>OU898283.1:80943564-81504438 GCA_918026665.1 Diabrotica balteata | reverse complement strand
TATGTTTACACTTTATAGGCTTTAAGTGAATAAATTCAGGAGGGGAGAACTGTTTGTGTTAAGTTGGTCATGCAGAATTATGTCTGTATTTTTAATTTGTTGATTTCCATAGATTCTAATAAAGATAGTTTAAGGCCTTTATTTTGAATGTGAAGAATTTGACATTCGTCATTAAAAGAATGATTATGAGAATGTTTTTCTATTATTGAAAGCACTTTTATGTTCTGCTATACGTTTGATAAAAGTTTAACAAGTTTGACTAATGTAAGTTTTTGAGCAGTCGCCACATTTAAGTTTGTATAAAACGCTGTGTAATTGCTTTTTGCTTTTGCTTTTTGCTTTTTGCTTTTTGCGTTGATATCTTGCCTGTATATGTAATCGAGCAGAATATACTGGGTTTTCTCTCTGGTGGTGGAAATACTAATTTCAGGACTTTATTATGCAGTTTTTGATTTAGATAGAATATATTTATTGTGTGTTCGTTCTACACATTGTTCACTGCCATTTCTTTAATGATATTCAGTTATATCTCGAAGTTATTTTTTGACATGTAAATTTCTATTAATCTATGTAACATGTTATATCTATCACATGAAATTTGTTTATCCATACTGAAATAGTTAGCGAAAATAACCTAACTGGCACTTGTCTTGTTTTAACAGCACTAGAATATTGTAAATAATAAAATATTTTATTTTAATAGACAACTGCACAAATCTGTTTTTGGCTCAATGAAAGTGTCATAGATTTTTTTAACCCCTTCTGTTTCACGCAGTTAAAATCTGCGACCTGTCTGGTTTTGTCAGTACATTCTTTGAGAATTTTTAAGTCGAAAGGAGTATTTACCTTAAAATCGGCAAAAAAGTGAAGTTGGTTGGTTTTTCGATAGTATTAAATAGAAACAGACTTACGAAGTTCTTCTGAGGAATGCCATTGAACTACCTAAATACTTTTGTTAAAAGAGTTTTGTTTTAATTATGTTTTGTATTATTTTATTATACTGATACTTTTTTTATAATTATGTTATTCTTTAGCAGATTATCCAGCAAAATGAAGATAACCAGTTTGTAATTAGTTCCGGCAACGCATACCAAAGAGTGACAGTAGTACCATCTGATAACAATTCCGGCGAACTTAGCTATGTGCTTATTGTTCAAGATCCCTTGGATATTAAAGAAGGAGATCAGACTGACGGAGAACAAGATATGACTGGTAAGTGAAATTTTTCATTCAAACGATACTTCTAAAAATTTTCACAGTTTAAAAATAATCACCATATAAAATAACAAATAATTAATCACCATTTGTATATATTAATAGAGAAATTATTGCATTAACAGATAAAACGAGTAAATGCATGTTTACATAAGGGAATACGAAAGAAATAATTTAAAAATCGTAAAGTTATCCCCTTGGAAAAATATTAATTGGGGTGAAGAGCCATTGTAATAAGTTGCTTACTACCATTGAAACCTTTTTGTTAAGGTCCAGTATCTCTCAGAAATGCCATTTCTATAACATTTATGGCCTCTTAGAAATGTATATTCCATATAGTTTTAATTCATTTTGTATTCCAGTTTTATTAAATAATAACGCAATGTCGTATATTACAAGTGACATTTATTATCTTATTTTATTCTCTGCATGCGAATATATTTTGATACCAAATGACAATAATCGAAATAGAGCTCGCAACAATGTAAATAGAGCAAGCAACATCTGAAGATCTGAAGATATACGAAGTATGAGGAGTGCGACAGGGTTGCGTCTTATCACTGCTATTATTTAGTCTGTATTACTAAATAACCAGCATAAATAACATCAGGTACGCTAATGATACCGTCCTAATAGCAACCAACACACAAGAACGACAAAATATAATCAATTCGGTAATGTGTTATAGCGATAAGTTCGGCTTAAATCTAGATGTGTCCAAAACTAAAATCTAGTATTTTCAACGACACCAATGAACGTACATTTTTATGCCCAGGGACAAATAATAGAACAGGTAACTTCCATAAATATTTTGGTGCAAATAAAATAAATAAAAAAAACAATTCTATCAATAACCGAACAAGCGGGGAAAACACTAATGATAATGAAAACATTTTTTACTGGATCAGACTGTAGTCTGGATCTCATCAGAATTTGAATGATCAGATTTTACGTTTTCTCGATTTTACGACATAGTCCTTATTGCAGCATTGTACTGGCCAAAAACATTTCAACTAATGGAACGCAAATTGAAAAAGTGTAAACCTATAAGTATCTGGGCCACGAGATTAAATTAGTAGGAAACAGTCAAACAACAGAGTTAAACAGGAGAATAGGACTAACGTGGAAAATAAATAAATTGAGGGAAGTCCGATCAGATTAGATATTTCCATGTGCTTGAGAAGGAAGGTCTTTGATCAATGTATACTCCCAGTTCATCAACGTATGGTGCAAAAACAACGAATCTTACCAGAAAAGTAATCAATAAGATACAAATAGGGCACAGAGATCAATGGAGATGTCAATGTTAAATATATCCCTCAGATACAGAAATGATAATGATGGTGATGAGGAATAGATAGTGTATCAGTGTCTTCGTCATCTTTGTATTGGACTTCATTTATTTTATTACGTGTTAGCGAGGTACAAAACGACATTCAAGGTCGAACATCTGTCAAAATAACGTGTGCTGTTATTCAGTCCGACAGAAAGAGAAATTTATTAGCTATTAAATATCCATGTTGGAACTGTCAATTCTGTGATTCATAGTGCTGCTTATAAAAAAGTTGCTGTTGCGCTATAAACAAAAAACAATGGTTTTTTACACCAAAGTGTTGCCAGTGATGAACCTTTGTGTTATTTCTATGAACTAAAATTCAATTAACAATCTCCAAAAAAATGTCGGTTTCAAATTTCATCGTATTTTTTTTATTTATGAAGGTTAGGTTTTATGAAGTTGGGTTGGGTTAGGTTTTACAAGTGATGGAGTGTAATAACAAGAAAGAATCACCAAAATATCTTGTATGTTCGTTCAGCAAATTTGTTAAAATTTATATTATATGTGTTACACAAGAAAAGAATATTGTTAGAGAAATCAACAATACTATGTTCTTACATAAAAGCTATATTTATTATTAGCTGGAACATAGATTTAACTGGAAATACTAATTTACATCTTACAAACAAAAATGTCTATTACAATTTGATACTTTCTTAAATCTTTATACAATGTTAAATATTAATTTTCCCGATGACAACAATTTCCAATGCAAATAAATGATTAGATTTTGTTTATTCTAATCGAAGAGATACTAAACTGTTTTTTAAGGTTTTTGACAACGCATATCAAAACCTTATACAAGGTTAAATTTGAAGTACGTGAGTTAAAACTTCACACAGATCGGAATTTTAAAATGCTACGTCGCGTCGTTTCGTTTTATGATAGTGCTACTGCTATATGTTCCATTGAGCTCATTAAAACAATTCTATAAGGAACTCTGTGCTGTAAAATAATAAAGAAGACTGCTCTTATAGTTAGTGTGACTAATTTAAAATTTTCTGTCATTCAATGTATCCTCCACATTTTAGTTGAGTACATATATGTTATTTTCATTCTTGCGATATACTCCTGTTTGCAGTATTTTTCTGTTGTTGTTTTAACTTTCTAAATGTGTATATAATAATTTAACTTTTTCAATAGGGCTTTAGCTTTATATGTTTACTTTGTTTAATATTTAAACTATGCAAAGTATATTCTTTATGTAAAATATTGCATATATAATTTACAAATTTTATATTTTTAATGATAAATATAATTCTTTGTAGTGTATGATTTCGATGATGCCGAAGACGGAGGAGTAGTAGATTCAGACGAAGACGATAAAAGTAAGATAGTTAAACTTCTGCCTAGAAAATCGCAAGTTGTTGCACAAGCTCACATGTGTAACTATTGCAACTATACTAGCCCCAAACGGTATCTTCTTTCCAGGCACATGAAATCACATTCTGAAGAACGTCCCCATAAATGTAGTGTATGCGAGAGGGGATTTAAGACTCTAGCTTCTCTCCAGAATCATGTGAACACCCATACTGGAACAAAACCACATGCTTGTAGATACTGTGATGCAGCTTTTACTACTTCGGGTAAGCAATATTATATTTATATGTAATATAAATTTTCTTTAGCCATGTTTACACTCAGTTTAATTACCTACCGTTGGGTAACAAAACAGTTTGAAACTTAAAAAACCTAATATCAACCTAACTGAAAATAAGAGAGCCACAGAACTATATGATACATACGAATAAACCTTTCAATTACCGTTTCAAGAACAAAATATAATTGAAATGTCAGATGTTAATAGTTCAGATTTCTTTCCTAGGTGGCGTGGTTACCTTACCGGACAAACAGTGTAACTTGTCGTTCTAGCTTTCTCTGTATCTGTAGAGTATGGAGGGCGAGTTAAGTTCCACGGTACTTAGGCCACAATTAGCCAATTGTGCATCCTCCCAAGGAGCTGTGATAACTCCGGGCATTCACATAGGACATGCTCTACAGTTTCGTCTTCTCGTTCACCCTTCCTACCCTGAGGTGTATCTACTAGCCCCAATGTGTGGAGGTGTTTGCTTAGTTTACAATGACCAGTTAAAAAACCAACTTTCAAGCGTAGGTTTTTCCTGGTCATTCCCAAGTACTTCTTTGATGCTGACTTTTCAAGGTTACTTATTGTTATCTTGGCAAGTCTACATCCTTGCCTTTCTTCCAATCTTTTTACGGTTTGACATTTGACAATTTCCGCAATTATTGTCGTTGACCAACCAAAAAGATCCCCAGGTCCTAAGAGTCTTAGGACTGCTGCTTCTAGTTAATTGGTCAGCAATGCGGTTGCCTTTATTCCTATCGTGTCCTTTAAGGACAGGATGATGGTATTACCACCTCAGGATGATGGTATTACCATCCGAAGCTCGATTTAGTGACTCGTGACACTCCATTACTAACCCTGATGTGACACGTGATCTATTTAAGGTTAGTAGCGCTTGTCTGCTATCTGTGCAGATTATTATAGTTTTCCCGACTATACCTTTTTGGGTTATATCTTTTGCAGCTATGGAGATACCAGCCAGTTCTGTCTGAACTACGCTGGCATTTTTGCCCATACACCACCTTATTCTTAGGTTTACTGATCTAGAGTATATTCCGCATCCTGAGCCTTCTTCAATTTTGGAGCCATCGGTGTATATGCAATAGGCATTCCTTACGTTTGTCTCCCTATACTGTCTTGTATTTTAATTGAGTCGCAGCCTGCCTGTGGAAGGGATAGTTCAGTCTCATTGCCCTTTTCCTAAGGACAGCCATGTCATCAGGTGTCCTTTAGGATCCTTTTTTACCTCATGGTGGCAGGTGCACCATCTCGCAACTGCCATGTCTGGATTTTGCGCCGTCATCAGAGGTGCTTGTAGTACCCTCCAGGATCCATAGAGAGGCCTTTGTAAGCTTTGGAAGCCCATATTGACTGACAACAGCCAGTGATGCCTCCTTCTACGGATTGAGATCAGTTGTAACCTTTTCCAGCCATACAAGTGCCCCATTGTCATCAAAGACTACTCTGATGGTCACATCCACAGTCCACAATTTGAACGTGGGAGCTTTTACCTGGCTGCTGGAGGTGGACAAAATTGCTCTGACCAATTCCTCGATCAGGCTGCATTTATTAAGGTTTGCACGGTCGGCAGTGATCTTTTCGTACGGGTTTACCTTATCTATAATAGCGAGCTTAAGATGTCTTAAGGCGGCTTCCGCGAAGCTTTGGGAAGCGGTGTTTCCACCATTTCGTGACTTCTTATGCTTCCGCGGCGTGCCCTTCGTTGAGGTAATGAGCTGCTCCCGCGGGTGCTTTTTCCATCGCCTCTCTGGCCTTCTTCCTTATTTTTGCCTCGGTGCCATAAATTCTGCGGCGCTTTGGCCGATTTTTCTGAGGTGCTCCTTATTCATCCTCCGCTTGTTCATTCTTAGCTCCGGCTTCAGGCTGAGGTGAACGTTTTGGTCCAGCCTCCGATTGGGCCGAGATTGGAGGTGAAAATTGCTCGTCCTAGCCTTTTATGTAGATAGATACTGTTCGTCGTGATATTTTTAATGCAGCTGCTACTCTCGTAAATAAAGAATTGTTCAATGATATGTATTTTGATAAACGAACAAACAGATTAAAACAGTTAAACAGATTAAAATGGCTCCAAAGGCCTCCATTAATTTTTTCTATATCGAAATATTCACAACGCATTTAATATAAGTTGTGCTTAATAATTAAGTAGTTTACCAGGAATACTCTAAAAATAAAAACTCCTAAAATATTTCAGATCACTCCGTTGACGTGATTTTAGCCATATTTAAATAACTAAATGTCAATTTAGAGGTATTGTATTACATTATTCGTTAATAAATAAATTCTTTCCTTAATAAATTGAACACGAAGGTACTACAAGGAAGATACTACAAACGCTGTGAAAATAAAATTTACAATTAGTAGGTTAGGTTAAGTGAATCACCGACCATTGTACTAAAAGATAAAAGAGGGAATCTAATCGTTATGAAAAGGAGACCAAAAAAGTGGCCTCTGATGGCGGACATATCCGGAAATCCAAAGGCGCTAAATTTAAATTTTCCAACACTTATTAACAAATAGCTATAAAATATTTTTCAGACGAGAAAGTTTTAATTAAATATTAACTATAATAGTCTAAAAAGTGACACAATTGGTAAAAAAACTTCAATATAAATAAAATTTCATGTGACAGTTGGGACAAACAATAACATAACCAAACTAAATTTGACTTCTCAAACAAGGAAAGACTATCTTTCCTTGTTTAAAGTGGCCTCTCAAGATGGCACTTCCTGTCTAACAATATTTATGCCCCCACTACCTTTACATTCCCTCTTTTATCTTTTTGCTCGATGGTATGGACAGAAGGTTTAAGTTTATCGTTTCAGTTTCTGTGAGTAGGAAAGAGACGTAACATAAAAAATAATTCATTAATAATGTCATACTTATGCAAAGTTCCAGTGGATAGACTGTAGGATGTTATTATGTGATTTTATGTCAAAAAAGTAAAAATTATTCGTTTTGTGTACAAAAACGAAATATATGCACTAACGTTTGATTTTATGCAAAATATGTAATTTACATAAAATTGCAAAAAATCCAAACTTTAGTTATAACACTTCTTATTTAATACTATGTTTGCTTTTATAGACTATATCATGTTATCGTTATTTTTACAGGAGAATTAGTTCGTCACGTAAGATACCGTCACACCCACGAAAAACCTCATAAATGCACAGAATGTGATTATGCTAGCGTTGAACTATCCAAATTGAAGCGCCACATTCGCTGTCACACCGGGGAAAGGCCTTATCAATGTCCACATTGCACGTATGCCAGTCCTGATACTTTTAAACTGAAGAGGCACCTGAGAATCCATACTGGGGAGAAACCTTATGAATGTGATATTTGTCATACACGACTCACGCAGTCAAACAGTCTCAAGGCCCACAAACTTACACATAATAGTAAGAAAATATTTTATTGAGTTGTTATTAATGTTTTAATTAAATATGCTATTAATGTTAAGGTGTAAGTCCACACTTAAAACATTATTTTTTATGTTTAGAAAGAAATTTCAATGAAGTGCAAATTTATGTATGTCAGGTAGATGCTCACGGTAAACAATACCTGTTTTTATTCGTTTGTCGTATATGCATTAATAATATCTGCAAATTATTGCTGAAATAAATAAGAACTGTTACTGATCGAAAAAATTATTTGACAGATCAACAATTATCGAAGCACTTCATTAAATAATTCTTAGTAATTTTTTGTATGTATCAGTAAAATGATCGATGGTATAAGCATCGAGCAATAAGGCAAAAGAGGAAATTTAATCCTTATGAAAAGGAGACCAAAAAAGTGGTCTCTGATGGCGGACATATCCGGAAATGCGAATGCGCCAAATTTAAATTTTCCGACACTTATCAACAGTAGCTATATAATATTTTTCAGAATGTGTCTTAGACGAGAAAGTTTTAATTAATTATTAATGATAAGAGTCTAAAATACGACACAATTGTTAAAAAACTTCAATATAAATAAGATTTCATGTGACATTTGGGACAAACAATAACATAACCCAACTAAATTTGATGTCAAACAAGGAGAGAGACTCTCTTTCCTCGTTTAATGTGGCCTCTAAAGATCGCACTTCCTGTCTAACAATATGTTTGCCCCCACTACCTTTACATTCCCTCTTTTGTCTTTTTGCTCGATGGGTATAAGTCATAGATTCATTGACTCGGCAAATAAATGAATAAAGGGCACCAGCATAATGCTCCCAAGTTGAAAGTTTTTCCCAATCGAATGAATAATAATTTTTTCAAACCTGCCTATAAAATTTATTATTCCAAAAAAGTACCTAGAGAGGCCGCAGTAAGTCGCATCCGGAAGTCATAGGTGCTTGTAATTTCTTTCTAAAAGTTTGTGTTCCGTCCAAACTAGGACAAGTTTCACTCTATTAGGGCTCATCAAGTAGTGGTATGTCGAAGATAAATTTAGAGTCAGAACTTTAGGCTTCTCGCCAGTGTTTCTCCCTACGGAGTAGATACGAGTACATGCTATTAGACCATCGGATTTCAATCTGAATTTCTATCAGGATTTTATCCCTTATGCCTTTTTATGTACTAAAAATGTCATATATGAGACAGCAAAAAAAGGAAATTTACAACTTTACAACAAATTTTCCTAAGTAATTTTTTTTTCTTTTCTAGACTTGCCGTTCCTTATCTTGAAAACTAACAAACTTTTAGTGGCATGAAGGAGAAAATCACGGATATTGACCTATTAACATTACATGTTTAGGTCATAATTAACACCCTTACGGCACCAGTGGTCCCATATGCCAACATTTTTAAAAATATAGTCAATACTCCTCTATCGATTCGTATAATGGCATAAAGGAGAGTTTTTTTTTTAACAAATCAAGGTTTTCTTTACATAAGAAAATTTAGTTTCACGCAAATTTTCCCAGAAAACCCCACAGTTTTCACATATTTTATTTTTCAGTACTCTCAAAGGCTTAAGGGTTGATTCGTTTTTTTACTGTTTGACATTTTCACAACTTTTCACATTTTGACTGATAATATGATCGTTTAATAACTCAAAATCAGTTAGTTGCAAAAGAGTGCCAATTATTGCGTATAAATGCCATTTTATTATACAATGTGAGTCAAATGCGTGGAATGCGTGAATTATTGCAGTCGCTAACAGCATAGTTATGACATTTTTTGGTTTGTGTAATATATCCGCATTTTCTTTGTTGTCAGATCTTTCGTTTTTCCGTCAGCATAGGGAACGGTGTTTTTAACTCTCAAAGGATCGTCATGTATATTTTACGATTTTTATATTAATTAAATAATTTTATTGACAATCATCTGAAATTTACTATGGTGTCCAAAAGATTGTCCATTTACTTCCAAACAGCATACCGTATATTTCTTCTCTCTTCTCCATATCTCTCCATTTATTCTATCTTTTAATTCTTGATTATTGGCAGGTTTTGCTTTGTGCACGGTGTTTGTTAAATTACACCATATAGAATTTAATCCATTGCTATCACATGATCATAGGGGTTATTCGACAAACCACGTCTTCTAATCCTACTAATAAAAACGTTGTTTAAATATTCTCTAACCTCAACAACATAGTGAGGATAAGTTTTGTCTTGTTGTAATCAAACATAATCGCTGTAGATATTGTTATTATCTAAAAGTTGTACAGAATGAAATTTCTAAAATAAAAGACATGAAAAATACTTATTTGGGCTATAGCCCAACCAACTCAGAAATCATACGTTTTCTAGCCAATAAGTTAACTATTTTGATTCTCTCCAATGAAAAAGGGCAACTTTTTTGTATATGTGATTTAAGCGTCCACCGTGAATTGTGTTGCGACCAAAATTAGAGTTATTGTACCTATTTATGTTTTTTTTTCTGAAGCGGTTGGTAATAACCTTCGTCTAACCTTCTGACTCAGGTTTTAGTATTAACGAGTACTTACATAGCCGGAACCTACGGCTTACGTGCCCTCTGAAGCACGGTTGCGCCCGTCTCAGTTATATTAGAAATTGGAAAATTTATGGTGTCTGCCGGGATCGAACCCAGGCCGCCTGGCTTGGCTAGCCAGTACCTAGCTACTAAGCTATAGAGTTAAGAGTCAACAAAGGCTGTGACTGACGACCTTATTACATAAAACTGAGTAGATTTGGAAGCTTTTAGTATTCTGTAACCTTAAGAGGAAATTTTAAAAAACTCTTGTTTTCAAGTATTTGTATTCTGCAGCGAAATTATGATAAATGAAATAGTATATTACTTTATGAGGCGGAGAAGCATGACTTTTCTTGACGCGCCCGATATTACGCGCCGAACGAAGTGAGGCGCGTAATAGAGGGCAAGTCAAGAAAAGTCGCTTCTTTGCCGAATAAAGTATACTATTTTTTCTTCAAACGTAGCAATTTTCAACCATAAATAGTACAATTCATACGCTATTTTTACTCGAAATTAACTGTGACAACTATCAAAGTCGTCTAGATGTTAGAAATTAAAATAATTAAGTCGTCGGTGGGATTTGCGTCTCCCTGGTTACAGTTGTTTGACAGTTGTTTGCAATTATTAAAGACAACTTATTGTTGTTGCAACCGCAAGCGCAAATTTAGTGCAAAAATGGAAAACCTAAACGAAATTGAGTCCGCGGCTAATGATGAAGTAGCACGTTTGGGGCCCTCCAAGTCCGGAATAAAGTATCGGTTAGCGTACAAGCAATGGTGCGATACAAGAGGAGTACGGCAAGTTACCGAAGACGTTTTACTGGCATATTTTAATATAATGGAAAATGAAAATAAATGGAAATCTTCTACAATGTAGTCACGATACTCTATGATAAAATCCGAGTTAGTTATTAGAAAAAATGTGGATATAAGCAAATTTTTAAAGTTACGTGCCTTTCTGAAAAAAACAAGCGAAGGATATACTGCAAAGAAGTCTAAAGTTTTCACTAAAGACGAGTTTGATAAATTTTTGTTTGAAGCGCCAGATAAGTTGTATTTAGGATTAAAGGTAAAAAAAATTATATTGCAAAGCATGTAGTATACTCTACTAAATTATAAAAATATTTCAGATTGTTTTGTTAATTGGGGTTACCGGCGCCTGTCGGTGGGTCGAAATGGTAAAAGTGAAGACTGTGGACATTGAGGATAAAGCAAATGTAATAGTTATCAAAATCCCAGACAGTAAAACACGACAAATTAGATATTTTACGATAATTGGTCAAAACTACATTAAACTGTATAAAAAGTATGCATCACTGCGGCCTGAAAATTTCACAGAAAACCGATTTTTTATCAAGTACCAAAATGGAAAGTGTTACCGAAGCGTCATGGGAATACATTCGATCAGCGCAGTAGCCCAAAACGTAGCTAGTTATTTAAATTTAAACGATGCAAGCGCATACACGGGTCACTCTTTACGACGAACTTCGGCAACACTTTTAATTGATGGAGGCGAAAATCTAGAATGCCTCAAACGACATGGGAGCTGGAAATCAAGCACGGTTGCCGAAGGATATATAGAGGATTCAATAAGAAATAAGAACGATAATGCTCAAAAAATTTTAAACCCTCATGATTCGCCAACATCGGGAATGATTGCTGAAAGTTGTTCTCGACCATCAGTATCATCAACAATTACCAATGCGTATCAAGAGTCGGGAACATTTTTGCACGGTTTCAATTTTGAAAATGCATCATTAACTAATTGTACTTTTAATATTACTATAAATAAAAATTATCGTTTAATTGTTGTTAATGACATTTGTATTGTTGCTTTGTGACATGTTTCATATTGTTGCCATGACAACATTTTTTCCTCCGCCGTAAAGAAATGGGAAAAAAAAACTGCTGCCGGCGGAGACATCAAACTTTGACAGGATCAAGTTAGATAAGTAATGTCATCATTATTTGACGTCTGAAGAAAAACTATGTTATTTATGTTTTACCTTTTATGTATATCATTCGTGAATATTTATGATATATTTTATATTTAACTGAAATACACGTACAGTAAATACACGTAAATATGCCCACACCTACATAAATAAACAAGTAAATACACGTTTCCTTGTACCGAAATAAAATCTAAAAAAAAAAATTAGATACTGTGTGCGGTGAATGTATGTGTTGAAGATTAGTACAGTCGAACTGCAACATACAGAAAAACTGATGACGCATTTATCTTAACATTATGTAGGGAAAAACAAGATATTTTTACTACTAGAAACTAATAATTTTGATAATGGATTCATCATCCTCACAAAAAAAAGCGTCTTAATAATATTACTTGACGGCGATGAACATTTTTGACTGAGGATTGTAAACAAAATGTTGATTGTTTTTATAATCCTTGTATTCACATAATATATGTCCAAAAATTTGGAATATTGGAATATTTCATTTTTTATTGATTTTTATATATAAACTCTTCTGAATAGTTAAACATCATTTTGTTTCAATTCTCAACAATACTAAATAAATTTCAAAAATAGATAAACTATATGCAAACAAATAATTTATTCTCTTGGAGTGAAAAGCTTACAATGTACAATTTACATTTAAAAATAAATTGTGTAGAAAAAAATAATTTTTAATAAAACTAATAATTAGTATTTCCTCCATTGGCCTGTATACATGCCTGTAGGCGATTTGGCATGCTGCCGATTAACTGGTCGAGCTGGGCTTGCGGAATTCTCTTCCATTCTTCACGAGCAGCATCTTTTAGTTCTCGAAGTGTCATTGTTTCGCTTCTTGATGCGTGTTTTGAGAATGTCCTAAGCATGTTCAATAACGTTCATGCCATTCGAATTCGAGTGCCACTGTAATGTAGATATTCCTTCTTCTTCCAGAAAAATTTGTACTGTTGCTGTTCGATGAGAAGGTGCGTTGTCATGCATAAATACAAATTCATCATCTACTGCCCCTCCGAATAGACGTATGACAGGATTTAAAACTTCTTCGATGTACACAGCACCAATAACTCTTCTCTCCAGAACCAGCAGTGACTTCCGTGTACCACTCATAATACCACACCAAACCATAATACTGCCACCTTTAAATGGAACACGCGGTTGGTCTGTTTCTAGTCGGGCTTGTCGTTCTGGGGCCCTCCAAACCAGTGTTCTTTGCAAATTAGATACCAAGCCAATTTTTGACTCTCAGAGAACATCACGTTATTCTAGTTAGAACCATGATGTATCATTTGTTTAGCCTATTGCAACCTTACTATTTTGTGTTGGTAGGTTAGTTTAGGAACTTGTAGCGGTCTTCTACGATACAAATTTACCGTATTTAGTCTATGTGTTATTGTTTTCCGTGAAATATTCTGTCCTTGAAGCCTAGAAATTTCTCTGGATATACCACTTATAAACTCCAGATGATTTCTACGAGCTATCAATTTTATTTGCCGGTCTTGTGCTGCTGTTGTACGTCGACTTATACCACTTCTGGGACGATCCTTGACGTCATTTGTATTTTGGATTTTTTTTTTAATTTTCGATACAGCACTCTGAGTAATATCAACAATATTCACGATATAACTTTGACTAAAGCCCTGTTGTAACCAAACAATTACTCTAGATCTGTCAAAATGAGATATCACAGGCATTTTAAATGGCTCAAATCAAATTTAAACAAAGACCGAAATAATGTGTAAATACGCTAATCAATTGAATGTGGCCAAAATTATACAAAAACGATTCAAATTTTTTATCATTTTAATTTAAAAACGCTCTAGAATAAATAACAACAGTTTTAAAACCACCATATGCGTAGATATACATATTATTTGTAGGAATTGCAAACTTTTGGACATGTGTGTGTATAATAAGGCGAATAATATTAGGCGAGCTTTTACTTTGATCCGTAAACTATTGTCAGCTATGTCGCTATTTTTAAAGCTTACGTTCTCAAAAAAGAAATGCTTTCATCAGTTTAGTGCGTTATCTTCTAATCATAATTTTTCTTCTACCCTTTTCTAAGAAAAAAATAGAGTAAAGGATGAGCAATATGGCAAGACAGCTTCACATGGAGTGGAGCATATATATATATATATATATATATATATATTATATATATATATTAAATTGTGAAATTTAATAATTCTGTTGAAAAAGAAGTGATAAAACGCAGATCAATGGCAGTATGTGGAACTGTCTTCTTGACAGTTTTGTTTTCTTGTTACTCGTGGACTTACCTGAAAAAATAACAATATAGTTTTGCCATTATATCTGACATGAAACTACTTAATATACAGTAAAACTATAGTTTACAAGGTATACTAACGTATTATTTTCTTTTAGTTGGAGACAAGCCCATATTTCAGTGTGACTTGTGTCCTACGACCTGTGGACGCAAGACTGATTTAAGAATTCATGTACAAAAACTTCATACCTCAGATAAACCTCTTAAATGTAAGAGATGTGGGAAATCGTTTCCAGATAGGTATAGTTACAAAGTAAGTATCTTCTAAAATATTAATTTTGAATTTTTACATGTTTATGTTATCTTACTCACTTCTTTGAAGTAACTTTCTCTTCTATAGTGTCCATAATCAATTTAAGAGGCAATGCAAATGCTACGCAAAAGTTTACGGCTTACCGCCAAAAACCTGACCGCCCCAGGTATATTCGGGTTGTTGGGTATGAGCTTGTGGATGCACGTTGGGGGCAAGCCCTTCGCCCATCACCATCAACAAAGCTCAATGAATTGAACATTGTGCCAACCCCACCCTCTTCTTCCTCAACTACCGGAGTAAACAGAAGATCTGAATACCTCTCTTTAAAGTACCCTAGCACCTTCTCATCAACTTGATCGGCAGAAACGTGCCGCATCATCGTTAGTCAAGTGGTCTGCCCTTCATAACAGAAACCTTAGTAAACAAGGCCTCTGACAAATCCTCGCTAAAGAGATCCGTGATCTCCCCAGGGTATCATCTCTGACTCTGGCAACAGTTCCTTTTCAGCGTTGTAATTCTTATAATGGCGTCCGTAACACCAGTTTTCTCCTAACCATTTGATTTGAAACTCTGTCTCTGACGGATATATTCAACATTGACCTCTCCATTGCTCTCTGCGCGACTTGTATTTTATTGACTACTTCTCTGGCAAGGGTCAATGTTTCAACTCAATACGTTAGTACTGGGAATATACATTGATCAGATAACTTCCTTTTCAAGCACATGGGAATCTCTGATCTAAAGACTTCCCTAAGTTTTCCGTAAGCTGCTCATGTTAGTTCTATTCTCCTTTTTTACTCTGTTGTTTGATTGTCCCTTCCTAATTTAATCTCGTTTCCCAGACATTATTATAGTTGTATTCTCGTTCCGTTAGTTGAAATGTTTTTGGCCAGTACAAGGTTGGTCATGTATTGCGTTTTTGAAAGACTTAATTTAAAGATCAACTCGTGTATAAAAGCTCTGAAGGTATTGAAGGAGTTGGCGAGCATAATCTACCCGATTTGCAATAAGGACTATGTCGTTTGCAAGCCTCAAGTTCTTCAGAAACTCCCCATTTATGTTGACTCCAATATTTTTCCACTTATTGTTTTTCATATTCATTCTGTATTAAAGTGGCTAATAGTTTAGGAGAGGTGGTGTCTCCTTGCCTAATACCCTTCTCCAAGGGAAATGTGTTTGTTTCGCCATAGTATATTCTCACTGCAGCTGTTGCGCTATTATATATATTCCGAAGAAGAATACATATGATCAATACTGCACTCTGTTAGTGTTGGCTAGTGAGTCGATGTTTCGAAGCAATGAGTTGAGTCACAGAACTGTTTCAATGTTTCGGTACATTAAATGTTTACTGTTTCGAAACATCGAGTCAGTACTTGTCATCGTATCGACTTCAAAAATCACGTCGACTCTCTCGTTATTCGGTATATACTGTGTTGCCATCTGTGTTGCTGTGCTGTTCGTCGTAAATCTTTACTGTTTCGAAACATCGAGTCAGTACTTGTCATCGTGTCGACTCCAAAAATCACGTCGACTCTCTCGTTGTTGCTCGTTGTTCGTGTTGCCATCTGTGTTGCTTTTTGCTGTGCTGTTCGTCGTAAATCAATTATGTTAGCAGTCGGAAAAATTTTAAAACTTAAAGAACAAGTGGCTAACTGCTGACTGATTTTAAGTTTGAAACGATCACAGTTGTTTTAAGTTGATGTAAATGTTAGGTTGTTTTTAACTTTAAAAATGTTAAAAATTTCTATATTCCAGTCTGTAATAATGAAATGTCATTTTTATTTCAAAGTCAATGAAATGTCATTATTCAAATGATTCGAAACATTCAAATGAGTCATTTCGCCCATCACTACACTCTGTAAGAGCTCTTAACATCGAGCTATGCCAGATTGAGGTCAAATGCTTTGTCACAGTCTACACAGTGCTCAGTGGAGAAATTTAAACCGACAGGTTACTTTCTTTCCCAAAATTGATCCCAGTATCTGGCTAGTCGCCTAAAAAAAAACAAATCTCTTATTTACTCTTATGTTCTTTCTTCACTGAAAAAAAAATGTTTTTATACGGTATTGAAATAAAAAGGAACTTTCCTTTGCCAAAAAGGAAAGTCACAATAAAATTTCTCGTTAAAATAAATGAGTTTCACGGTAACCTTGGACAAATTATTGATATTTTAAATATAAAGAAAACTGAATATTAATTGAATTAAAGAATTTTACAGGGAACAAAATTGGAGTTGATCAAGTTGGATCTAACACTGCAATTATATTTTATTTTTTTCTATCCACGTTTAAATGTAAAGCTGGACAGATAAAGCTATTCTTTGTCCACATTTGAATAATCTCATTTGTGATTTTTGTTAGATATCTGATATTTAACTATTTAAATTTGTATTATAAAGAAAGTAGGAAATTATAAACAACAAGTTGGGATATGCCAGATTGAGGTCAAATGCTTTCTCACAGTCTACAGGGTTACGCAATTGAACTGATACCAACTTCACATCGATATATCTGGCAAATCGATTATGACAGCTACGTCAAAGTTGGCCTGATAACACTTCAGTATGTTTATAAGTCGTCAAAATCATTTGCATTTAAGTTTTATACATACAACAAAAGTTATTCGCAATGGAATTTAAACGTAATAGTGTGATTACCTTATATTTGACTGGAAAATCACAATCAGCTACTGTTCGTCAGCTCAAACACCTCAAAGTGAATAAAATGTTTGTGTATCGTATCATAACGTATATATATCGTATATCGAGTGAAGGCTCGACTTCATAGCCACGTCATAGTGATAATCAAATGGCCAAAGAACTGAAAATATCCCAGCGAAGCATGCAAAGAATATTGAAAAAGGAACTCAAGGTCAAGTCTTATAAGTTCCAAAAAGCACACAATCTTACACCAAAGCAAAAAAAGTTCGGCTTGAAAGAGCAAAAGAGTTGTTACGCCTGCACGAACGTGGCGAATTTCCGCACACAGTGGTCTCTGATGAGAAAAATTTCCCTATTGAGCAATTCATAAACTCTCAAAATGATCGTGTTTACTTGACCGAACGCACCTACGAAAGTTTGGGCTTACGAACGGCCACCCGAAGTAATTTCCCATCTCAAGTAATGGTATGGGCAGCTGTAAACGCTTACGGACGCTCTCAAATCGTTTTTGTTGAATCTGGTGTCAAAATCAATGCAACTTATTATCGGGAAAATGTTTTAGAAGCTGCTTTAGAGCCGTTTCCAAATATTTCAGTTGTAAACCATGGACGTTCCAACAAGACTCGGCACCGTCTCATAAAGCTAGTGTGAACCAAGAATGGTTAAAAAACCATGTTTCACACTTCATTTCATTCACACAATGGCTTTCGAATTCGCCAGACGCAAGCAAGGTGAGGACTAAAAAATATGCCGGTATGGATGCGCTGAAAAAAGCGATTATTCGTGAATGGGCCAAAATACCGAAAAATTACATTCGTGCAGCATGCAACTCGTTTTTTAATAGTTTGAAAGTCATAGTCAAGGCAAAAGGTGACCACATCGGGTTAAAGTGAGTAGATTCTGAAATTTTGATTGTTTTCCAATTTTTTGTCATTTGAATCAATAAAAAATAATTTCACACAAAAAAATATGGTCATTTAAATAGGTAACAGTTCAATTATTGCGTAACCCTGTACACAGTGCTCAGTGGAGAAATTTAAACTGACAGGTAACTTTCTTTCCCAAAATTGATCCCAGTATCTGGCTAGTCGCCTAAAAAAACAAATCTCTTATTTACTCTTATATTCTTTCTTCACTGAAAAAAAAATTTTTTTATACGTTATTGAAATAAAAAAGAATTTTCTTTTGCCAAAAAGAAAGTCACAATAAACTTTCTCGTCAAAATAAATGAGTTTCACGGTAACCTTGGACAAATTATTGATATTTTAAATATAAAGAAAACTGAATATTAATTGGATTAAAGAATTTTACAGGGAACAAAATTGGAGTTGATCAAGTTGGATCTAACACTGCAATTATATTTTATTTTTTTCTATCCACGTTTAAATGTAAAGCTGGACAGATAAAGCTATTCTTTGTCCACATTTGAATAATCTCATTTGTGATTTTTGTTAGATATCTGATATTTAACTATTTAAATTTGTATTATAAAGAAAGTAGGAAATTATAAACAACAAGTTGGGATATGTATGCGTGAAAGTACCTAATCTTAAAAGACCGACGGAATACGCAGTATATCTTGTTGTACGTTATGAAATAGTTATTAATGTATGCTTTTCTTCTTATAGCTTCACAATAAATCACATGAAGGAGAAAAATGCTACAAATGCGAACTGTGTCCATACGCTTCAATATCGGCCCGTCACCTTGAATCTCACATGCTTATTCACACTGACCAAAAACCATTTCAGTGTGACCAATGTGACCAATCTTTTCGGCAGAAGCAACTTCTCAAGAGACACCAAAATCTTTATCATAATCCGCACTATGTTCCACCGGAACCTAAAGAAAAAACTCACGAATGTCCAGAATGTACTCGAGCATTTAGGCACAAAGGAAATCTGATTAGGCACATGGCTTTCCACGATCCAGATCCCACTATTCAGAAGAAGCAGCTGGAATTAAAGTTGGGCCGACAGAAGAAGATTCGGATAATAGATGGCCAACCAGTAAGTAGATTTTAGATTAAGTTTAAAGGGATATTTATTTAGTGGAAACTGTTAAACAATGACCACAATTTGTATTATATTCTTTAGAGTATTTCACCAAAGAAGTACCAAGCAGTAGTTCTACACGACTAAGAGGAGAAGGCATGATGAAATTACCATTCACTGCACATGTTTATTTTTAAAATGTTTATACACAATAGCACAATCCACCAGAGCTGCAAAAGAAGTTTTCACCCTATTCGAGACGGAGCCAAGGAAATTGGTCTTAAGGTAAACGAGGATAAGACCAAGTACATGGTAGTTACGAAGAACCCAAGACCAAGGGTTAGGCAAAACGTAACAATTAACGAATATAAGTTCGAAGTCGTCAAAGAGTTTAAGTATCTGGGAGCGATCATAACATCTGAAAACAAATATGAAAATGACGTGGCAGCCAGGATAATAGCAGGAAACAGGACATATTACTCTTTAATGACCATCCTTAAATCAAAAATACTCTCAAGATCAGCAAAAATAAGAGTATACAAGACAACAATTCGACCTACAATAACGTATGGAAGCGAGGCATGGGCGCTGAACCAGCGGGAAACGACAAAATTACTGGTTCTTGAAAGAAAGATACTGCGGACTATCTATGGGCCTTGTAGAGAAGAAACAACAGGAGAGTGGAGAAGAAGACACAACAATGAACTCCAGACAATATATGGAGATGAAAACATAGTCCGTTACATTAAAGCAAACCGAATAAGATGGGCGGCCACGTCATAAGGTCAAATAACGAAATACTTCTGAACACCACATTCTGGGAAAGGCCCGATGGTAGAAGGTCAGTTGGCCACCCAAGATAGAGATGGAAGGACGCAATGGAAGGGAAATAGCTGCTCAGGACCGACAACAATGGAGGGAAATAGTAAATGCGGCCAAGACTCACCTAGAGTTGTAGAGCCAAATGATGATGATGATGATGATTTAGAAATTTACTTAACATTTTTTAAAGTCGGTCCGTCCACAAACCTCATTATTTAATTTACATGAATTTATGTCAAATGTTTGTCAGTGATCTAATAGTTAGGAAATTACTTACATCGTGTTTTCCTTTTCTTTCAATGGCGCTACAACGCAGAAACGAGCCTTAGTCTCCCGAAATTTCGGCCTTTAATTTGAGTGGTCCAGCACTGCTCCTTCCAAGCTGTGACATTTAGTAAATTTTGAGCGTCTGTTGGTAACTGTTCAGTAGAAAACGGGAATCTTGAGTTCTTCCAGTTACTTCTTGCTAAATATTATTTGGTCCTTTGCCTCTTCGCTCTTCCATCTTTTACGTGGCGTTCTTTTAGGTCTTCTGTCCACTTTTGCTTCAGCCCATCGAAGTTTCTGAAGCCTAGCGAATTCTGAAATTGGTGTTACTTTGAATAGTTGTTATTAAAATCCGTGATTATATCTAAATATCTATATCTCCCTTCCTTAGAATTTTTCTTTCGAAAACTTCTTTCTTTCTATATCACTCATGTCTCACATCCATTTTATTGACCTTAATATTTGATTTTGGACGTACGGTTTTAGCGGAATATGTCGGTCAGGGAGAAATAGACTTTGTTACTCTTCACTGTTCTTTTTTGAATTTCGGTTTCTTCTGTTTCCTCTAGATTTCATTCAACTCCTAGATATGTAAAGCTCTTCACTGTTACAACACCGCCCTGTACTTTAATTTGATTTCTGATCCTCTTTGTTCTTGTCTGTGTTAGTTGTTTTTGTCTTTTTTATGTTTATTTCAAGTCTAATCTCTTTGGCTGCTCTTGTTAATTATAAATACGGGACATGGTGTTAATGCCATCAGCGTAATCTGCAAGTTGTACTGATTTGTTTTTAGGATATTGGCTCTTTCGACATTCAGCTCTCTTTATGATCCAGCCCATCGCCTTGTTTTAGACCTTGGAATATTGTGAGTCCACCGTTGCTTTTATTAATCGGACATATTTCGACGGGATGTTGAATTTTTCCAAGATGTTATATAAGTGGCTGCTCTTTCTTTATTCAGTCGTATGTCTGTTTGAAATCAACAATATTATGAACATCGAAATCGTGTTTCCGGGAACAATTAGTTTGAAGTTTTAAACAATATTTATTAAAACAATAACATCTAATTTTAGGTTGAGGTCATGCAGGGATTGGGTTCAGAAGATGAAGAAGAGCTCGATTTGATGTCGGTAGAAGGATCTGACGGACAGCAGTATGTAGTTTTAGAAGTAATTCATCTGGCTGATGGAGAGGAACAAGCTGTGGTTGTAGGTGACAGTGCTGGTGAATTGTTGAGCGAAACAATATTACCGAACCATGGTAAGTATTTAAATGTTAGTCAATTACTCTTTACCTGTTTAAATACGATTTAGATACGAAAATTAAACAAATTTTGTTTTTTGTTACTTAGTGAAAAATTCTTCTAATTTAATTTTATCTGACTTATTTATATTGACAATTCAGATATATATTATACATTTTAAAGTAGACGACTTTAAAATTATATTGCCAATATTGCTTAGTTGCATTCCTGGGACGACTTATTGTAAGATAGTTCATTCGATTACATGAAATCAACTTTAACTTGAGAATATCCGCCAGAAAAAATTCATAGCATGTAATTCTTTTTTAAAAAGACAACCACATGCCATGATAACAGTAAAATTCTGCTGTTAGTGATTCCTTAGTAAATCGTGAGACATCCCGACATGGTAAGTATTTATTATTAAATTTAGTTTACTAAACACCAAATTCTGATTTTATGTGTTTGTTATTATTATATTATATTAAAAAATATAAATGATGTATACTCGATATGTTACTGACTTACTAATACTGGCATTTTTCTATTATTAACTTCCTCTTTTAATATGGATAGCCAGATCCTACTGCATTCTGTCGAGGAATTTGCGACATAATTGGTCTCACTTAGCATAATTAGATCCGCTTCTTTGATTTATCTCTTTTTACCATCTGTTTCTTTTAGGACTATACTTGAATCATTCCATTGAACCCTATGTTCACTATTCCATGCGTGTTTACATATTTGAGATCTATCAAATTCTATTTTTAATATAAGATTGATATTCTCTTATTCTAATGGCCTTGATGTTTCACCTAAATAAAACCGATCACATTCACAAGGTATTTTATAAATACAACTTCTTGTCTTTTCTTGTTCATTGTTAAATTTAGTTTTAGACAAAATAGATCTCAATGTGTTTGATATTTTGAATGTTGTTGAAAGGTTGAATTTATTTCCTATTCTTGTAAGTTTTTCAGATAATTTTTATGTATGGTATTATTATTTTCCTCGTATTATTCCTTGTGTATGCTGTAGGATCTCGTTCTAAGTTATTCTGTTCTATTCGGTCGATTGTTGGGAATTCCTTATTTATAAACGATAAAGGATAATCATTTTTTAATAAAACAGATCTTAAGATCTTAAAACAGATGTTTTTCCTCCATTAACGAATTTTCGTTAGAACAGTTTGATTTTGAAAAGTTGATTTCATGTAATCGAATGAACTATCTTACAATAAAGTCGTCCCAGGAACGCAACTCAGCAATACTGGCAATATCGTTTAAAAGTCGTCTACTTTAAAATATATAATATATGTCTGAATTGTCAATATAAATGAGTCAGATAAAATTAAAATATTAGAAGAATTTTTCACCAAGTAACAAAAAACAAAATTTGTTTAATTTATTAATGTTTGAATTTTGAGCAGATTTCCGAAGTGGAAATTGAAACGTCAATAAACTTACTTTAACCTTCAATTGTGGCTTATTCCCATTAAAATAGTAATTACTTTAAAATGCCACAAGAAAATAGCTTCAGAACAATATTATTTAATTTATATTAATTTAATTTAATTTTGTTTTATTTTATTTAATTTTATTTAACTTAAGTTCAGCAATATTATCATTGCAATGTCATTTTATTCAGTTATGTTGGCGAGGATCACTAAAGTCCTCAAGATCAGGTCATAACCAATTTAGTTTTCTATTATGATGTACATACCTAACTTTTTTGCGATCTTTCAGAATTAAATGATGAAGTGGTAAAGGTATTACAGTCGGCACGGCGGGTAGCAAAAGAAGAAATCGAAGAGGATCAAGATGAAAAGAAAATAGTGGATACTGATATGCAGAACTGTTTTGGATTTGATGTAAGTAATTTGATTTGTTTACACAATATATTTTAATTCAACGGACAAACTTCGTTTAAGTCTTTTTTATCAATGATATTGAGTGTTTTTAAGAGGTATATAACTTAAAAATTTAATAAAAAAAAAGATAAAAAAAAAGATAAAATGTTTAACTTTTTATGAAAGTACTTTATTCGAAAGATAATATTTTCCTATTTCTATTTAAAGATAATTTTTGGCATATATGACTCTGATGTATGTAGTTCAGTATAGTGATCCCATTTTCAAGAACTTTTTGCAACATTCGTAGCAGTATTTCGGCAATAACGCGGGAATGTTGTCCTCCAAGTCTTCAATCGTTTCTGACTTATCGGTGTACACCAGCGACTACATAGTATGCTCACCGAAAATAATCTATTGGTACTAGATGGGTCCGAAACTATCAGATCACTTAACGTTTCCTTTAATAAATCGGTTGTGGCACGAGTTGTGACATGTTGTATCGACTTGTTGAAACTACAGTTCCTCCACCGTAAGTATATTCAATTAGGCAACAAAAAAGTCCGTGATCATGGCTCTATAGCGGTCATTGGACTGTACTGATCTGGCCAGCATCGTGTTTGAAAAAATATGGACAAATCGAGTAAACCATCCCATAAAGGACAACAACCAGTCCGTTTTTCTAGATGTCTTCTTCTTCTTTGGGTGCCTCTCCTATCGGAGATTGGATATCACCATGGCGATTCTAATTTTATTTACTGCTGTTTTGAATAATTCGTTAGTGGTACAGCCAAACCACTCTCTTAAATTTCTGATCCATGACATTCTTCCACGGCCTGGATTTCTGCTGCTTGGATTTTTCCTTGCATTATATTTTGTAGGAATGTGTACTTTTGTGTACTGTGTACTAGATGTAACGGTGTCTTCATATACACTTGAGAATGATCTTAACTCTAAAGACGTCAGTTTGGCCTATTGCCATTCAACCAATCGTGTGTCAATTCTGGCGTAATTTGTGTTTTGTAAGCACGCAAAAAAGATCATTTCGTAAGATCTTTCGTACACTGGTGGATGGTACAATATCTGTCGATATTAAATATCGTTTTTATTTTTGTTTGTTCTTCCTATTTTCTCTGTTGTACCCTTTACATATTGTAGTATGGTTCTTGCGATCGGTTTTTCTCTTCTGTTGGGCCCTTTATTGTTTTTTGAGCATTCTGGGCCATTTCGATGTATATATATATATATATATATATATATATATATATATATATATATATATATATATATATATATATATATATATATATAGCCGGAATTTAGGCGGCACACGCCCTTCCGGTAGGGATCTTTTCGTCTTCTGTCAGTCTTTCTGAGCTTGTAATAGGGTTTTAATGACTGAATGTAATTGTGCAGGATGGTGATGTGAATCAACGTGTAAATATCTATCGGTAGGTGTGGGTTTTCGGTATACTGTATGTATCCTTCCTCCTTTATTATTAAAATAGTAGTTGTTCGTTTTCTTCCAGTTTCATAGTGAACTGAATTTTATGGTGTATTATTGATGTGTTCTAAAAGTACCTGGTACTCCTCGAAAAAGAAAGTTTTCACTCCCTGAGGGAGGTCTCCCTGGCGTAGCCCGATATTTGTTTTACAAGGTTCAGTCAGTTCCCCCTGTATTCTTATCCTACATTAAACTTTTGCAAGAGTTAGTTTTGTTAAATTTGGTATTAAACTGATTTGCTATTCCTAGCTCTTTCATTGCTTTGAACAGTTCTCTACTATTTACAGAGTCGTAGGCTGCTTTGTTGTCTATAAATATGTGATGAGTATCTATGCCATATTCAAGTGTTTTTTCTACAATTTGTCTTAGTTTCAATCTGATGAATTGTCAATATACCACCTCTGAAACCTGCGTGGTGGTTTCCTACTGTTCATTCTGCGTATGGTACCATGCGGTGGCATAGTATAGTTGAAGATATTGTATACGTTGCATTTAGAAGCGTAATTCCTCTATGGTTAGAACATTCAAAGATATCTCCTTTTTTGTGCATGGTGTAAAGTATTCCATTCACTAGGGAGGGATTTATGTGTACATATTTCTTTTATGAGCTGCTGTAGTGCCATTGCGATACAGAATCTACATCTGGGATACAGAAATTATAGAAATCAAAAGAGGTGTTAGACAGGGTTGCGTGTTGTCCCCTTTGTTAATCAATCTGTACAGCGAAGCTATTTTTAAGGAAGCAATATCAGAGGAACAGCAGGGTATATCAATAAACGGAAAAATCTTGAACAATGTAAGATTAGCAGACGACACCGCTGTTTTTACAGACAGTCTAGAAGCACTGCGACGCTTAGTAAAGAGATTACATCAAGTCAGTATAAAATATGGACTACAAATGAACGTTAAGAAAACCAAGTGCATGATTACTTCTAAGCAACATACAGTAGGAAAGCTATATATCGAGGGAAAACAAGTAGAAAGAGTGAATAACTACAAATATCTGGGAACCTGGGTAAATGAAAACAATGAACAAGGTAGAGAAATAAGGACACGCATTGAAATTGCAAGACAAGTATTTATAAAAATAAAAACAATGTTTGTTAATCGAGACCTTTCTCTGGAGCTGAGGATAAGAGCTTTATGATGCTACGTGTTCTCGACTTTGTTGTATTTAATGGAAAGCTGGACACTAAAAGTGGATAATATAAAGAAGTTGGAATCATTTGAGATGTGGTATAAAAGGATTTTGAAAATATTCTGGACCCAACTAGTTACAAATGCAGAAGGGTTAAGAAGGCTACAAAAGGATTGCGAGATTATAAAGCACGAACGGTTATAAAAGATCCATAGGAAGACGAAGAATTTCCTGTAAAACCTGGCAAAGAGAGTGGTAGAGTTACAGCTCAGTAGATCTTTTCAGAGCAGCCGCCAATAAGGTACGAATAGCTGTGATGATAACCAACCTCCGATAGGAGAAGGAACTACAAAAAGAAGTAGTGCCATTATGGTGTCGTGGCCACCTTCTGCATATACTTCAGCTGGGAAATTATTAATTCCGGCTGATTTGTTTCTGGCTAGTTTTTTAATTGTATCTTTAACTTCAAGAATCGTTGGAGGTTCTTCTTTCCGCTCATCTGTTCTGTTTACCCGATCTCTTTCGTCTTCCAGATTTTCTTCTTTCTATTATTAAAGTACCCGGTGAAAGTATTCCACCCATCTATTCAATACATCTTTCCTTGTTGGTAATAGATCATCATTATGACTTCTGAATTGGCTTGTGCTTGCCTTGAATTCTTTTTTGTTAATGTTTCTTTGTTCAACTTTCTTATAGAATGCTCTAAATTATTTCTCATATTTACAATCATCGATTTACAAAGTTTATTTATTTATTTTAACACTTTTTGTATATTCGAAAGTACATAAAACCGCTATTAGCTAATATCCTTGTTATAGATTGTAATACAATTGAAAAAGTTTACATATTTTCTACTCGCCTCGTCGAGTAAATGGACTCTTCCAACTATTTCGTGTCACTAATTTCGTGACTATCGCTTAGCATTTTACTATAGAGAAAAAAGCTTATTGACAGGTCTACGTTTGGCGAGCTACTTACTTAGTGTGAGCTCATAACGAGGAGCCGACCCTAGCGCGGACCATAGAATGGTATCATATTATCATCGCCAGGTAAAATAAATGCATTATTTTAAAAATGCCATCCTTCACTCTCAAAGTTCACTGTCATCACTGCTATGATCTAAGCGAGCATACGATGCGATGATCTCCGAAATGAACGCACCCTTAGATTCATATACTTTTGTAAAAGTTAATATCGTCGCCTTTTCATTTATATTATTTATTTTTCAGGAGGATGAGGAAGACGAAGATGACGAAGACGTAGGGGAGAAAGAAGGCATTACGCTTATTGGTGTTGACATGCATTAGAATGGTCTTTATTACAGTTGTTACACATACATTGACGAAATTAGAAAATATATTAATCTTTATATTAAAAAAAATATAAATAGACAAAATTGTTTATATCTGAAATGTAATTTATTTCTTTATTTTGACAAGTTTTTCTTGTTGGTTAAGTTTTTCTTTAAGGGGATGATTTTAATTTGAACCAATTTGAACAAATAATGCAGTAAAAAGTATTCTATTGGACATTTTTATTATTCTGTTAAACTGATTGTAGATAATTGCAAATCTACCACGATTGCTTAGTTTCTACTTGGCATGCTGGGGATTATTGTTTATTCTAATTGTTATATTGCATGGTAACTACTTTCCATGCTGATAAACATAATGATATTCTTAAGTTTTGTCAATTATTGTGTAAAAATGATTTTTATAATAAGAATGATCACCTGTAAATTTTTGTATAAATAATGCACAATTAATTTAGTTGGTATGTACATATTCTAACTTATAGTTAGATAGATATGTTGAGGTATTTAATTAAATAAAAGCGATAAATACTTAATTCTTGTTTAAATTAAAGAAAAAAAAGGAAGATAAGAGACAGTATAATAATCACAAAAAAAATATCTTAAACTTAAATAGCAAGTAATGAAAAAAATTAACGTTAATTTAAAATTTAATGACATGATGATACATAATGATATGATGTTGCGTGTGACACTATTACAAGTAGGTTCGAGAATAAGAAAGAACTTATTTACGAACACATTCATAGTACTGAATAGTCAATATTCATAAACCAACAACAGAAAAAGTTCAGAGTTTTGTAGACGATATTCATAAACACCATTCATGTGGGAGCAATTGAACAATTAGGTCAAGATATCACTAATTGGGATCCTCTATTAATCTTTTGGTTCACGAACAAATTAGATTCGGGTTCAAATTTAGAATGAGAAAAACAAACTTGTAAACTAGACGATTTGCCCACTTTAACAGAATTTATTACAGGGAAGTGCTAATTTTTGTGATACATTAGAATCAAAAAATAATTTTCCAATTAATAAAATAGATTCCAGGAGCAATTATACTCACAATAAACAAAGGTTGCCATACAATACATGTACGTCTTTAATTGCTTCTAATTTTAATACTAACCAACTATGCAGTTATTGCAAGAGGGATCACACAATTTATATATGTCCTGATTTTTTACATGTAAGTTTAGTACACAAAAGGGACCTTGTAAGAAAATCAAATATATGTTACAAAATTGTTTAAGATCTGGGCATTCCACAAGGAAATGTAGGCTAGGGCCATGCAAAGAATGCAGAAAAAGGCACAATACAATTTTGCATGATAAAAACTTCTTCTTTTTATGTAGACATGACTCTTTCTGTTTTTCAATGTGCCTCCAATGAGTTCTTGTTCCATCTTTTTCGTGCGCTTCCTACTAATCGTCTTTCTATTTTGGAACCGTCTCTTATCGTTTTTACCACTCTATTTGTTGTCATTCGGCTTATATGATCGTTCCATTCTACTCTTCTATTTCTTACCCAATTCTTGATGTTCTCCACCTTGCATATATGTCGTATATCTGTACTTCTAGCTCTGTTTCATAGTGTCATGGCATGATAAAAACGATACAGCTAATTTTAGCTCTGAAATAGACCAGGATACCGAATTAATGTACAAGTTTATTCAATTCCAAGTAATATTATTTTGGGGGATCCTTGAGTTAATACACCGGCCCCAATCAATATACTAATTGGAGCGGATCTGTTTTGGTCAATTTTGGGAACAAAAAAGCATTCACTTGGAAAAAATATGCCGCTGTTATTTGAAAATTTGTTGGGCTGGGTAGTCTCAGGACCCTTATTAGTTAATGAATTTATAAAACCATGTCCGGCAATTTAAGCATAAATTAGGAACTATTGAATAAACTAGCTAAATTCTGGGAAGTAGAGGAACTTCAAGCTTCAAACCATTGTCCGAAACTGAACAAGTGTGTGAAAGCCTTTTCAAGGATATCACTATCAGGGATTATTCAGGTCGATTTATAGTACGCATGTCATTAATGCAAAACCTGTCAGTTTTAGGAAATTCTAAAGTTCAAGCAGAAAGTTGTCTTATATCTTGGGATATAGCAAAAATACTGTGACTTATGGCAATCTGCAGCAAGCTATCTTTCCATTCTATGTAGACGATCTTTTATAGAGCTTCTACAGTATCACAATCACTATACATTTGTCAATAAATATCTGAAACTTTGGAATCAGGCGGATTCTCACTTAGAAAATGGTGCTCAAAAAATCCTTATTGTTTATCTAACATAACATCCCAGGAATCTAAACACGAAATATTTACCTTTGCTGACGACATTAAAATAATTATTACTTTAGGTTTAAATTGATCTTGCCGAGACGATCTACTTTTATACTGCAGCAATGCTAATACGTGACAAGCAGCTTTGAGTAAGCGTTCTATTTTATCTGCAGTATAGAAAAATTTCGATCCTCTTGGTCTAATTAGTCCTTGTATATTGGCTAAAGTACTTATACAAAGGCTTTGGGCAGACATAATGTTATGGGATGCAGCAAATACAGGTAAAATACTTAGACCTGAACAAATTCCAGCATTAAATGGATTGAAGTTGAATATGCAAGCTATTTGCAAGGATGCTATTTCTGTGCAGCTAGATGGTTTTGTTAACACGTCCGAAATGGCTTACGGTGCTTGCAAATTTACTGCTGCAAAAGTGTTACGACCAACAAAAGGATGTCTTTCTATGTTTTGTAGACTTTGAAAAGGCATTTGATCGCGTAAACCATAATAAAATGTTAAATTCCTTGCAGAGCATCAACTTGGATAGTAAAGATCTCCGATTAATTAAGAACTTATATTGGAGGCAGAGTGCCAAGATTAGGATCGACGATCATACATCTAGAAATTTTAGTAGAAATAAAGGAGTAAGGCAAGGATGCATACTATCCCCTATGCTGTTCAATCTTTACTCGGAACTACTATTCAAGCAAGCCTTGGAAAACCTTTCCACAGGAATAAAAATTAATGGAGAACCAATATCTAGCATAAGATATGCAGATGACACTGTCCTACTGGCTGATACAGACACAAACTTACAGGGGGTTATAGACCACCTCAAGGATGCTTGTCGAGAGTTTGGAATGAAGATCAACGAAAAAAAAAAACAAAAGTAATGGTGATCCAAAGAAAACAGAATATCCCCTGACCTATAAAAATAAATGGGAATATTTTAGAACAGGTAAACCAATACAAATACCTTGGCTGTTGGATTAATTTCAAGCTGGACCCAGAACAAGAAATTAAAGCGAGAATTGCTCAAGCTAGCGATAGTTTCTTTAAGATGCGCGTTCTATTCTGCGATACACATATAAATATTAAATTGAGATTAAAACTTGTAAAATGTTTCGAAACGTGGACTTTAAAAATAAAGAGCCTGAATAGAATCGAGGCATTTGAAATGTGGGTGTACCGTAGAATTTTAAAAATTCCTTGGACAGCACGAAAAACAAACGAAGAAGTACTAGCTAGACTCAATGTAGAAAAAGAACTATTGAGAACAGTCAAAAGAAGAAAAACCAGTTATTTAGGGCATTTGTTGCGCAACGAGAAATACTACATCCCTCAGTTGATAATAAAAGGCAAAATAGAAGGAAAGCGAGGAATTGGAAGAAAAAAATTGTCCTGGTTACGTAATATCAGAAACTGGACAGGACTTGGATCTGAGGAACTCTTAAGAGCAGCTGAAGATAGACAAACGTTTGCTACCATAACCGCTAACCTCCATTGATGGAGACGGCACTTGAAGAAGAAGAAGTGCTTGCATCTATTTGCGAAGTGTAAATGCGACTGGTACTGTACATGCTGAATTACTGTGTGCAAAATCAAAGGTGGCTCCCTTAAAAACGTTAACAATTCCACGTCTAGAATTAATTCCAAAGTTAAAAAGTCGGTGTAAATGGAATTCGAATATTTTACTTTATGGTCGGACTCAACTATAGCTTTAGCGTTTCGCAATAGAGTTTCGGAAATCCAATCTTTAACAGAAAATTCAAAATGGCGATATATTTCAACGTACAATAACCCAGCTGACGTTGTTTCTAGGTGTCTATACTCTAGAGAGATTCTATATTCAGAACTTTGGTGGCAAGGACCTTCTTGGCTGGCAAGTGAAGATTGTTTTTGGCCAAAACATTCTTGCGAAAATGTTGTTAATTTGACCGAAAGGCAATCTATTGTTTTATCTACATCATCAAACACTTCATTTTCATTTATTTTCCTTCCAGCGCTTTTCTAAAGTTTTTAAAATGCAAAAATCAGTTGCTTACACTTTTCGTTTTAAATACAATTGCTTAAATAAAGAAAATAAAAGAAACGTACCTCTAGGGGTACAAGAATTTAAGATTGCTTTAGAAACTTTGGTTAGACTTTGTCAACATGATTCCTTTAAAAATGAGTTAGAGGCTATAAGGATCAATCAAGTTGAAAACACAAGTGATTTACTATTAAGTATCGCTCCGTTTTTTGATGCAAACAATATTCTTCGAGTTAGAGGTAGGTTAAGGCACTCTGAATTTTTCTGTAACGACAAACATCTCATATTGCTACATCCACGCCATCATTTTACCAAACTACTGTTTTCTTTAGAGCACGAACGTCTTTTTCACGGGGGCCCTCAACTTCTTTTGAGTACTATAAGGGAGGATTAGTAGCCCATAGCAGGCAGGAATCTTGCGGGAATAACTGTAAAAAATTGCATCAAATGTTTTAAGCTTAACGCTAAAACTATTAAGTTATGTCTGATTTACCCCGGAAACGCGTAAATTCTTCTAACGCATTCACCATAGTGGACGTGCATTATGCCCTCCCTTTTCAAATTAAAGATAGAAAAAGAAGGGGAAAATATTATTGTCAATATATTGAACAATAATTTATATTGTACAATATATTGATCGTCTGTAGATCACATTTAATGATTGCGCAATATATTGTGTCGGCTATGGCTAAGGCTATTAATTGTTTGGACTCATTAAGTTTTCTTGCATTCTTTTTGGTGTTCCCTCGTTTGTGAGCTGCTGTAAAGAAAAAAAAAACGTTTATTTAATTTTTGTTTATTGTAATAAGTTTGTATATTAACAATTGTATTTGTAGTTGACAACAACAGAAGCTGAATGGAAAGCTATTGCCAATGGAGTTAATTTTCAATGGAATTTTCCTAATTGCCTAGGAGGTGTAGATGAAAAACATGTGGCGATGAAAAAACGTCTACACATAGGCTCATATTATTACTATTACAAAAAGTTTTTTTTTAGTATTGTAATGATGGCAGTTGTAAATAGCAATTATGAATTTACGAGGATAGATTGATATTAAACTAGCCTTTGATAGATGGCGCTACTTGAGACCGAATTGGTTTCGGTGTTGACATTTGTCATTCATGACATGACGTCTGTCAAAATTTTAAGGTTTAAAAACAATTTAGTTTAGTTTTTATAGCCATCAAAAAGCAAGCAAATTTTGTGTTTTCGGAGAAATGGAAAAAATCGAGTATCTTCGGTGAAAGTTTCTAAACACAAAAAGGAAAAAGAATGTGCAAATCAAAGCTGGCCTAGACAAAGTTTATGGTGAGGTTGCACCTTCGTTAGCAACAGTAAAATTTTGGAAAGCTGAATTTGTTCGTGATCGTACGAGTGTTTTTGATAATTGGCGTCGCGGGATTCCAACTGAAGTCACCACGCCGGAAATAATCAACAAAGTCCATATCATGATTATGGCAGATCGTCGAATTAGGCTCCGCGAGTTAATATAGGTCCTAGAAATTTTCTACGAATACGTACACAATATCATTTACCATAATTTGGACATAAAAAATCTATCCGCGCGATGGGTGCCGCGTTTGCTGACAATCGATCAAATGCAAAAACGTGGAACCACTTCGGAGACGCTTTTGGCGATAATACGACGCGATCTGAAAGATTTTTTTCGCCGATTTATGACCTTTGATGAAACCTGGGTACATTAATACACACCGGAAACCAAAGAACAGTCGAAACAGTGGCGCAAATGCGGCGAAGGACCGCTGAAGAAGGCAAAGAGTGCACATTTGGCCGGCAAAGTGATGGCGAGTGTTTTCTGGGATGCAAAGGGCATCATTCACATTGACTGACTACTTGGAAAAATAAAAAACAATCAATGGTGAGTACTACGCAGTATTACTGGATCGATTCGATGCCGAATTGCGTCGAAAACGCCCCGATTTGGAACGCAAAAAAGTGCTCTTTCACCAAGACAATGTACCGGCTCACCGATCTGTCGTCGCATGTCAATATTACACGAATTAAGCTATGAATTAATTGAACACCCACCGTGTTCCCTAGATCTTGTCGCCAGCGATTTTTTCCTGTTTCTAAACCTAAAAAAATGGCTCGGAGGACGCCGTTTCGTTACAAATGATGAAGTCGTCGCTGAAACTTCGGCCTATTTTAAAGAGCTTGAGCACAAGTACTATTTGGATGAAATAAAAAAATTAGAACATCATCTTACTACACTCGAGCTAAAAGGGGACTATGTTGAGAAAAAACTTGTTTCTTCTATCCTAGGCCAGTTTTATATCAATCCACCCTCGTATTATGGTAAATGCAGGCAAATAGCAAAACATAAGTGGAAGTTTGCTGGACATACCATAAGACAGAAAGACGACAGATGGAATAAGATGATTATACACTGGAGACAATATAGTTACAAACGAAAAAGAGGAAGGCCACAAATGAGATGGTCAGATGGCTTGAAGAAACACACAGGCCCGAAGTGGATATAAACTGCCTACAATAGAGAGACGTGGAAGAAGGAAGTGGAGGCCTATGTCCAAAATTGGACAATAGGTCCAATTTTGGACATAGGCTACTTAGACATAGCCATAGACATAGCCACTTGTTGTAGGGCTGTTTAGATAGATAGAGATGACATAAATTATATAATAAAATAGATGCCCAATTTCACGATTAAGAATGATATCAAAATTAAAGGCACTGAAAATTTCAATATATTAGATTGGCACCACCAATCTGGAATACAAATACATTCTTAATTGTCGTGGACATACCTACACATTCCTACTTAAAACTTTTATTACCAATTCCATTATAATAGCTATTGACGGCACTGTTTGAATTTTTTAGCACTAGTTGATATATGTTTCCATTGCAGATGACATGGTCATCTTTCCAGTAGCTGCTCAGAAAGCAAGCTTAATTCAAACTTTGTAAACAATTATGATACCATTTTTTTAAATGCAATTTTTTTAAACAGAAATCAAATCATTACAGTGGAGTGGAGTGATATTTTCGAAAGAGGAAGCGATTCAAAAAGAGTATAAAATATTTTCTTACGAGGGTCGAGATCTAAATATATAAACACCCATTTAATAGGTAAACTTAATATATTACTACGTGTTAACTTATAAGAACTAAAAACAAAAACTATAAAAAACTACCTGTAAAAATGATGATTTTTTAAACCTAACAATATAATGCTTATTTATACTGGTCTATTTTCCTATCAACCATTCCAAATTTGTCTATAAAATCTTCGTAAAGTTTTGGGTTTTCCAATAATTGTTTAATCTACTCTTTTCAATGGATAATAGGGCTAACTTGCACGTGTGGTTGGGTTGGTTTAAAAAATTTAACAGATCCCTTGATATTTCTTTATCACTAATGTCAGTTGTTTTATAAATTACACTTAACTGAGAATGCAAAGCTGTTATTATCTCAAACGTCTTGACAAAAGTATGTTAACGAATCATGTTATTAAAACACTGTTTGCACTAAATGTCCACTGTAGTTTCATCCAAAAGTTGCTCAGACGAGAGCAACTTTTGGAAACCTTTTCTAAACGTGAATATCCAACGCATGGCTTCTTTCTGATGATTGTGAAAAATAGGAAATCAAGCTACTTAGCGTCGAAAAGAAAACTTGAACATTTTTAATCTTATCCATGCCTCGAGATAAAACCAAGACTGTGTGCAGCCATTACCACAGCACCATAATAGCTCTGGGCGACAAGCTTGGAATCACATTCTAACTTCGAAATAGTATCACAACATAGCTTTTACAGTTCGATCGCTAGTTATATTCAACAATTCTAAGAATCGCTCCTGAGGAATGCCATCAACCACATATCGCACAACAATCGATAACTGACAAAAATTATTTATCAAGTCCAATTGAAACAAGGGGTGCTTTTTTTATCTTATTTTGAATGTGATCCATTACAGTGTCAGCAGTGCGTTTCGGATTCTGTTTGAGGTACTTCGGAAAATTGTCCAATCAATAAAATGATTTTTTGGGGAAAATTTACAAGGTCTATATATTTTCCTCGATTGATTGATCCACTTGATTTATTATGACCTCTAAAAGTTAATTCATACTCTCTCTCTCTCTTATTGTAACTCTTTTATCCTTTTATTGTAAATTCTGTGGCTTATTTTCAAATGATAGTCCAAACTACGTTCAGTGCAATATGTCCCGAATGTTCATTAATTGTTGCACTTAAATGGCCCTTACTATTTACATAACGTTTTACACTTTTGTGAAAATTGTATTAAAAAGTAAACAAGGCAAAAAAAATAATTTTGATACAATTTTGTAGCCAGTTAACCATTCATACTTCTTATAAAAACCCACGTAAAAATGTCTGGTAAATTTCTTTGCCGATGCTTCCACTTTTGTCTCTAAATTAATGGGGTCCATTGACCTACTAGACTTCATAATATCCTGTGTCTCTTAATAACTTCGAGTTAAAAATGATTTTTGTAATAAACAACATACAATACATATACAGTTTTCTACATTGGTCACAAACCCACACGACGGTCCTTCACTCGTTTCTTCAATTGCCGAAAAGATGAACAACAAAGAAGAAAATCATCACAAAATTTACAATTTTTTCAACCGTCAGTCGTCATGGATCATACATCGACTATTACTAAATAAATAACTGCGGAAGGCGGCCGAGAAAGCTCTGCCTGCTTACCAAATTTCTGCGTAATTCAACATGACTCGTGGGTGAGGTTATTAATCCCTGAGACACGTTTGCAGAACATAAGTGCGGCTATTTGAGAAGCGCTTTTGTCAATACAGGTACGGACATACTCGATGCGTTGAATTGTGTTGCCCGGGCATTGTTATATTTCAGTTCATTTATGCAATCAACTTTTAATACTTTTCGATGCCTACCTAATAGATTACTTAGATTAGGGAAAAATTGTTGATAATAAAATATTAATTAATAATATATTTTCTTATATCGAAGTGTAGGGAAGCGGTGTTTCCCCCTCTTTCATGGACCGCACGTCTCTGAAACATATAAAATACTTCAACGCCACCATCAAGAACATCATTTACAACCCACGTAACAATGTTAATACAATACGATACATCAACTACAGCTAATACAATATCAGTGTCACCCAAAATCAATATATCTAGCCCAGTAACCATATCATCTCACACGATTATAACTAAACACTCTTCACCTTCCAATCTACACAATAATTCAAGCGCTCTTAATGGCAATATTAAGAGCGCTGAAATTATCAAACACCACAAGAATGACATACCGCAATAAAACATTATTGGATTCTGAAAAACAAATATAAACCTTCGAGAAAACAGTCGATTTATTTGAAAACATTCATGAAGCAAAAAAAGTTATGAGTATTACCAATAAATATGCTTCAGGCACCCTAGCAATTATGCAACTTTATCCAAAATATTTATTCACGTCAAACCGCTAATTAAAATCGGAATGTGTGCAGTCCGATTACCGAAATAAGAGCCAGAATAGAAATAGTAAGAAATGCGTATGTAAAAATTAAAACAATTCTCTGCAACAAAGATCTTAGATTAGAACTGAGAGTAAGAGCACTGAGATGATACGTGTTTTCGATACTGCAATCTGGACTTGAAAGCTGGATATTGAAGCAAGAACACATAAATAAGTTACAGTCCTTTGAAATGTGGTGTTCATCGAGCAAAAAGACAAAAGAGGGAACATAAAGGTAGTGGGGTCAAAAATATCGTTAGACAGGAAATGCCATCTTGAGAGGCCACATTAAACAAGGAAAGACAATCTTTCACTGTTATCGTTAATATTTATTTAAAGTTTCTCGTCTAAGACACATTCTGAAAACTATTTTATAGTTACTGTTAATAAGTGTCGGAAAATTTATGTTTGGCGCATTCGTCTTTCCGGGTATGTCCGCCATCAGAGGCCACTTTTTTGGTCTCCTCATAACGATTAGATTCCCTCTTTTGTCTTTTTGCTCGATGGTGGTGTTACAGGAGGATGCTTAGAATAGCGTGGACACAGAAGAAAACTAACACGGAAGTATTGCGAAAAATGGGTAAAGAATGTGAAATAATAAACACAATAAAAATAAGAAAGTTACAATATCTGGGACACGTAATGAGGGGACAGCGAGATGAACTGCTAAGGCTGATAATACAGGGAAAGATAAGAGGGATAAAGAGAGTGTCATGGTTGAAGAATTTAAGGGACTGGTTTAAATACAGTTCTATAGAACTCGTCAAAACTTCAGGCTCTTGAGCTATGGTCATACAGAAGGATCTTGAAGATACCATGGACAGACAAAGTCACCAATGAAGAAGTACTGCGGAGGATGAACACAACTGCGGATTTGGTCAACATCGTGAAGAACCGTAAGCTGCAGTACTTATGAAGGGCCATATAATGAGAAATGAAGGCAGATACGAGTTACTTCAATACATTTTACAAGGTAAAATTGAAGGAAAAAGGGCCCCAGGACGAAGAAGAATATCCTGGCTTGCTAACCTGAGAGCATGGTATACAAACACCTTAACACAGCTATTTCGTATAGCAACTAATAAAGTCATCATAGCCAGAATGATTGCCAACGTTCGGAATGGACAGGCACCCTAAGAAGAAGAACTCTTCAGAGCAGCAGTAGATAGAGTAAAGATAGTGATGATGATATCCAACCTCCGATGGGGAGACGGCACCTTAAGAAGAAGAAGTGTGCAGTCCACAAAGTTCAAATCAAAAGCTCAAAATACGCAAACAGAAAGATGAATAACCCGACATCGATACGTCGAGTAATCATCTTAGGAGCTTAAGCCTTTAGTTACTAGTACATGTTTGTACCACTTGTTGTTTTCCGCAAAGTAATACTCTTCTTCTTCTTTTTATATAGACATGACTCTATCTGTTTTTCAATGTGCCTCCAGTAAAGTCGGAGTCCCATGCATCCGATTTCCGACGACACGATGATCCGAAAGTATTCTCATTGGTCAGAATCGAATCAGAATATGTTCGCGCCGAATTTCATCCGAAATTTTTAACTACGCTCCCGACATCGGATAAAGATAAAATTATTTTAACTTTTTCCGACAAAACGGATGTTTTGTAACCTAATTGTATTCCAATAGTTTAACATCTGTACATTTAATCGTTGATTGAATCTATTTAATCAACGATTTAATTAATTGAAACATGAATTTTAGTCGAAGAAGCTATGTTCGTAAAGTTAATAAAACGCTATTATTACGTCTGCTTCTTTTAATTCGCAAAAAAAAACAAAACGTACAATTCGACAAAGAAAATATTGGGTTAGTTAAATATTTCAGTAGAAAAAAGTCACAAGGGACTTTTAATAATCTATTGCACTCTTGCACGAAATGAAGCTAAATGATGTTGATAAATATTTGCAATTACCTTAGAATGCGTAATTAAATATTTCATAAGTTACATAGTTTCTTCTACGTTATCCATAATAAACTGAATAATTGAAAGCAGGAGAAGGGATTATATACCATGCGGAAATAATCCCTTCTGCTGTTTTACTACGCAAAAGTGGTAAAACAGCAATTACCAGCCAAACCACCAAACAATAAACAAAAAATTGATAGTTAAAAGTTTATTCGAATTTTCGTATCCGACAATCGCATCCAAATAGCAACTGCGAAACCATACGATTTTCGTATGTCGGAAATCGGATACATGGGACTTCGCCTTAAGTTGTCATTCCATCTTTTTCGTAGTCTTCCTACCTACTGATCATCTTCCTATTGGGGAACCGTCTCTTGTCGTCTTTACTACTCTATTTGTTGTCAGTCGGCTTATATGATCGTTCCATTCTACTCTTCTAGTTCTTACCCAGTTTTTGATGTTCTCCACCTTGCACCTAAGTCGTATATCTGTACTTCTAGCTCTGTCCCATAGTGTCTTACCATCAATTTTTTCAAGTGTTTTCATCTCTGCTGTTTATAACATCATTTTTTCCTCTCTATGTTAGGTCTTGTTTCTGCCGCGTATGTACTTATTGGTCTGATTACTGTTTTGTAAACTCTGCCTTTCGTTTCTTTACCGATCTTTTTATTTCTCCATATTGTTTCATTTAGGCAATCTACGGCTCTGTTTGATCTATTCACTTGATCTTCCACTTCGGTTTTGAGCTTTCCATAAGCTAGTGCCTAGATAATGTGATGCCTAGACATTTAAATTTATCACTTGTTCTATTATCTGACCTTCCAGCTCAAATTTACATCATAGTAAATTTGCTGCTGTAACCATGCATTTTGTCTTTGTTGCATATATATATATATATATATATATATATATATATATATATATATATATATATAATATATATATATATATATATATATATATATATATATATATATATCTGGACCTCAGAGCCAAACGGTATTAAGTCCTGTATTTTAAATTTTACAGGAGAGCAATTTGAAGATTTTGAAAAATGGTATTTTTCGAACGAATTCCTATTGTAAATAGGAGTACACGGATTATTATTTTCCCATTTATGTTTTTTAAAGATAAACAAAGCTAACAATAATTAACCTCTTACTTTAATTTATTTAAATAATTTTAAATTAATATTGGGACTTAATACTCTTTGGTTCTAATAATGGACTTGATATCTTGTGACTTAATACCATATTTTGTTACTTAATACTGTTTGGCTCGTACTAATCTGTAGATACGATGGACTAGATACTATTAATAATTAAGAAACTTACAGTAGAACAATGCAAAGTACAAACAGCATTATATCAATTCCAATTAAATAATAAAACGCAAAAAGACACCAAAAATATTTATTTTTTAAAATAAATGAAATCAGACCTAAATCTTACAAAGGAATAATTATAACTAACTTAAAACAGAAAATTCATAACAAATATCATTGTGGATATAATGGAATCTTTTAGGCACCCATTGTAATAAGTTCTGCAAGTCATTATATTTTTTAGTCGAAATGGGCTTAAGTGTGTCTCTTATTGGTTTCAAAATTAAATTGGCATGGAGAATAACTTCCTTAGAATTATCATTACATTTTCCTTTGCGTGGTAGTCTTTTGGCTGCTCTATTGAAATCAACTTGTTCAAAATTCTCTTGATTAAAATTTGTTTTAAAATGTAAAACTCCAGGTGCTTCTGCTAAAAACTTCATATGAACAACTTTAGATATTAAAAAGTTTTGATTAGTTATCGTTTTTTTGTTATTTTGAAAATAAGATCTGGATTCTTCAGATAACTGAGTAAAGTTCTTAAATCCATGGTTTCCATTTCCGCTACCTCCAATTTATTGTCACAAAGTCTGAAAAGCTGTTGCCAATCCCACGGAGTTATTAACGAAAATTGACTGGAAGCCTTCTTCTGTCTTTCTATTCGTGCATGAATTGTATCCACCTCCATGTGAGTATGTCTTCTTAAAAGGTACTTATGCTCAATGCATTTTATGGACGGTTTCAGCTTAAGAATCGAAAGATAGCACATAATCATCTGAATATTTCTATTTTGTGATGGACAGTTGTCACTCCAGATAACAGTCCTTTCTACTGATTCTTTTACATTTAAATTAATGTATTTCAGAAGGCATGAAGCCATTTCATTTCTACCACGTCCGGCTATAGATTCATCCCAGGTGAAACAATATCCTAATTTCTCTATTGCATCATATACAGTATAATTGAAAGTTCATAGCTTTAGAGAATAGAAGCTCTGAGCATTTGTTAGTAGAGGAGTGGGTAAACATTTTTGTAAATCCACCGAAAGTATTTTGGTATTCGCTTCGGTTTTAAAAGTCTCTTTATCCTGTCGCTTTAGTTTGTACCGATGATCTGCATAAAAAAAAATGAGAGTCGTAGTTAGTTTGTAATTCAAGGCGTTCTTCCAAGGATACAGAATCTTTGTGTTTGATAACATACCCATCACATGTGTCACATGTATCATTTTCTGGCTCTTTGAAGGCTAAATTAAATTCAGAATTGAAAATTTCATTATATAACCACTGCTTGGGAATATGTTCTTTAGGAATTTGACGTTCTACACAATCCTCATAGAAGCACCGATACATTATATAAATATTAAGATGGCTCCCTAAATACTTCCTCTGGGATTTATTCCTGGAGTAATGTGACTCTATACACGGGAACTTCTGTATGTGCTCCCTAATAATGTTTCTTATGTTCGAGGATATTTTATTAGAGGGTTCATGTTTACCCCTTTGATCAGGTATTACAATTCTCCCAATTTGTTTTTTCATTAATGCGTTACGTACAGTAGTTTGTGAAATATTTAAGGTGTTAAGAAAATAAGTACGACACACACTTAGCCTCTTACCATTTACACTAAAAAAATACTTCAACGACGTTATTCTTTTTCCAGCACGAGATCCCGTTCTAGCACGTACACGCTCAACTGGAACTTCTTCGATACTTCGATACTAATTCGGTAATTAGTATTTTTTGGCCTCTCGATGTCATCATATTGTCCATATACACTTATTAAATATTAAAACAGCCACTTAGGGGTCACTATAGAAGCATGACTTTACATACGTTAGATTATCTCTTGGGCGTAGCTATGTAAAAATAGCTATAAAAAAGTTGCTGTTCAATTTTACCCCGCATTCGGGGTAACATTGAACAGTAGTATAAATCGGTGTCTACGAGCCCACAGGTTAGTTATTCGTTCAATTATTTAGTTATTTCACCAGTGAAACAAGCGGAAAAAACTAGTGGGGAGAGTTTTGTTTGTTTTTTTTTTCTCAATGGTTATATTTATTGACAAAATATTTTTTTACATTCTTTTTTATCAAACTTTAAATTCTTTTACACAGTCTTATAAAATCATATTTTAAACTAAAGAAATTGGTAATTTTCAAGTCAAATGACAAAACATAAGGGAAACGTATAAACGACAGTCTTTAGAAGGATTTTAGCCCAGAGTATACCCATCAAATTGGATCGAAAAAACCACTTTTCCGCGGTGGTCTTCAGCTGGAGCTGGCAGAAGTCTCTCAAAATCTGAAGAACTTACGACTGAAATGTCGTCTATCTGAAAATAAATCAACAATCGATTTTGGTATAATGCCAAATGCACTGAAAAATTTACCTCTGGCCAATAGAAGGCAGAATTCTTCGCAATTCTCAGGAACTTGACCACATAATCTCCATCAGGCAGTTTTTCTTTTATAAGACCAACGAAAAATTCCAAGATCTTTTTGGTTGCGAATCTCACGAGCACATAATCGTCGACGACTGCAGCCCCTGTTGGCCTTTCGATCTCCTCGTTCTTTTCTTGGTGCATTTCATCACAAAATGTCTCGAAATAACAATCAGATTCGTCCTGAAGCTCTAGTTCGTAGTCAGAACTGTCACTATCCAATTCCTTAGCAGACTTTTTCTTATTCTTCGTGGGTGGTGCAGAACATCCAGAACTTTCTCCTATTTCAAAATCTTCCAATCCAATGCTTTTATCCGATGCGATGTTAATTTTCTTTTTTCTTTGAGTTCTAGCTCTCTTTTTGTTCCCAATACCCTGTAGAAATTGTAAAACTGTGTCGTTTAAACTGTTTCCAAAACTTTCATTTGATTCAGTATCATCAGTACCAGGCAATTTCTTTAATATTTGATTTCTATCTAAAGGGTATATACCCGTTGCCCGAAAGCCACTTTGAAGGTTTTGTTCACCAGTTTCTGCGAATTTTAACATCAGCTTTTTTAAAAGTTTTGGAAACATCTCCTTTGGAAGACCAGTTGATCCCGTTGCTAACTTATAATCGCTGAGTATTGCACGCCATTGTTTCTTCAGAGGTGCGAACACCGCGACATCCAGGGGTTGAGCGATATGCGTAGTATTCGGCGGTAAACATATGAATCGAATATTATTTTCAACCGACAGTCTGATAATTTGCTGATAATTAGAAAAATGGCTCGCCAAGTTATCCCCGATTAATACTTTGACTCCTTCTTCATGTCTCGTGGAATAAAGGAAAACAGAAGTAAACCAATTTAAAAATGTTGCAGAATCGAACCATCCATGAGCTGTTCGATTGTATCTGGTTTTATCGGGTCCTCCTTCCGTCCAAAGGTTTTCTGCTTTGTAGACTACATACAGAGGCAGCAGAACTCCTGAAGCGCTTCCACAAAACATCAAAGAAATGTTTGATTGTGATAATAAACGTTCTGGGTATTTCACCCCTCTTTTAAAAAAGCATCTTGCAGACCCAGGATCATCCGATAAATTTGTCTCATCTAAATTGTATATACAATCGGGGGAAACTCCGTCTAGACATTGCTCAAGGTTATCAAAATAAGCAATGAAAACTTCCCTAGTGGAAGATGCTCTATTTGGGTTTATATTTTGAGATTTTCTTACACTTATTTCTCTGTTTCTTTTCAGAAAACCTTTATTCCAGTCGATACCAGGCAAATTATTTTTAAACTGCTTAACTCTCTTACCCATTGTATCCAAATGGCTTTTCATAACATGTCGTAAATCGTCGTGAGTCAAAGGAAAGCCCCATTCAGCGGTTTTCAAAAGCATCTTGACCAGTGCCTTTTCTTCGTCGTTGTTTAAAACTGTGGGCCTTCCGACGTCCTTCATTTTTTTGTTGTTCTGTTTGTGACTTAATGTTCCTTTTGGGATTTTGTATTTCTTCGACGCCTTGGAAAGTGATAACTGTTTTGTTTTAATTTCGCGGATTGCTTGATCCAAAGTATCAGAGGTGTAATTTTTGTATGATCGACAACCCAACTTTCTAACGTAATCACGCATTTTGGACTGAGATTATCGCACTACACTACCTATTGCATTACAACTGAATTTCCTAACCACACAATGTTCCTACCGTCAAGCCAACCAATGTTATACTGAGCTGAGTGATTTCATTCAAGTGATTCAAAACGAGGTAGCGTAACGCCAGACAATAATATTTAGATGGAACTCGATTGACGCCGCCCAAGCACGTTCAATCCTGCCATTCAATGTTACCTCACGTTCCCAAAATAATTGACATATTTTTTGTATAAATTAATTAAAATCATTCAAAACCCTAATCATTTACGGTATTATGTAGAATAAGGTTGAAATAGGTACTAGTATCGTGTAAAATTAGTCATGAGAAATTATCTTTTGCATATCTATCGCCGGCTGCAGACCAAAGTTTGAGAGATTTTTTTTTACTACCTTTTATTTCAGAAACCATTTTTTATTTAATTTTTGTTAATTTTGAGAACCTGATAGAAATTTTATCAGGAAGTCCAAGAAAAACATATTTGCAACCCTCAAAAAAATATATCGGCCCAAAAAAAAAAGTTTAGGCCAACTCGTAGAAAAATATAATCTCCATTGCAAAACTGTTCAATGTAACCATCGAGCAATAAGACAAAAGAGAGAATGTAAAGGTAGTGGAGGTAAACATATTGATAGACAGGAAGTGCCATCTTGAGAGGCCACTTTAGACAAGGATAGACAGTCTCTTTCCTTGTTTAAGAAGTCAAATTTAGTTAGGTTATGTTATTGTTTGTCCCAACTGTCACATGAAATTTTATTTATATTGAAATATTTTACCAATTGTGTCACTTTTTAGACTATTATAGTTAATATTTAATTAAAACTTTCTCGTCTGAAAAATATTTTATAGCTATTGTTAATAAGTGTTGGAAAATTTAAATTTAGCGCCTTTGCATTTCCGGATATGTCCGCCATCAGAGGCCACTTTTTTGGTCTCCTTTTCATAACGCTTAGATTCCCTCTTTTATCTTTTTGCTCGATGAATGTAACCCTCGGGTTCAATGTAACCCCGTTTTACGGTACCTTAACCCTTTAATCGGTAATCCCGCCATAAGGCCGGCATTAAAATAACCGAATTATTTTAAAATGTAAAATTTATTTGCTTTCACGTCGACTACACCGCTTTTCGGCAAGAATAGACTCGTCCAACAGTAACGGTTTAAAAGCTGTAGGTTCAGTTAATTGAGAGATATGGTCAGTTACGTGTAAGCAAGCAAGTGAATCGTACGGAGAAATTATTGCTCTGGAACACGTGTAATCGAACCGTAAAATAAAATAGTTCTAGTTGTCCAATTGATTTCATTTTTTTTTGGTAAGTACTTATAGTATGTGTTTGATAGTTTGCTGGAATATTTGGTGAAAAATATAAAATTAGTACTGGTTTTTGAGTGTGGAGTGATACCCGCCTTTCGGCCGGCTTGCCGATGTACGGTAAAATAAGTTCTCCGCGTATTTGAATAAAAGTACATATTTGTATTATTTATACTTTTATTATTTATACATTTCTTTCTTTCTATCGTAGAACATGGAAAATAATAGATCTCAAAGACGAAGAAAGTATGGTGCGAAAAGGTATCACGAGCTGACAGACGCGGAAAAGAGGACAAAATACGATCTTTCCACAATAACCGATGAACAAATCGACGAAATCATGAACTCTAATCTGGATTCAGATGACGAGTCAGTTTACGAAGATGATGATGATAGCATAGCCGATCCGGATTATGACTACAAGGCGGATGTGCTCACAGCCGAGGACGATGAGATGATTTCTTCTTGTTTACGTGAAAATATCACTGATTTGGAGCTCTCCATGGACCCTCCGTTAGAGCTAAGTAATATCACTGATGTTAGTGAAGATTTAGTGGGTGTTTCAGAATCACATGTAAATATATTTACTTCTGAAACGGCAACATTAACTTTGCCGGAACTTATAATATCCGAAACTATATCACCAGAAGTTTCAACAACTGATCCGGATACTCAAATGGACGTTTCAGTATCATCCGTACGGTTATCATCAAAAGAACCAATTGCATCAACTTCCACACAACTACCGACAACCACTAAATTCAAACCAAAGAAAAGACCCAGATCCCCGTTACCAACTGTAGAAGCTACGGGACCACATATAGTACCATCAGCGGGTGGCTTCACTGGCACAGGTATGCTAATAAAACACGGAAAGTCATAATGCCATACTAATTTTTTTCTCTTTTTTCTTTCAGGCTTGGATGCAATCGACAAAAATTCAGCAGAGTTCACAAAAATTGTATGGAGAAAAAAGTCAATGCAATTGCATGTCAATGAAGTCGCATTTCGAGGAAACACTACATTGCCGTATACTGTAAAGAATCTGAAGACACCAATGGAGTATTTTTGTTATTTTTTCACGGATGAACTCATCGACCTGATTGTTTGTGAAACCAATCGAAACGCACGTTTGAAAGACATAAACACACAATTCAACGTTGATGCGGTGCAGATTCGACGATACATCGGAATTCTATTATACATGTCTATTTTTCGTTATCCCAACATGGAGTCACACTGGGGAGAATTCGGATTTAGACAAATTCCTCAGTGTATGCCATTAAAGAAATTTGAACGGATAAAAAAATATTTGTGTTTTGCTAATGAAGCGGAGCGTATTCAAAAAGGACAACCTGGACATGATTCGCTTTTTAGAATTAGAAGAGTTGCCAATATTTTAAATGAACGCTTCAATTCCGTTCCAAAGAATGCGCGGTTATGTGTTGACGAGCAAATGTGTTCGACAAAAATGGCGCACCATTTACGCCAGTACATGCCGAACAAGCCCCATAAATGGGGAATAAAGTTGTTTGTACTGTGCGATACCACGGGATATTCGTACCAATTCGAGATATATAATGGTGCTGGAGATAACATCATCGTGCCAGGAACACCAGACCTCGGAGCTACCAGCAACGTTGTTATTAGGTTGTCACAAACAATTCCAAATTTCAAAAACCATATCGTTTACTGTGACAATTTTTACACATCGTTGCCCCTTTTAGTTTATTTACGAGCTCGTGGAATCTTTGGACTGGGGACAATACGTGCAAATAGAATTCCCAATTGTAAACTTCCGCTGGATGCAGATAGAGAAATCAAAAACGCCGAACGGGGTTACGCAGTGGAGTATATGGGTTGTGCATATGGTGTGGACCTTACCACTGTCCTCTGGAAAGATACCAAAAACGTAAAACTTTGTTCAACTTACGTTGGGGTCCAACCATTTCAGAAATTGAATCCAGACAAACAGATAGCAAAAACGACTCGTTACGACAAAAGAAAGAAAGAATACATTGATGTCGACTACCCCCAAATAATTCGTGAGTACAATTCGCATATGGGAGGAGTTGACCTCATGGACTCGCATATGGGACGAAGTGGACTGCGCATTAAAACAATGGATGCAATGACACGCATCTTTTACCATTTTCTGGATATGGCTGTCACAAATGCGTTCATATTGTATCGCAGATCACATAATGAGGATGCTGCGAAAACAGATTTCAAAGAAGAAGGAACTTCAAAAGAAAAAAACATGAGACTATTCCAATTTCGTGTGAAAATTGCTCAAGGTCTGTGCTCTTCTGTTCAGAAAAGACCCATTGGTCGACCTTCAAACTCACCGCTCACTACTAATAGTACTAATACTGGCAACAAGGCAGCGCATCCTGTTGAAGATGTACGTTACGATGGAGTTGATCATGTTCCTGAATGGATTCCAGGTCGTAAAAAGTCCTGCAAATACTGCAAGAAATCGGAAACACACACTTTCTGCCCGAAATGTCAACTGCATTTATGTTATTCCGGTGCCAAGAATTGTTGGAAAGACTACCACGTCCGTCGTTAATATATTTCATTTTTTAGTATTTACCTGTTAATTTTTTTTATCAAGTTTATATCAATAAAAAATTAAATGTTTTTATAAGCAACAAAAAAGGACTAATTCATTTTCCCCTATAGAACGATATACCGGCCGTATGGCCGGCATTCTTCTTTTTCACTTTGTGACTGACTCAATAACGATATCGAAAAATGGACTTTCTATTCGTGTTTCATTTACCAAAATTACCCCGAAACCAAAATTTTCAGAAAGTTTAATCCCCTATTTCTATTTTGCCGATTAAAGGGTTAAGGGTGGTGGTAATCTATAGAATTATCTACATTAGAAGAACCTTTCTTGTGACTGATATGTAAATTGTAACTCTGTTATATACAAGTTAATTTAAAAACTTTTATTTTAAATTTACAAATCAATATAGGATTTAATGACTGACTATTGTGTAATTCCCACTAGACTGGTTATAAACAATGGCACTGATGTCTCAATATATTATGTCAATTCTCTCACTTAGTTAATAGTATAGCTGTTAGCTTATTTTAATAGTTCTGTTCTGGAATTCGTTTTTTATTGTTTGTTTCATGTTGTTTTCAGCTTGTAGTTTTGTCAAAACAAAGACTTATGTACTGGGGCCTGATGATTGGCATATATTGTACAACAACAATAAAAAAACTACTTAAGGTTGTGACTCATCTCCTATATATTAATATTATGGACTAACATTGGCAACATTTTTATCATTTGAAAAGATTTAATTTTAGAAATTTATTGAAAAAACCGTGTACTACTTACATACTTATTGGAACATTGTAGACATTTTTAAAATATCTAAAAACAAAAATTACAAAAATAATACAACTGTTAATCCACGACGAAGTAAATTAAAAAAAAGTTATAAATGACGAAAATAGATTAAAGAACGTTAGTGTAGGTTTACTTTATTTCTCGTGAACACTTTGTGGCTGTCTTTCAGCAGTTTCCTTGTAATAAGGTATCCAACTTTGGTGGTGCATCTCTGTATAACCCTAGAAAAAGATATGTAAAGGTGCATATGACCAAACACAGGTTCAAGTACGTAAATATGGTAGTAGTTTTTGTGGATAGGTGGCGCTGGGGTTTTCGTTACGGACAGATTAAGCAAGTTATATACATTCATTTGCAGTTATTCTTAACACTGCTATTATTTAATCTGTATTCGGAGTGTATATTCAGAGAAGTATTAGTAAGGTACAAGATGGAGTCATGTACATCAAATCTAACATAAACAAAACTAGGTATGCTGATCATACCTTTTCAATAGCAAGCAACAACAACTGCAAAGTATAATAAATTCGGTAATTCGTCATAACGAAAAGTTAAGTTTAAACCTAAATGTGTCTAACATTATAGTATTTTCAAAGAAATCAATAAATATACATTTGTACGCAAAGTGACAGATAATTGCCATACAATATTTGGGAGCAAATATTTTATTGCAATTGTAGAACAGCCAGTGTAACAAAAAAAAAAAGAAATTTTATCAAGAATCAAACAAGCGAAGAAAACACTCACGAACATGAAAACATTTTTTACAAGATCACACTTTAGTCCGAAGCTCAGCAGCTAAATGATCAGATGTGTTTTTTCTGCCTTACTTTTTTGCTGTGAAAGTTGGTCAATGGTACCTAATACAGAAAAAAGAATAGATGACTTTGAGATGTATATCTACAGACAGATGCTGAGAATTTTATTGGTACACAAAGTTAACAATGGTGAGGTACTTTGGCGCATGAGTAAAAAAAAAACTGCTAAGCACAATCAAAGAGGAAAATACAATAGTTATGGCATGCCCAGGAATCCACAAGATCTGCAGAAATCTTTTTTGAAGCAGTCTTTCAAAAGAAGATGGCACAATCAGAAGAATGCATAAACAAAGTATGTACAGAGCGTTAGCAATTCTTTCTCGATGAGTATTTATAGTAAATTATTGTTTTTAACATACTCCATAAAATAATAACAAATCCTGTATTGCCTTCTTTTTAAAACTGAGTAGATGTGTCAACGAAAATTTCACTGAGACAGTCACAATTTTGCCAAATTTGATTTTCTCTTTCTTTTGAAACTCTTAAAGAAATACTAATTGTATTGGGTCATGTTTTGATCCAAGCTGGTTTGGTTTGAAACAGACTCATGACAGTATAATTCACAGGATCATTCGCGTACTGCAGACATCTCCACTTTTACTTCTTAAATTTTACAAGCCATTCTGTTCAGTTTACTTGCTTGAGGTTTCTTTAATGATTCTTTATGTAAAATTAAAATAGAATAGAAGCTCTTTATTTACCTACAATTAGCTTTTCTTGGTGCTGTAAAATTTTTAGCAATACGCAAATTAATTGGCAAGGATATAATTTATTATTTTATAATTCAAACTATTACCTTCCTTTGAAATGTCTTTAATTTTTATAAAAATACATAAACGATTTTTTAAAAAAGAACTTACAATATTAGATATGCATGTGTGTATGATTAACTGCTTTTCTCACATTCTCTGATAAGATGAATAATTATTTCAAAAGTATTTAATATTGATGGTGCATTATGAAATAAACCTTTGGTATGTTCATCTAGATTGTCCCTCCTGAGCATGCTATAGCTCAAATTATAAACAAAAGTACCATTAAAACATTCTGTTATAAGGAAATCCTGATAAGGCAAATTAAGCAACTGATTAAGGTTCTTCATATGAAGAAAGCAACTTTGAAATTGTGACAATGAATGCATTAGTTTTCTATCATACATTTTTAAATCCCTTTTCAATTGTCTATTAAACTCAAAATATACTTTAATTGTGTTCATACACATTACTGCATCTTCAAAAGTTATATTATCTAAGGCATCTTTTAAGTTGTTTGAATGTTTTAAATGCAATGATTTTTTGTTTGTCATTATACCTTTCATTTTACTGTAAAATTCATTATTAAATTCGTCCTCAGATCGAAAAAAACCAATCTTAGGATCTATATAATCAATTACTATTTTGCCAATAATAATTGAATATAAAACATACCAAGATAAAACAGATTTATTTCTCATGTATTTTAAAGTGAGAATAAGTAAATGCCAAGAATCTGGAAAATGGTCTAAACACTGTTTGGAAAAGTCTACATCAATATTTAAAATGAGAAATAGCAATGCTTGTCTTTCTATGAGTTCAGTTGATTCAATTTCTGTTAAATTTGGGAGGTCAATATGATATATAGGTAATGTTATCTCCTTCATAGCACTCTGATTCCTTATAAGACAAATCAAATTCTCTGAGGAACTTGTTAATATTTTATGAATAGCAGACATAATTTCATAACTTATTGCATTAGCATCCTCATATTCTGCTACTTCAACTTGTGGTCTAAAATTGTAGTACTTATTCTGTGTAAATATATCCATAAACCTGGTAGGATACAAAGCCTTCCTAAATTTCTCTATGAAAAGTGTAGGAACAGTATATAATAATTTTTCAAAATCATTGAATTTATCTTCTTCATAACCATTTTCCAATTCATCAGTTTTTATACCCTCATCAAAATACTTTAAATATTGACTGTTTTTAAATGTGTAACCAATAATAGCATCTTCAATTTTTTTATTCATGAAATCACGTTCATGTTGTCTATAAGTATTTAATACTTTTTCTATTGCACTATTTTTTGATTCTGTCTGTAACCATTTAATTATAGCTTCAATTTTGTTATAGTTGTTATAATACTTCACTTGCATATTAAGTTTGGATATGTTAATTCCATCCATAAAATCATTCCCCACTAAAGCAGCAAATAATGGCAAAACTTCTTTGCTCATTCCACCTGCACATTCTAAAAATTTGTCTATTCTATAAATTTTACAGGGAAGATATCTGTAATTGTGGTTTTCTTTTGTCTCTGTATTTATATATGAAGCAGACTCAACAATCAATTTAATTGTTGAAAATGGTATATAGGGCACATCAAAAATATAAAAATCTGAGTCATTACTTATTACAGGGCATTTTAAGGCCTTAGCGATGTTAGCAGTTTCTTTATCACCTTCAAAATCACATCTTACTATCTTAATTCCTAACTTATGAGCTATATCTTCAAATGCTTCCCGAAGAAAAATAGGGTTGGGTTCTTTTCTTGGATCAGTTCTAGGATTCAAATTTTCTGCTATAACTATTCTATTCTTAAATGTTTGCAATATGCAATCAATTTTTCGACTTTCATAACCTCCATCTAGTATTATGTATGGAGTTATTTTACATTGGAAAAGCATGTGAAAGAACTTGTAAATTGTATTACCGTATTTATCATAATCTCCACCAAAACATCCATTTCGTGTATTAACATAATTGTAATATAATTGGCATAAAACGGCATTACCATCTAATATAACCTTTGTATCATGTAATTCATAAAACTCCATACATTTTTCGGACCTTCCATGGATAAAACTTGTTAAACCTTTGACCCCCATCTGGTCTTAATATACCTACTATATCCACAGGTATAATTATTATTTATATCTAGATAACGAAAAAGCCAAGCGTTATTTAAGTATTACAATACATAATTCATAGACTATATATTTATAACAAATTATGAGAATGAGACTTGAAATCGGACATATAATAAACAAAAACAAGCAAAACACAACCAACCCACCAGCAAATGAAATTCTTCTTCTTGTTTTTCTAATTTCTAACCTAACCCTGTCCTAACCCTCTTATCTATGGTCACAGACGTCACAGTATAAACAATACTGTGCTATGGTTTTCGTGAAACATTTACGTTGACGCCAGCCTCGCCATCTCTGATTCGATAAAAAAGACGCAGCCATTATAACACGCCCTCACAGGACATTCTTGGAGTTAAGGGTAAGAACTTTGGTCATTTTCCGATAATGCATGTTTAAAGCATTTTATTCACACGTAGGATATATATTTTCTTAGCTTTTGGTACATAGTTGTGGTAACGGGGCGAAAGTTCTTTAAATCAATGAATTTCCTTCAAAAACTTGGTTTTGTTAGACCACCATTTTCGTCCGTTACTCCAATTGATGGCAGCGCCAGCGTGCTAAATTGTAGAAATTTTTGTCGAAATGCCCCCTACATCCAGCGCGCTTAACTTGCCGATTTGATAAGTTTTCAAATAATCAACAATAAACTAAAAATTAATATGCAATTATTGGAAAAAATCAAATTGCAAACTTGAAAATGGCGTCTGTCCGAATAGTTCTGCTTTCATTTGAAGAAGGTGACCTAGTGATGTTTTATTGAGGGTTAAGTTAATCCTTTATTTCTATGTTTACAAGATCCCCTTATTGAAAAGTAAAAAGTAATGTTAAAAATCTGTGATTCAGGATGTTTAGTTAAAAAACAGTTATTTTTAATGAGTATATATAACGAAGATTGTGAATATTCAGAAATTAGGTTGACAATATAAAATACAACTATAGTTGACAATATAATATACAACTGTATAATAACACCAATGTTTTAATATAATAAATAGAACAAATTTATCAATGCATATTCTAGAAGCTCCATAATGCAGTTTGATTTATCCAGAACTATTAAGAAATATATTTTATCTATAATCACTTGCCACTCAAAATTTCATTTCATCAACTTGAGAATAATTTAGTGAAATTTGGATAAAATCAAATCAGTTTGCCTATGTGAAGAACCAAGTCTGCTGGACAGTTTGAAAATTGTATTAATGGTTAACTATAAAACCAAATTACAGTACTTAACAAGGAATATATGTTGAATGAATCCAGAAAAGGTATACTTAATTTTTTTCTCATTTATAATGTATGATATGTGGTAATTTGACTAAACAAACCAGAAAGTTATTCAAAAATCAATAAATTAAAAATGCCAGATTTTAAGCTGTTTTACTAAAAAGGCTGTTTTAAAGTTCAATTTGAAATGAAAAATCATCTAAATTTAAAACTGATTTATTGACTAAGAAATATCAAAGTAAATATCATTACAAAACGGGAATCTCATAAAAATTGTCAAATATAATAATAAAAAAAATCAAATGTTTGTGAATTTTTGAGTTTGGGTAGTACATAATTATTTATATTCTAATCCACTTTGAATACTAGTGTGCTCAATACCAGACTCATTTATAATAACATCATCATCATCTTTGGCTTGACAATCCGTTGTGGAACCTGGTTTGCTCTAAGATTCATAGCCATTCTGTTCTGTTTTTGGCGACCTGTTGCTGACTTTGTTGTAAAACCGTTGGGGATATTAAAAATCAGATATAATAATACCAATTTTATTCATGGTTAGCGACAACTTATAATAGTCATGATCCAGGATGTCACCTGATTCGTAGAGCTTTAACAAATTTTTTTTCAAGTGTAGATAAATCTACCTTTATCAAAAATGTTTCTTTAATAATGCGAATAAATTAGATTTTAAATATTTCGGACATTTTAAGTCATCTTTTTCATCATTTGTGTTAATAGTTTTATTTTTAATTATTTATTCTGAAAACTCTTCTAAATAGAAAAAGTCCTTATACTTCAGTTCTACAATATAAGAGTTGTAACAGAACTACATGTTCTTGTTGTACAAAAAATATTTAGCCAATTATACATACTATATACTGTAATATATTTTTGGGCTTTTTTTAATAGCATTGTGCATACTGAGTATCTCAGAAAAAATAGTTTCCAGTAATAGGCAGATTTAAAATCTGAAGAGATTACTGAGTCTTTTTGACAGTACCACTATTATTAATATAATATCACACATTAGTAAAAGTAAATATACAAAGTTAATATCACAATTCAGTTTGTGGGGATATTACATTGTATAATGTAGAAAACAGTTACTATGTTCTAGCTTTGGCTTTCTTGGCCTAACTGATTTTTTAACTGGTTTCTATTTAAACTTGGCTGTAGAGCAAAGGGCTCCCATTGGCTTGGTGAGGTCTTTACCAGTGACAAGACCACTTTAACTGTTTCTCATGTCAGCTGACCAGTTCCTTTTGGGTCTCCTATTGCCATTATGTTCTATTAGATGTTGAAGTGAGGAGTTACTGTGTGATTCTAGTCCTCACAACCTGTATGAACAGGATTCTTAGGTATTTATCAACCATTAGTTTTGACACATACCAGAGTGCATCAGTTATCGTTAACAATATTTTCAATTGGCTTCTTAGAATTATGGTTGTATTTGACTTGTTCGCACATCCCCAGAGTTTCATTCCATACATCTAGATAGGTTTTATGATAGCTTTGTAGACAAGGATTTCATTAACTAGGGTAAGTTTAAATTTCCTACCGACTAGCTAGTTTAGACACAGAATAATAAACATCAGAATGCCCACTCTCAGATGCTGCCTTTGAAGTTTTTCAGCACACGCCCCATGTTTTAGAAGGAAACACATAACACAGACATATGATTTGAGGTTATATAATTGTTTATATTTATGTTTAATTATATTATATTTATGTTATTATATTTAACAATGTTAATATAATTGTATAGTATGTCTATGATTGCCTTAAGTCAATTAAACTGGGTTAATTTTTCTATGCACACCACATGAACAACACTGGTTCCCTTTAAAACATGGCGGAACGTCTGCGCGTACTTAATTTTCCATGGAGAGTGGCCATTCTAATTGTTTATTATTCTGTGGTTTAGATCTCTCATTCTTAGGTCAATTTGTGTCCGCTTCTTATGAATATCTTCTTTCAAATCGATTTCAATTGGATATTGTTAAGTGAAACTGGGGGATACTGGTCTCTTCTCAAGGTAAAATCACTTGGACTCATTTTGTTTCATTCATTTTAATTCTCCACTTGTTTGACCATGTCTCAATTTCATTCAGTTGTACCTGTAGAATGTTAGATGCTATAGTTCTGGTTTCATCAACTGCAACAATGCAAACATCTGCAAACATACCAGTGATGGTTTCATTATTGGAGGGTTGATCTGATGTGTATAGCACATATAATATTAGTCCAAGAACGCTGCCCTGTGTGATACCAGATTTTGTGGGAAAATTATTGGAATTACTTTCATTCACTCTTGTTCTGTTTCAGGTAGGTGATATGAAGATATCTCTACTTTGAAAATTAGAACTTTGTCAAAGGCTTGACTAACGTCTAGAAAAGCATCTGTGCAATACTGTTTGCTTTCCATTGCAGAATTTATGGAGTGTACTATTCTGTGAACCTATTGTATCGTTGAGTGTTCTTTTCGAAAGCTAAAGTCCAGTGGTGAAACTCACATAAAATGCGGTAATTTTGATCGTCCCTGTTTATTCAAATAGTTTCAATATTAAGAAATCTTTTTTCTGTATGTAGAGTTCCAATGGAGGCCCCATTTTTACTGTTCTATCTTTATGTATAAAATATATTCTATTTACCATTTTATTTTAGAGATTTTGAGTAATAATTTACTTAATTAACTTTTTATTTAATCTTTTATTTCAGTTATATAAAGACTGTAATCTGAGTAGTTATAAGACTATCAATGACAATGTGGTCGTTGTTGTTTTTTGAAGATTTATTAAATACATAGTAGCTAATTGCTGAAATTAGCTTATATTTGTGTATATTTTTTCGAGTATTAATCAACAATTTTTTGAGACTTATTATTTTATTTAAATAATAATATTTTATAAACGATATAATTTAAGCCAGCTTAAGCTATTTGACAGTCTTATAGCAAAGCAACGTTCTTGGTTTTTTAAATTCTTAATATCTCAATCACAACATGGTTTTCATAGCAAAAATCCACTGCAACAAACTTGGTTTGCTATCAATCTGATATCACATATGGAAGACTGTAAACAGGTAGATGCAATATACCCAGATTTTCCAAAGCAATTGATCATATAGATCACCAAATACTTTTGAGCAAATTAATTCATGTAGGTTTTCATGTCAGGTTTGTTGAATTGATTAAAAACTCTCAGAATATGCTGGTGTCTGATCGGCCTATGGTGGAGCAGTAAGGCAAGAGAAAAGGGCTTTAATAAGGGACTGTAATAAAAAACTTAAAATTAAAAAAGCTTTTACTTATGAACTATTATGCAACAGTCCAATCAAAAGCCGGGAGTGTTAGGACAGAGTTTACATTCATACTCTATTTCGACACTTGATCCCTTCTCAGCACATTTCATAACTCTGCCTATTTCACTCTTTTTTTAACGTTTATTCACAATATGTTGCTTTACAAATGACGGCTCTTCAGTTAGTTCTGAAGTCATCATATCTCTACTAACCAATATCTTCTTGCAGTACCGTCTCCTATCGGAGGTTGGCTACCATCACAGCGATCTTTACTTTGTTGGCTGCAGCTCTGAACAACTGTATTGAACTGCATCCATACCACTCCCTTAAATTTCGCAACCAGGAAATCCTACGTCCCACATTTCTTTCTCCCGAGATTTTTGCTTGGATTATGAGTCTAAGCAGATACTACTTTTCTCCTCTTATTATGTGGCCCAGATTTTTCGTTTGTATGGTTTTTATGACTTCGCATTCCTTCCCCATCTTCAGCAGAACATCGTGATTTGTTACTCTTTCTGTCCATGGTATTTTCCACATTCTCCTGTAACCCACATCTCGAATGCCTCAATGTTTTTGAGGTTTATCTTTTTCAGTGTCCAGGCTTCCATGCCGTACAGCAGAACGGAGAAAACATAGCACCTTAACATTATCGTTCTTAAGTTTATATTTATGTCCCGGCTGCATAGGAACTTTTTCATTTTAACAAACGATTGTCTCGCTTTCTCTATTCGGGTCTTGATTTCTCTTGTCTGGTCATTAGTATCAGTGAAGCAAACCCCTAAATATTTGTAGGACGTAACTCTTTCAACTGACTGATTATTTATGGTTAAATTCACATTGGTGTATAGCTTCTTTGTTACAATCATGAATTTAGTCTTTTTGATGTTCAGTTTTAGACCATACTTATTGGTATGGCTGTTTATGTTTTCCATCAAAAACTGTAAATTTGCTAGGTTATCTGTTACTATTAGCGTGTCATCAGCGTATCGTATATTGTTAATTAACTCTCCGTTAATGTTCATACCAATGTTTTGGTCTAGGAGCGCTTCCTGACATATTGTTTCACTATATATATTGAATAATAGTGGAGAAAGCACAGAACCCTGAAGCAACCCCCCAACGAATCTCAATTTCAGTTAACTCATTATCAACTTAGATTTTTGCTATTTGTCCCCAGTACAACCTGGGCCCTGATTCTAATTGAGATTTCAACTGAAAACATGTTGAAATCAATATGGCGACGTCGAAATGCGACTTTGCGAGCCTAGTGGATTTCAGCTGAACTAACCAAAGGACGTCACTAAATTTCGATTTATCGAAATTAATTTCAACTTCAAGAAAGTGGTTGAAATTTAATTTCGAGTCGAAATTAATCTGACATGACTAGCGGGACTGGGAGAAGCGAGGTTAGGTTCAGTTCTAAGGTTCAGTTTAGGCGGTGTTGTTTTGTTTGATTGTTGCAACGAAAACTGAGGCAGAAAGTATTAATATGGCTGCGTTTTATCAAAAATTGTATGTGATTCGGCACATAATTGGTCGAAATTTTAACACCTATAAAAATAGAACTGCGGTACCTGGGGGCCCCAAGCTAGAGGCTACTGATTATTTTTTAAAATATACTGTGGTGTAAAAATTAAAGAAATAAAATGTCCAATATTAAAACTAAATTGGAGAAATAATAAATAATTTGGTTGTAATAATTTATTTTAATTCTACACTCTTATTTGGAGATATAAAATAATCTTTAAACTCATCAAGAATTTTTAGAGCGGTAATGTATTGTTTTTAGTAATACCAATACTAAGCTGCAGTAAATTTAAAAATATAATATAACCACTAAGTCAAAAGCCATCATAATTTCTTTTTGGTCCACAGACAATTTAGTGCCACCATCATCAACAGCCTACATCCATTTTCTTTCAATTCAAAATATAATCATTGAGAATGGCCACTAAAAATTTAACAACTCAAACAAAAAACAAAAATCGTAAAATGTAAACAAAACTACAAAACAAACATTTAACAAGCGTGCAGCGTGCACCCAATAAACAAGACGGCCAACCCAAATTCTGAGCAGTGTCAAAATGATAAAGTAAATGTTCCCACTTTTAACTAAAATCGAAATGAATGAGAATCGCTAGCGATTGCGACTGTCATGGCGTAGTCGCTTTTAAATTTCGACATCGAAATGAAATAGAATCAGGGCCCTGGATATGATGTTAATGTCGCGACTGTCGATGTTTTTGCTTCTTAGGATTTCATACAGCTTTTGGTGTCTGACTTTATCGAAGGCCTTCTCAAAATCTATGAAACCTACGTAGAGGTCTTGGTTTACATCCAAACATCTTTGCGTTAACACAATCAGACCAAACAAAGCTTCCCGTGTTCTCAGTCTACCTCTAAATCAAAACTGTGTGGCGCTTATGTCTTCTTCTAATTTATTAAATATTCTTTTGTGAATTATTTTTAAAAATACTTTTAGTGTGTGGCTCATCAATGCTATAGTTCTGTGGTCTGAACACTCTCGCGTTATTCGTCTTCGGGATTGTGAAAAAAGTAGAGGAGAGCCATTTCTTTGGCCAAAGAGGACAAAAGGTCGTCTGCAAAAAATTGTTCAATGTATTCTGTCCAGTTTTTCATTTAAATCTGTAATTATTTTACCTTTTTTGTCGTTTACGATGGATGCTTGTTTTACTTTTTTACCTGTTATTTCCTTGATCTTTCTAGGCATGTTAAAGCTATCGTACTTTCTATCATATTCTTCTATTTCCTTGCAGTTGTCCAGAACCCAGTTCTCTTTGGCTTCTCTAATTTTTCTCTTAATTTTACGGTTCACTTCTTTGTATTTTGTCTTGTTGGTTTTATTTCTTCGCCTTTCCTCCATGAGATGCAAAATTTCGTTTGCCATCCACTCCTTTTTCTTAATTTTGCTTGGAGCTAAGGAGCCTTCACCAGCTGTCATAAGGGCCTTTTCTATCTCCATCCATTTATTCTCTACATTGCCTGTATTCCTATTTTTTGCAGCGATGTTTCCAAGATTGTTGTTTACCTGTTCTCTTGTCCTTTCCAGTATTGGGACCGTGCAAGTTCGGAACAGTGACACCTGGTGTCGTAAATCAGCAAAATTTACTGCGCTTTCATGTTAGATCGAGGTTACCGGATAACTGTCAAGGACGTAGCCCCAAAAAAGAATAAGAAGAAAAAGTAAGATTGAGGTTATGTCGGTATGTTATTAAAAGGTAAACGTTGTATGTAGTGTAAATACAAATAAATATATTATTAAATTACAGCATTACTGTTAATATGGATGCAATAATAAAAACTGGATTTGAGAAGGTAAATCACCAAATAACTTTTCAACCAAGCACTGAGTCAAATGGAAAAGCTTTAGTAGTGGCAAATGTCAAAAAAGAATGGAAGAATTATGTGGAAGAATTAAGAAAAATAAATTACCATAAATAATGCTAATACATAAATTATCAGGTTAAGCCCATGATATCATCATATTGGTTTGAACAATTAATTCTTTCCCTGTAAACTTTTGGACAGCGAATATATCTTAATGAATCTTCAGAAAAACTTGAACTTTATGCATTTTTGTAAACTTCAAAAAAATAAAATTTAAACATTAAACTTGATTTTTGGCTTAAAATGAACTCTAAGTGAGTGTTATGAAACTAAAATTTACACTTTAAAGTGAACTTTTATTTATTATTTATTTCAAACTGACTTTAAAATCGGGCGCAAGGATAATGCATAATTTAGGTTATGTTACTTATGCTTTTTTTATGATATAAATCCACTTTTTTCTTTGTAGTAATTTGTGCTTCTAAGTTGGAAACGAATAAAACTTAAATTGACAATTTTTTGTTGTATTTTTACAATTTATAACACAGCATTTCCTAAATCCCATTTTCTTCAGTGACAGAAGGTGTAAATAAACAAACAAATATGAAATATGTCAATTGACAATATGAATTTATGAAATCTATGTAATTTGCAGTAAAAAATGCAAGATTTCTCCGCTACTCGCGCACGATCGTTTCTCGTATCACATCCAAGTACTTGCACGTCGCCAATAGTTGCGTTTTTTAGTTGCCTAACGTCTATATCTTGTTTAGCTGCACTTTTCTGTAGTTTCTTGAATCTTATATTTACTACAGCCACCACCGGATTGTGATCTGATTCTATATCAGTGCCTGGATAGGTTTTTGTAGACGTGATGGAGTTTTTAAACCGGCTTCTGATTAGTATATAATTGATTTGATTCCTGACGATGTTGTCTGCATTATCCTTTGGTGATGTCCACGTGTACAATCTACGGTTTGGTAATCTGAACATTGTGTTCATTACTACAAATTCTTTTTCTTGTCAAAATTGTACGAGACGTTCACATCGGTCATTTCGTTGTCCAAGTCCAAATTCACCAGTGCATCCATCAGTTTTCACCTTACCAACTTTAGCGTTGAAGTCCGCTCTGGTTTCATTTTATGGATTCCTTTTTTTTTAAACAGCCTCTTTCATATTATATCTAGTTTCGGGCGATATGTAAAGGACGTCCCTTGTATCCTTCCACTTTCCAATTAGCACCCATTCTCTGTATTTTGCAATGGTTTCGCATTTAGCTAGTATTTTTTGTGTAACATCTTTTGGATTATTTTTCTATTAAGTCTTAAAGTGTCAGTAAAATGGGTTTTAGCATCCAGAAGAAGCAATGCACAACACTAATTTTTCAGTGTGTCTTTGTCCTCCAAAATCATGGATCAGTCCAGTGTAAACCAAAAACTTTAATTAGGTGCCTGCAGAACAAAACAACAAAAGTTTACAAGATGTTACGTGTGGTCTGTACTTTTGTATGGATGTGAAACTTGGACTTTAAACGCCGATATCATGAATAAAATCGAGGCGTTTGAGATGTGGTTGTATCGAAGGATACTAAAAATTCCATGGACTAGCAGAACCAGAAACGAAGAAGTTCTTCGAAGAATGGGACATCAACGAATTTTATTAAATATTATTAAGAGGCGTAAACTAGAATATCTTGGACATATAATCAGAGGACCAAGATATGAGTTCCTTCGGCTAATTCTCAACGGTAAAATCGAAGGAAAGAAATGGATAGGACGGAAGAAACTCTCTTGGTTGAGGAACACGTAGCGCAAGACCGAGATCAGTATAACAATATTATAAGCATGGTAGTCGCCGACGGTCCGTAGGGATATGGCACTCTAAGAAGAAGAACAAAAAGTTGCATTGAGATGACTGGCAAAGCGACTCACTCACGCAAAATGCCTTTTGGCGACAAGTGGCAGCGAATGTGTTGATGTTCGTGGTTCTTTAATTACAAAATCGGTTCGCTAATCCAGTAATTATTTTTTTTTGAAGTTACATTTTGACAGACTAGAAGTGGCTGGAAATTACTATATAACCAAGCAGACGTGCTCATTAGACCAATCAAGTAAGTAAAAAAAATAAGTCTTTTTTCGTCACAACTGTATAGACTGGTTTGACAGTTGAAATGTGTAGTAGGTATGAGATATTACAAAAGCACAGGGAATCTAGGGATTAATAAAGTTTTTAGTGTAACTATTTTTAAATAAACAATCAAAACGTCAAACTCATTATTTTGCTCATAACTTAAGAACTTGTCTATTTAGAGATTTGACGTCAACAGATAACTTTCTCAGAAAAAAAGATACACAAAATGAGATAAGCTCGTAAAATCGGTTAATAAACAAGAAAGTTATTGCAAAATGAACAAAAAATTTTTGACTTTTAATATTATTAGTAATTGTTTTATTTATTACAATTGTTATCGTGTTTGAATTGTGTGTAAAAGATGAGCCAGATTGAATAATTTTTGCGAAATTTAAATTGTTTATAAGATTTTTTGGAAAATGACCTAATTTCCAAGGCTTATTCGGATAATTTGACTGAATAGATCAATAATCCGGGCTTATTTGCTTTGTTAAGACGTATACTAATAACCTAAGATAAAAAAAACAAATAAAATTACATTTATGTACAAAAAATGATTTAATAATAAACAGCACTGTTTAAGATTATAAACATTTACAATAACTCCGCACAACTTAAAAAAAAAAACAAAAAGGTCCTACGGCACTTAAGAGTCAAGATAGCCCCTTTACCGTAAATCACTGTTACGTTAATTAACAACATTAAGGGCTGAAGTTAACCAATCTTTTATAAGAAAAGTTGAAAGTTTTTAACAAACCTAGCAAACAAAATTATTGAAAATATAGTAAAAGAAATGGGGATAGCCGACTCAAGGGCCAAATGCGTTCTTCACAAAATCCAACAAATCTTCAAAATAGAGCGTTTGAAAAAAATTACATCTCGGGGTTTCCTTTTTTTTTTAACTAGGGTGCAACGTTTAAATAAAAAAATTTGTCGTATTTTCATTGCAAAGTTATGAAAAACAGCAGCTAGTATCTACTGGATGTACACAATTTTTGTAAGTTGCCTTTAGTAGACGTCGCTGGTTAAATGAAATTAGAATAGTAATGAAGAAAAAAAATGCAATATTTTGATTGTGAATAAATTAGCAATTAATTTAAGGAAAATTAGCTGGCTTTACTCATTACTGTTATCTGTACAAAGTAAACAACTTACCTTCTGAAATATGGTGTATTGATTATTGTAGCTAGTGGAGTAGAGTTGTATCTGCCCGTCGCGGCGCCAACCGAGGCACAAAAAAGGGACGTCTCGATTAACTGGATGCGTTTTGTTCGCTGTCTCGATAGAAAGTGTAGTTCTTCGTATAAAATAGCCAGAAACTGTCTGGCCATACTTCTAGGTGGTCCGTAGGGCAAGTGAGTCAAGTGCTTACCCATAAATCAACTCTATTGTATGGCGCTTTTGAATGCCGATAATTTAACTAAATGGCCACAGAAATTTGATATTTTACAGCGATTTTTGTGTTTGCGACGTAATTTCCAAATAACAAAAGTCAGATTCTTTGAACTTAAAAACAGACTACGTGTTTAAGTCAGTTTAACAAAGAGATTTTACTGAATAGATGAAAATATATTTTTTTAAGTAAATAGTTAGAATATACCATTAAATAGATCATATTATAGTACATTAAAAAAATATTAAATGTAAAATATGAAAATAAATACTAAATACTTTCCCAAACAATAGTTATTATTTATTTATTTATTTAAAACCCTAAATATTAACCCTATATTGCATGAATTTTAAATATGCGAACTAAAAATCTTTTTTTCATTGTATATGGCTTTAATTATGAACATAAATGTTCCCTAATTTAATTTTTGAGTCGGCACCTTTTTTTTGGAAAATACGGAATGTGTACTGTAAGCAACAGTATGCAATTAAACTACATTTAGTGAAATAAAAATTTATTATGTGAAAACTTTATTCGGTATGAAAATTCTTAAAACAATTAGAAGTTGTAGTAAAACAAAGAAATATTTTAAACTTTTGGCATTGAACTTTGTGAGTTTCTTTACAATTAGGATATTTGCATCTTCCTTTCTGTTCAAAATATATAGGCCAATGACCCATTCCATCTTGTCTAACGTCTGCACAGGGAATGGGTGCTGTTGCATGGTATTTCGTTTTCTTTTCCTCATATGCTGTGGATACATTTGAACTAGATGGACGCCCTCTTTTATAACCATTTACTTTATTTTTCATACACAGAGTTTGTGCAATTTCTGCCTTAAATTCCAATAGCGGTGATTGTTCCTTATTTGGTATTTTTTAAGCAGCGCAGTTTCTTCTATATAAAAGCCATGCTTGAACAACCATAATGTCAATAAAGTGATAAAAGAATTTCTGGTACCACTTTTTGGACCTAATTGATATTCTGTATAGAGCAATAAGCGAGTCGAGCAAATTAACGCCTCCCATACTCTTATTGTATAAGAGGATAGATGATGGACAATCAATTTCAATATATTGCTTAGATGTACGATCGCCCCTCGTCTTTTTGCCACATGGATAAGCTCCTGCGTATGAGCTTAGAATTGTAACGCCTTTATTGTCATACCACTTCACAACAGTCAGGGGAGTACCATTGATAATAGTTTTCTGTCCCTGAAATAATCCACGCCCTTGTTTTTTCATGTCTTTGTCCGATATCAAATCACAACCAGCGAGTCTATTTTGCCTTACAGTTCCTACACATTGTTTACCATTTTTTGCTAATTCTAATTGCAAGTTTATACTATTGAACCAATTGTCAAAGTATAATTTGTGATTCTGGTGTTTTGGGATAATCTCTGATAACCTGAGGACTACATTACCAGCTGAACCAATATCAGTTAGAGTATGAGGTTCTTTTTCAGTATATATTTCCAAATTTATTATGACTAGAGGAAGAGACGATTTAATCTTCATGTTTCTCTACAAAAAAAAATCCTGTCGTGGCGACGTGTTTTTCTTTTCTTAACTGTACCGAAATATCTGTCACAATCATTAAATGAGTGGCTCCGCTGTGGAAATTAAATAGTAATTTTTTTAACTTCTTGGTCATTACTAGAGCCAGAAGATTCTGGTTCTCCAGTTTTTCGTGAAGCTATGCGTTTGCCCACATGATTTAGATGTTCTTTTCCGTGAACTTTTGCATTTTTAATATATTTATAACTATTTTGATTCCTTACACTTTTTTCGTTTCAAAGGAGGATATTTACTTGCACTACTATCACTACACGACATTGTATTACGCACAGCGTCTGTTTCCAAACTTGTCTATACAACTACTAAATAGATTGCATCGTCAATTTAATATACCATTATACTGTGGGTAGTTCGGACGTAATAAACCATTATACTGTGGGTGGGTACAAATCGCCGTTCATTTTGAAAATGGGTTATCTCTAGGAGGTGACTCGTTTTTAAACTGAACTGGTTGTGGGGTATGCTGTATTTACGGTAATAATATTGAAAGTTGACCCGTTTTTTATATGGAATAGACGTGTCTAGGTGTGTTAAATATAAATTCGACAGAAAGTGGAAATGTCAAAAAAGTGGAGATGACCCCTTTTCATAATGATCGATTCAATTGTAATACGCAATTCGATTCAATCGTTTTTTTACTATTTTGTAAGAAAACAACAACATATAATTTTATATCATATGAAACAACTTTTGTATTTTTGAATACTCATTATCAATTTGAAGCAACCTGAGATACATTTTTGAAATCAGCTTAGTAAGAAAAATTAGGAAATTAAAAAAAAAAGGAATTTTCCATGTTAAGAATTTGTTATAAAGTCATCAAATGAAGATAGTTGATTCGATATATTAAATTGTTATGTTAAAAAATAAAAAATTTAAATGAAAAATGGTGTTGCTTCGAAAATTTTTAACAATAGAATGGTATCAATATTTTTAGGTAATTAGTGGTACTGTGGTGTCATATACGACACCAGAGACTTTTTTTTAATTTATACTAAGAAATCAAAAACATACGTATGTTTTACATTTTTATTGTTCAAGGTTATAAAAAGACTCTAAAGAAGTAGAAAAGTACATGTTTATAACAAAAAAAATCAAATTTCTTCGGTACAAGTTGGACAGATTGGTCTTCTGTGTTCGGCACACAGGCAAGCTTTACAGCGGACGCATAGGTCTCTACCTTTTCTGTTGGCAGATCGAGGGCAAACTTGACATCTTTTTTGAGTTGGAGGTTGAGTTTCTTGATTTCTGAGTACTGTCTGGTTCTCTTGACCAAGAACATTCAAAATCATGGAACGCAAAAATTTGGACAAAGTCGGTATTTCTAATCTCTTCTTTGGTTGCGGAGTCACCAACTGTAGTGCTAAATTCCTAAGAAAATCTGTCCTGGGAGTAATTTTTATATTTGAAACTGATTTGGTTCTATTTGCGCTATAAATAACATAAGCATTAATGCTTGCACCATCAAGCATGCCATAAAAAAAGAGGCCACCGACGAGTTTTTCTAGACACGGATTTAGAATGACACATCTGATCATAAGTGTCTACTACTCCTTTTGTAGAGTTATAAAACAAGACAATCTCGAGCTTGCTAGTGTCTTCATCAATTACAACATAAGTATGAAATGTTGACAGCAACAGAACAATTTTTTTTTTGTTTTGGAGAAAATGATACTAACGTCTTATTCTCGTCAAAAGCAAAGTCAGAACTTGGAACAATTTTTTTTGTTTTTAAGAAATTCTGGTGGAATGTCAGACTTGTTTTTTCTTAAGGTTCCAACCATTGTCAACTTTTTTTGTAAAAGCTTTTCTGCAAGATCTGAGGACGAAAACTAATTATCCATGGTGACATTTCTATTGGTGCCATAGAGGTTTTTGCATACATGAAGAACGTATTGGGTGGGCAAAGTTTCTGATGCATCTCGTTTCTCTTTTCCCACATATGGTATTGTAGAATACATATAAAAAGTCTTAGAGTCACACAACATAACGATTTTAATTCCATATTTATCTGGTTTATTTGGAAAATAAACTTTAAAAAGAAATCTGCCCCGAAAACTGAGCAACTATTCATCAATTGTCACATATGCGCCAGGAGTGTAATTAGATTCACAATTTTCAATAAACTCATTCCAAAGAAAGCTTATAGGTGCAAATTTATCATCACGTTTCCTTTCCTCTCTACTTATTTTGTTATCAAAACGAAGACAATTAATCAAAAATTCAAAGCGTTTTTGTGACATTGTTACTCTGAAAATTGATATTCCAATTTGTTTTGACCATAAATCGGAGGTACTCAGTTTTTAGAAAACAACTCATATATAAAAGACCTAATAATGCCAAAATCTCTTCTTTGCTTGTAACAGTTGTAAAACTTGAAGATTGACTAAATTTAGTAGATTGTTTAGAGATTTCTTAGTTTGTGTATTGAGTAATATAGTTTATTATTGAGTCGCTGAAAAATAGTTTCCAAGCCCGAATCTCTTCTGGTGTATTTGAAGCGTGAGCCTTTAGATGCTCTGGTAGACGAAGCACTATGTTTTTTTGAACTTTCAGAAAAACGGAGTTTTATACCACTTAAAACCATATTTTCCATATACTACTTTTCTTTTTTGATCACTATCTTGCTGCGAATCTTCCCTCTCCTCTTCGCTAACCTCTGGTTCTGCTAAAATGGTATCACAATGTTCACTTTCACTAAGTTATTTGTCTTCATCCTGACTCAAACATCCAGATTCTGTATTATTTAAAGGGACATCTTCACCACTCTTACCAGCCTCATAAGCACGCACAATTTCTTCAAACTCAGCCTGAGTCAACGCTCTGCTTGTTGAAGCTATTTACTTCTATATTCAAAATTATAACGGGAATTGTACTGTGGTGTCGTATGTGACACGGATAAATATTTTACAATAGATATTAGCGTCCCATAAACAGTCACGGTTACAATTGATTTGAAACTAAAAGAGGTAAAGGTACTGAGAATCTAAGCCTCCTCTCTCTCCAGGAACATGCTGACTGCATCTAATCGAAACTGCGTGGTGACGGCGACACCAGTTTACCATTCTAGGGTTAATAGCATTGTTTATTTAGTTAATAATTAATTTTTTTGTCATTCAGTATAGCGAATCAATATTGTTAATGTATATTTCATTATTTTTACAGCATGCATAATAGTTAAGTCAGCATGAGCGCAACATTTTCGGAACCTCCAACAATAAAATTGGAGGAGACAAGCGAAAACGTCACAGAAATTCAGTCCTATTTAGAAGGGTTCCAAAAAGAGATCGTAGGAGATTCAACTGTTCAGCCTAGTTCAGGTAGGTTCACTATTTTTCAGTATCGAAGTAACTGAATATATGTAGAAATATTATTATTACTTTACAACATGTGATATTTTCGTAAAAACAATGAATATTGTAGTACCGTAGAGTTGGGTGACTTGACTACAATTTGGACATTAATTTAGTAATGCCTGCCATACTTATTGTTCTATCACAAAACAAAAAATATGGTGTTATGACACTTTTTGCAAAGAATAGAACCTATACAAAATTGTTTTGAAAAAACAAAAAAAACTAGGATACCACTTACTTCAAAACGTTCATTCTGACAAAATATAAAAACAACAAATTAAAATATTCTCAAAAAGTTTACATTGTATTAGACTTAAATCGTAGTGAACAATATTTTTATTAATGCATTATCTAACCTATTTGTTTATAAAACATAATCAGCTTCAACCAAATCTGTCAAAAAATTGAAACGTTCTCGGTGAAGGTGTGGAGCTGGAAGACGAAAGGCTTTATTTCTGGTCATCATCGATTCGTCTATTACGTCAGGACATGAAAAAAATGTTTCTTTTTTACCCACATTTTTTCGTAAGAATTTTATGACTTGGTAGATTTTTCCAACATATTTAATCCGTTTCAGAAAGTAAAATCCGGATACAAAACGAATTAACGGAAACAATAGATGTGAAGAATGGACTACGCCAGGGAGACGCTCTATCATGCATATTATTCAACATCATACTTGAAAAAATAATAAGAGACACAACAGTTAATACCCGAGGAACAATAATTAATAAAAGCGTGCAAGTACTAGCATTTGCAGATGATGTTGACATAATCGCAAGATCAAGAAGAGAAATGAAAGAGGCATTCACTCAAATAGAACGAGCTGCAAAAAATAGTGGTCTTAAAATCAATCAGACAAAAAAAAATATATGCCTGCAAATAAAAACGCACAAATAAGGCAGCTGCCAAATTTAACAATAGGAGAATACAACATTGAGGCGGTAAAAAACTTTACATACTTAGGATCCCTAGTTACGTCTGATAACAACGTTGCAGAGGAAGTGAAGAGGAGAATATTTATTGCCAATAAATGTTACCATGGCTTAATTAGGCAACTAAGATCAGATAACGTCTCCAGAAAAACAAAATGCCAAATATACAAAACCTTAATAAGACCGGTACTCACATATGGTTCAGAAACCTGGACACTCTCTAAAAGGGAGGAAACGTTATTAGCCACCTTTGAAAGAAAAATCTTGCGACACATATATAAGGGCACAAAAGAAAACGGGATTTGGCGGAGAAGGTATAACTTTGAACTATACAACATATACCAGGATCCGGATATCATAACATTCATTAAAATAGGAAGGCTACGTTGGATTTTACATGTGGAAAGAATAGAAGAAGGCGAAATACCAAACAAAATATTCAAACAAGTGCCAGTAGGAAAAAGAACAAGAGGAAGACCGAAGCTGAGATACGTAGAACAAATAGAAAATGATATAACAACATTAAAAATTAAAAACTGAAAAAAAAAGCACGAAACAGGTCAGAATGGAGAAGAATCCTTGAACAGGCCAAGACCCAAAAAGGGTTGTCGAGCCAGTGATGATGATGATGATTTAATCCGTTTCTCTGTTTTAAAGTTCACGAGAATAAACTCTCCACATTGAATGTGGCTCCACAGGTTCTTTATTTTGCCTGTCTTTTTTATTTTGCTCTTGATTTCACATTTGTAAATTATTATCCTCGGGCTCAGTATCACTGAACTCTTCTTCGTCGGTCTGGTCTTCAAGTTCTATATCATCTATTTAACTTTCAGAAGAAAGTTCGTATTTATTAGACTTGCGTGGCTTCGGATTTTTTTTAACACTTCTTTTTTGATTAGGTAGTCGTAATTCCACCGTTGTCTAGTCTGGTTTTTGTTCTTTTAAATCTTCTACAGAGATGCTCTCCTTTGGAGCAATATTAGTTTCTTCCATCTGATGAACATAGTTGGTTTTACATATCTTTCAGTAGAAAGGGAATTGATCTTTCCTTATATGGCCAGATTGTATTTGCTTCCATTTAATCAAAACAGATCTCCGTTTACCCTTCAGTGGTCTAAAATAGCAAACATTTAGCGGTTGCGTTAGATGCGTGCTGTTGGGCGGTAAAAGAACAAAGCTAATATTATTGTTTTGGCACTCTTGTATGACAATGATGGAAATATGGCTGGCTAAATTGTCACCGTTTAACACCAAAGTTTTTTAAAATAAGGGAGTACAATAAATTTAAACCAGTCTTATAAACAATATAAGGTGGCAACATAACTCCTGATCCACTAACGGAAAACATCATACTCACTGAAGATTTTTTGTGGTCTATAATTTTTTCGGCATGTTTAGCTGGCGTCGAACAACAACTTTTGTTTGTCCAGGATCATCGGTGAAACATGTTTCATCGTAATTTACGATATTTTTATCAGGAATGTCTTTTAAAGTAACAGCCAACTTATCAAAATATTCTCTTAAAACTTCAATAGAAATCGCAGTACGACTTCGCTTTATATTTTCTGTTAGGCGAATGGAAAACTCACTATGACGAGTAATAAATGCATAGTACCAACTATTACCCGGTCTGTTGTCGGTGAATGATCCTAATCTTCATCCTTGTTTGTTTAGATAATTTCGAACGAGACCATTAATATTATCTTTATCTTAGGGAAATTCCCACTCTGCAGCAAATAAAACACCATCTTTTAAAACCTCTTCCTCCTCCTTTGTCAATGAAGTCTGGCCTCCATAAGTTTTCATATTATTAGTTGAAGCCTCCGCCAATGTCCATCTATCATTACGAATATTTGTTAAGGCTTCTTCTAAATTCATCTTTACTAAAGTCGTGGTATTTTCTCTTGCCTAACAATCCCTTATACTTATTAGGCATTTTGTCAAGTCATAAAAAACTGGTAACAAAAAATTAAAAAAACCGTTACTTAACCTCAAAAAATAGAATCAAGAAAATTGATGTTGAAACCCCTTAAGAAGGTAATAAACTATTATAAATTTATAAAAAAATATTACATGTAATTTGCTGATACGAACACTTGTTGATGACCTTAATTATACATATCAACAATCGTGGTTTTCTTACTAGTGTGATGTGGAGGAAGAATATAAATGATTAAACATGCTTTTATATAACTTATATTTTTAACTAACGGTCGAAATATGATATATATATATATATATTATATATATATATATATATATATATATATATATATACACCTTTTTACATAGATAATTGACATGACGTGTGTTATGACTTTCTTCTTCTTTTCTCTATTATAATATACTACAATACCTCCCCACTATAATTTTAAACGCACAGAGGTGGTTTACATTTCTTTTTGGCCTACCTGGAACTGCTGTCACACTTTCTTTGGTCTCGGGTTTCATTAACCTCAGTAACCACTGCTTCACTTGCTACTTCATTACCAGACTCTTCAAAATGTCTCGCTTTAATATCACTTTGTTTTAATACTTCCCCTTCTCTTACAGCTGAGAGGGGTCCAACACTGGTACTAATTGTATTATTATTATTACTAGTTATATCAGTTACAATGGTTTCATTAAAACTATCGTAGTTAGAATCAGATCCTTTATCTCGCAAAATCTGGTCCAAATGTCTTTTTCAAATTAAACCTTCCTGTGTTAACTTTAACAAATATAACCTGTCACCTAAAAGTTCATCTATTATTGCTTTTGCCCATGTTTTACGATTAGGATAACGATAACCTCTACAAAAGACTTTATCCCCCACTTGAAAAGTTTCAATTCGTCTATTACTATTTAATTTATTATCAATTAATTTAGAACTCTGATTTTGACTACATGTCCATAACAAATCTAATCGGGTTTTAACTTTATGTTTAAATACAAGACTGGAGGGTGAAACACCTGTAGTACAGTGTACTGAATTTCTATAATGGAACAATAACTTACTGATTTTAGTTTGTAAAGAAATATTACAGTTGTATTCATCCTTCAATCTTTTTAAAGCAGCGTTTTTAAATGTCTTAACGAAATTCTCTGCAAACCCATTTGTTGCTGGATGATATGGTGGTGATGTAGAGTGTTTAATACCATTATTATGTAAAAACTGTGAAAATTCACCTGATGAAAATTGAGAGCCATTATCTGTAACAACTACTTTAGGTAAACCAAACCGAGCAAAACAATCTCTAAATTTTTCAATAGTCTCCCCAGCGGTAAAATTATTCATAATAAATGCTTCTGACCATTTTGTAAAAGTATCAATGATTATCAAAATAATTTTATTTCTTATGGGACCCAGAAAATCAGCATGCACCCTCTCAAACATACATGTATTGTTCCCTTTTCACATGATATTAACTTAGCTTTACTTGGTTCTGCTCTGAACCCTAAACAAATTTTACAATTATATACATAAGATTCAATGTCTGTATCTAAACTTGGCCACCAAAAATCTGAGGAGGGCTTTGTAAGCCGAAAGCACTCAGCTAGGAAATACATTTTACACACTTGAAAAATACTTTCCTTTCCTATTCTTTGATTAGTTCAAAAATAGATGTGTATACATTCAATTTGCTGGATTATTTGCATCAGGGCCACTATAAACAGCAATAAAGTATGGTTATTGAAGAGAAAGATTGAGAAACAACACACGTATAGGGTGAGATAACTATTGGAACATAGATTAGGGTTTGGATATTTGGGTCAAAATATACCTACTCGTTTGACCAAATACGCTATAATATAATGTTGAATTAAGAAGGTAAGAAGAAGGTTAGCTATTTTAAAATCAACACAAATGATCTAATTATTACAATTCAATTAATGGCTAATTGGTCTTTTCCAAAACCATCTAATTAAGTTAAAAAAAAACAATTCAATTGTTTTTATGTCATTATACGTCTCTCATACGCAATAACACACATTTCAGACTTCGCTGACTGATCCAAAAATAATCATTGTTCTTCTGGGTTGTACGATGTATGAAGCGACATTAAATTTTCACAAAACACCTGAAACATCGTGTCAGCAAACAAACTTCTTATTTTATAGAAAGATATATTATTCGAATAAAGATAAGTAAAAAAACCTTCATATATTTTTCGGAAATGAAAGATGAAATTTTCTCAGTCCGGTAGATTTTTTTTCTGTAATCTGGAGGCTAATAACCGTAATCAGATTACGTGATCGGTAGCTTCTCGTCCGATCATGGGGACTCCGAATGGTCCTTTAATCCACTCTCCAATCATTTCTTCACAATTGTAGCATACACTGTGAAGAACATATTTCTTATCTTAAACATCCAGTGAAATTTCAAAATAGACTTGCTAAACAGTTAAATGTCTACTTCTCTAGTCTTTTCACAAACAATACCACCACTGAACGTACTACTGTATAGTTTTATTTTTTTTTAAATGAAATAATATATATCGGGTGATAAGATTTCTATGTTACTTAATGTATTTCGTTAGAATATTGTTTATAATATCAATATTTATTTAGGGAGTGAAGAACAAGAAGTTGAAAATGAACAGGAAGAAGGAACTTATTTTGTTGACCAAGCTGGGCACTACTATTATCAAGCCAAGGGTCAAACACAACCCGTCATGACAGTAGTGCCAACAATTGCAGCAAGTGGAGATGCTGATGAATATGTTATTAATCAGGATAACGATGAAGAAGGCGAGGAGGGAGAAGAGGTAAGCTATTTCATTATATATACAGTGAAATCTGAGTAACCTGAAAGCTGATCTTTGCAGGTTTAATTTCTTTATAATTGTTGGCGTAATTTTTTTCGTCTTTTTTAAACAGTGAGACCATAATATTAGTTTTGTATTTCTCAAGTATTCATCCTAATCATTTTAATAGACATTTAGTTAATTGTTGCATTAGTTGTGCATATTATATGAGCTCTATTGTTGTTTCATCTCGACACCTGATATGAAAAATATTGTAAATCACTTTTGCTTAGTTTAGAGAGCGATTTAAAAAAAATCACATTTTATTTTTTTACTTCGTCAGTTTTAATATTTTTTGTAGTATTTTCGACTTCAGAGCTAAATTTTTTTTCGATTCATAATTTTTGTAAAAGTTAATATTATCCGTCCTATCATTTTACTAAATTTCATAGATCATCTTTCTCAGTTCTAAGAACCATCATCCAGGCGGCTCATTTTATAGTGTTCACTTATTTTATAGTAGGTGATGGATTCGACCGTTACTTGATGGAAATTAATTTTATCTAACAATAAAACATTGAAAACTTTTCAACACTTCTGATCTATTTTTAGTATGTGTTTACAGTCTATAGGCTTTACGTGAATAGATTCAGGAGGGGAGAACTGTTTGTGTTAAGTTGGTCATGCAGAATTATGTCTGTATTTTTTAATTTGTTGATTTCCATAGATTCTAATAAAGATAGTTTTAAGGCCTTTATTTTGAGTGTGAAGAATTTGACATTCGTCATTAAAAGAATGATTATGAGAATGTTTTTCTATTATTGAAAGCACTTTTATGTTCTGCTATACTTTTGATAAAAGTTTAACAAGTTTGACCGATGTAAGTTTTTGAGCAGTCGCCACATTTAAGTTTGTATAAAACGCTGTGTAATTGCTTTTTGTTTTGGCTCTTGTTGTTCTTAATACATTTGCCTAAGATGTTGTTTGTTCTAAAAGCTGGTCTTATTCCTTTTTTTATGTGTTTGGCTATTTTTGTTGATATATTGCCTGTATATATAATCGAGCAGAATATACTGGGTTTTCTCTCTGGTGGTGGAAATACTAATTTCAGGGCTTTATTATGCAGTTTTTGATTTAGATAGAATATATTTATTGTGTGTTAGTTCTACCCATTGTTCGCTGCCATTTCTTTAATGATATTCAGATATATCTCGAAGTTATTTTTTGACATGTAAATTTCTATTAATCTATGTAACATGCTATAGCTATCACATGAAATTTGGTTATTCATACCGAAATAGTTAGCGAAAATAATCTAACTGGCACTTGTCTTGTTTTAACAGCACTAGAATATTGTAAATAATAAAATATTTTATTTTAATTTAACAGCACAAATCTGTTTTTGGCTCAATAAAAGTGTCATAGATTTTTTTAACCCCTTCTGTTTCACGCAGTTAAAATCTGCGACCTGTCTGGTTTTGTCAGTACATTCTTTGAGAATTTTTAAGTCGAAAGGAATATTTACCTTAAAATCGACAAAAAAGTGAAGTTGGTTGGTTTTTTGATAGTATTAAATAGAAACAGACTTACGAAGTTCTTCTGAGGAATGCCGTTGAACTACCTAAATACTTTTGTTAAAAGAGTTTTGTTTTAATAATGTTTTGTATTATTTTATTATACTGATACTTTTTTTATAATTATGTTATTCTTTTAGCAGATTATCCAACAAAATGAAGATAACCAGTTTGTAATTAGTTCCGGCAACGCATACCAAAGAGTGACAGTAGTACCATCTGATAACAATTCCGGCGAACTTAGCTATGTGCTTATTGTTCAAGATCCCTTGGATATTAAAGAAGGAGATCAGACTGACGGAGAACAAGATATGACTGGTAAGTGAAATTTTTCATTCAAACAATAATTCTGAAAATTTTCACAGTATAAAATAATCACCATATGAAATAACAAATAATTAATCACCATTTGTATATATTAATAGAGAAATTATTGCATTAAAAGATAAAACGAGTAAATGCATGTTTACATAAGGGAATACGAAAGAAATAATTTAAAAATCGTAAAATTATCCCCTTGGAAAAATATTAATTGGGGTGAAGAGCCATTGTAATAAATTGCTTACTACCATTGAAACCTTTCTGTTTAAGGTCTAGTATCTCTCAGAAATGCCATTTCTATAACATTTATGGCCTCTTAGAAATGTATATTCCATATAGTTTTAATTCATTTTGTATTCCAGTTTTATTAAATAATAACGCAATGTCGTATATTACAAGTGACATTTATTATCTTATTTTATTATCTGCATGCGAATATATTTTGATACCAAATCACAATATTCGAAATAGAGCACGCAACATCTGAAGATATACGAATCATATGAGGAGTGTGACAGGGTTGCATCTTATTACCGCTATTATTTAATCTGTATTACTAAATAACCAGCATAAATAACATCAGTACGCTGATGATACCGTCCTAATAGCAAACAACGCACAAGAACGGCAAAATATAATAAATTCGGTAATGTGTTATAGCGATAAGTTCGGCTTAAATCTAGATGTGTCCAAAACTAAAATCTAATATTTTCAACGACACCAATGAACGTACATTGTTATGCCCAGGGACAAATAATAGAACAGGTAATTTCCATAAATATTTTGGTGCAAATAAAATAAATAAAAAAAAACAATTCTATCAATAATCGAACAAGCGGAGAAAACACTTATGATAAAGCAAACATTTTTTTACAGGATCAGACTGTAGTCTGGATCTCATCAGAATTTGAATGATCAGATTTTATGTTTTCTCGATTTTACGACATAGTCCTTATTGCAGCATTGTACTGCCAAAAACATTTCAACTAATGGAACGCAAATTGAAAAAGTGTAAACCTATAGGTATCTGGGCCACGAGATTAAATTAGTAGGAAACAGTCAAACAACAGAGTTAAACAGGAGAATAGGACTAACGTGGAAAATAGGAAAACTGAGGGAAGTCCGATCAGATTAGATTATTCCATGAGATTAGATTGAGAAGGAAGGTCTTTGATCAATGTATACTCCCAGTTCATCAACGTATGGTGCAAAAACAACGAATCTTATCAGAAAAGTAATCAATAAAATACAAATAGGGCACAGAGATCAATGGAGATGTCAATGTTAAATATATCCCTCAGATACAGAAATGATAATGATGATGATGAGGAATAGATAGTGTATCAGTGTCTTTGTCATCTTTGTATTGGACTTCATTTATTTTATTACGTGTTAGCGAGGTACAAAACGACCTTCAAGGTCGAACATCTGTCAAAATAACGTGTGCTGTTATTCAGTCCGACATAAAGAGAAATTTCTAAGCTGTTAAGTATCCATGTTGGAACTGTCAATTCTGTGATTCATAGTGCTGCTTATAAAAAAGTTGCTGTTGATGCGCTATAAACAAAAAACAATGGTTTTTACACCAAATTGTTGCCAGTGATGAACCTTGGTGTTATTTCTATGAACTAAAATTCAATTAACAATCTCCAAAAAAATGTCGGTTTCAAATTTCATCGTATTTTTTTATTTATGAAGGTTAGGTTTTATGAAGTTGGGTTGGGTTAGGTTTTACAAGTGATGGAGTGTAATAACAAGAAAGAATCACCAAAATATCTTGTATGTTCGTTCAGCAAACCTTTTAAAATTTATTTTATATGTGTTACACAAGAAAAGAAGATTGTTAGAGAAATCAACAATACTATGTTCTTACATACAAGCTATATTTATTATTAGCTGGAACATAGATTTAACTGGAAATACTAATTTACATCTTACAAACAAAAATGTCTATTACAATTTGATACTTTCTTAAATCTTTATACAATGTTAAATATTAATTTTCCCGATGACAACAATTTCCAATGCAAATAAATGATTAGATTTTGTTTATTCTAATCGAAGAGATACTAAACTGTTTTTCTTTGAAGGTTTTTTGACAACGCATATCAAAACCTTATACAAGATTGAATTTGAAATACGTGAGTTAAAACTTCACACAGATCGGAATTTAAAAATGCTACGTGGTTTCGTTTTATGATAGTGCTACTGCTATATGTTCCATTGAGCTCATTAAAACAATTCTATAAGGAACTCTGTGCTGTACAATAATAAAGAAGACTGCTCTTATAGTTAGTGTGACTAATTTAAAATTTTCTGTCATTCAATGTATTCCCCACATTTTAGTTGAGTACATATATGTTATTTTCATTCTTGCGATATACTCCTGTTTGCAGTATTTTTCTGTTGTTGTAACTTTCTAAATGCGTGAATAATTTAACTTTTCCAATAGGGCTTTAGCTTTATATGTTAACTTTGTTTAATATTTAAACTATGCAAAGTATATTCTTTATGAAAAATATTGCATATATAATTTACAAATTTTATATTTTTAATGATAAATATAATTCTTTGTAGTGTATGATTTCGATGATGCCGAAGACGGAGGAGTAGTAGATTCAGACGAAGACGATAAAAGTAAAATAGTTAAACTTCTGCCTAGAAAATCGCAAGTTGTTGCACAAGCTCACATGTGTAACTATTGCAACTATACTAGCCCCAAACGGTATCTTCTTTCCAGGCACATGAAATCACATTCTGAAGAACGTCCCCATAAATGTAGTGTATGCGAGAGGGGATTTAAGACTCTAGCTTCTCTCCAGAATCATGTGAACACCCATACTGGAACAAAACCACATGCTTGTAGATACTGTGATGCAGCTTTTACTACTTCAGGTAAGCAATATTATATTTATATGTAATATAAATTTTCTTTAGCCATGTTTACACTCAGTTTAATTACCTACCGTTGGGTAACAAAACAGTTTGAAACTTAGAAAACCTAATATCAACCTAACTGAAAATAAGAGAGCCACAGAACTATATGATACATACGAATAAACCTTTCAATTACCGTTTCAAGAACAAAATATAATTGAAATGTCAGATGTTAATAGTTCAGATTTCTTTCCTAGGTGGCGTGGTTACCTTACCGGACAAACAGTGTAACTTGTCGTCCTAGCTTTCTCTGTATATGTAGAGTAGGGAGGGCGAGTTAAGTTCGACGGTACTTAGGCCACAATTAGCCCATTGTGCATCCTCCCAAGGAGCTGTGATAACTCCGGGCATTCAGATAGGACATGTTTTACAGTTTCGTCTTCTCGTTCACACTTCCTACGTAGAGGTGTATCTACTAGCCCCAGTGTGTGGAAGTGTTTGCTTAGTTGACAATGACCAGTTAAAAAACCAACTTTCAAGCGTAGGTTTTTCCTGGTCATTCCCAAGTACTTCTTTGATGCTGATTTTGAAGGTTACTTTGTGTTATCTTGGCAAGTCTACATCCTTGCCTTTCTTCCAATCTTTTTACGGTTTGACATTTGACAATTTCCGCAATTATTGTCGTTGACCAACCAAAAAGATCCCCAGGTCCTAAGAGTCTTAGGACTGACACTCCTAGTCAATTGGTCAGCAATGCGGTTGCCTTTATTCCTATCGTGTCCTTTAACCCACCTCAGGATGATGGTATTACCATCCGAAGCTCGATTTAGTGACTCTTGACACTCCATTACTACCCCTGATGTGACACGTGGTCTATTTAAGGTTAGTAGCGCTTGTCTGCTATCTGTGCAGAATATTATAGTTTTCCCGACTATACCTTTTAGGGATATCTCTTTTGCAGCTATGGAGCCAGCCAGTTCTGTCTGAACTACGCTGGCATTTTTGCCCATACACCACCTTATTCTTAGGTTCACTGATCTAGAGTATATCCCGCATCCTGAGCCTTCTTCAATTTTGGAGCCATCGGTGTATATGCAATAGGCATTCCATACGTTTGTCTCCCCATACTGTCTTGTATTTTAATTGAGTCGCAGCCTGCCTGTAGCAGGGATAGTTCAGTCTCATTGCCCTTTTCCTAAGGACAGCCATGTCATCAGGTGTCCTTTAGGATCCTTTTTTACCTCATGGTGGCAGGTGCACCATCTCGCAACTGCCATGTATGGATTTTGCGCCGTCATCAGAGGTGCTTGTAGTATCCTCCAGGATCCATAGAGAGGCCTTTGTAAGCTTTGGAAGCCCATATTGACTGACAACAGCCAGTGATGCCTCCTTCTACGGATTGAGATCAGTTGTAACCTTTTTCAGCCATACAAGCGCCCCATTGTCATCAAAGACTACTCTGATGGTCTCACCCACAGTCCACAATTTGAACGTGGGAGCTTTTACCTGGCTGCTGGAGGTGGACAAGATTGCTCTGTCCAATTCCTCGATCAGGCTGCGTTTATTAAGGTTTTCACGGTCGGCAGTGATCTTTTCCTACGGGTTTACCTTATCTATAATAGCGAGCTTAAGATGTCTTAAGGCGGCTTCCGCGAAGCTTTGGGAAGCGGCGTTTCTACCACTGCGTGACTTCTTATGCTTCCGCGCTGTGCCTTCGTTGAGGTAATGAGCTGCTCCCGCGGGTGCTTTTCCCATCTCCTCTCTGGCCTTCTTCCTTCTTTTTGCCTCGGTGCCACAAATTCTGCGGCGCTTTGGCCGATTCTCCTGAGGTGGTCCTTATCCATCCTCCGCTTGTTCATTCTTAGCTCCGGCTTCAGGCAGAGGTAAACGTTTTAGTCCAGGCTTTGGATTGGGCCGAGATTGGAGGTGAAAATTACTCGTCCTAGCCTTTTATGTAGATAGATATCGTCGTGATATTTTTAATGCAGCTGCTACTCTCGGAAATAAAGAATTGTTCAATGATATGTCAAAAATATTTCAGATCACTCCGTTGATGTGATTTTAGCCATATTTAAATAACTAAATGTCAATTTAGAGGTATTGTATTACATTATTCGTTAATAAATAAATTCTTTCCTTAATAAATTGAACACGAAGGTACTACAAGGAAGATACTACAAACGCTGTGAAAATAAAATTTACAATTAGTAGGTTAGGTTAGGTTAAGTGAATCACCGACAGGAGGTTTAAGTTTATCGTTTCAGTTTCTGTGAGTAGGAAAGAGACGTAACATAAAAAATAATTCATTAATAATGTCATACTTATGCAAAGTTCCAGTGGATAGACTGTAGGATGTTATTATGTGATGTATGTATGAAAAAAGTAAAAATTATTCGTTTTGTGTACAAAAACGAAATATATGCACTAAAGCTTGATTTTATGCAAAATATGTAATTTACATAAAATTGCATAAAATCCAAACTTTAGTTATAACACTTCTTATTTAATATTATGTTTGCTTTTATAGACTATATCATGTTATCGTTATTTTTACAGGAGAATTAGTTCGTCACGTAAGATACCGTCACACCCACGAAAAACCTCATAAATGCACAGAATGTGATTATGCTAGCGTTGAACTATCCAAATTGAAGCGCCACATTCGCTGTCACACCGGGGAAAGGCCTTATCAATGTCCACATTGCACGTATGCCAGTCCTGATACTTTTAAACTTAAGAGGCACCTGAGAATCCATACTGGGGAGAAACCTTATGAATGTGATATTTGTCATACACGATTCACGCAGTCAAACACTCTCAAGGCCCACAAACTTACACATAATAGTAAGAAAATATTTTATTGAGTTGTTATTATGTTTTAATTAAATATGTTATTAATGTTAAAGTGTAAGTCCACACTTAAAACATTATTTTTTATGTTTAGAAAGAAATTTCAATGAAGTGCAAATTTATGTATGTCAGGTAGACGGTAAACACGGGAAACAATACCTGTTTTTATTTGTTTGTGGTATATTCATTAATAATATCTACAAATTATTGCTGAAATAAAGCAGAACTGTTACTGATAGAAAAATTATTTGACAGATCAACAATTACACAGTCCTACATTTTTATTTTCATGAAAAAGTGTTTTAAGTTGAATAGGTGTCCTATAGTATATGTTGATCACGAATATATACTTTGTTTTTTTCCAGCACGTCAGGTTTTCAAGAGAAGTGTGTTTGAAATTTTTCATAGAAACTGCGCAAAATAATGAGAAAATATTTATTGAAACCTTATTTAATATAAAATTATACTACAAAGTTGAGTTGTTAAAAAAAAGAGTTCAGTGTAACCTACGTTAGACAATATTTGTTGTTTTTTATTAAAACCGTTCTCTTTTTCCATGAAAACTGCATTTTGTGGTCTTCTTTTTACGAATTTTTGTAATCGAGTCTCTCTTCAAGGTCCAGCAGTAATCAGCCATCATTCTTATATCCCATCTTCCTTAGTAACGTCTGTCCATCTCCATTATATCTTCATGGAACCTTTCTCCAGCTCCTCGCTGACAGCTCCACGATTTTCGGGAAATAGTCAACGTGGTAACCAAAAAAAAAATGAAGTTTGAAGACCATATTGCATCCCAGTTTTTTATAATGTTCGACCATGGTAACTACAATTTTTTTTATAGTCTGGAGACTTGTTGTTCACAAGAAAACCGTCTATGCGTTCTACGAAAGAACTTTATGCTTCACATTCATCCTGGGTCATTGTATTCTGGAATAATCTGTTCGATTTTAAGGTTGAGGTCAATTAATGTATCAAGTAGCACATTTTTTTGTCCCGGTACTAGTCTTTCTCTGAGTGGCTACTCTTTTTTAACGTGCTCGAGTGGGCCACTCGTATAAAAAACATGGATATTATGTGAATCCAGACTGCTGACCCAAAAGCATGGATATTATTTTGAGATCTCCACAGAATTGCCAACAGTATTCGCTATACTTTCTTTCAGATTCACGGAGTGAGCAACAGATACTGAGTCACAAGTATTACCATTGTGCAACAGACTTTTCTTAGAAGAATCAATAAATAACCGTCATGATGTGGAATCGCAATTGTCAGCTCCCAGTTTCATGACTACTTCAGAAATATTATGATTTATTATATGAAAATATTAAGATTTGTGCAGCATCCTTCGATAGGCCCAAGTCTCTCACTAAGTCATTTAGTTCAGCTTTTGAGGTTGGTCTATCTCAAGATTGAATTCATCTTCATCGGTTTTTTCGTCTGAACTTTCATCTGATGATTGCTGTTGGGTGGTGTGAAGAAAAGTTAGAGGAATAGGGATTCCTAGTGGTACAGGTCGTTTAGCAGAAGGTAAATTAGGATATTGATTTTTTTGAATTGAAACCCTTGATATCTCAGCAGCAAAAGTAGCATTCGTTAGAGTTTTTTGGTTCCTTCCCTGCCATAGGAATGCCGAAGGGTAAAGAGTTACGTATACCTTTTGTCCATTTTCTCAGTAGTTCTACACACTGAAAGCACACTTTGTGTGGAGCCCAAGGTTTGTCCTGATCACGAAACTTTACAAGAACTAATAAGGTACTTGTTTGCGTTAGTATATAATATCTCAAAAGGTTTTTAAATTTTTTTAAAAATTTTGACGTGATGGGCAGTGTTGCCATTCAAAAACGTAATGTATTAAAATATTTTCAATCGATCTATCAAGTATTTTAAAGAAATAATTGTTATGCAATTTACGAAATATTATTGAGGTATTTGTTTGCACTAGTAAAGTTGTTACGATATGAATTGGGAAAGAACAATTTTTGGGGTCCGGTCAGTAATTCTACGGCGAACATAGAAATAAAGATAAATCTTTGTAATTCTAATTATTAGTTACTCCTGGTATTAGTCCACATGGATATTGGTGTGGCTTATTACTTTGAACGTATCTTATTGGGTAATACTGAAATGTAATTGGTCAAATTTTTCGGAAGTGCATACACTGAAACCAAATCTGGCTTTGCCGTTATCTGGTAAGCATATAATAAACACAATAACAGTGTCGTCGTGATAAACTTGTTTTATTTTATTTTAAACTTATTATATAAATAATTTTATTTTTATAGTAAAATTCATCATTGATCACTAACGGTATTGTCCACATTGCAGCTGTGGTTTATTACTTTCTACGTATCTTATCGGGCACTACTGAAGTGTAATTAGTCAAATTCTTCAGAAGTTATTACGCTCAAACTTGATCGTTATCTGGTCAAAAATGCCTTCTAAGGTTTCTCATACTAAACGATATATTCAGTATCGTCGTGTACGACAGCAAGTTCACGTATATTTTTAATATTTTTGTGCAAATAGTAGTGTTGTGTTTTAGTTAAGTTTGAGTTAAGACAGTAGAAAATAAGTTGTAAATACATTAAAGATGGCTTTTTGGCGACCATTTGAATGTGATACCAACGAGAATACTAGCGGCAATTCAACGGACGATTTAGGTATGTAAATTCGTATTTAAAACTAGTTTAATAATTAATTGTATAGGGATGCTCGGTCATAATATTCACCCTTAATCTACTTTTTTTAACAATTAAAAGTAAAAATATTTCTTTTAGATCCAACACTAATGAATCGAGAATTTGTAAATAAGGACTTACATATTCAAGCGCAAAGGATTATTCTAAATATCGGAAAATAATATTGTGTTAAGGATATGTGAACTTACCAAACTTGCGCGTACGACAGTTTTACGTGTTATTGCGGCTGGGGATGTAAGTGATCATTCTGTTAAACGTCAAAGAGTTGGACAACACCGTAAAAATATTGAAAAGGCCACTAAAGACGTTATTTGTCGCTATGTGTACGAATTTTATCAGGACAACAAAGTTCCAACGTTGGAAATGCTTCAGGACAAGTTGAAAATATATCACGATTATGCATATAAATCCCTTGATACATTGAGGCGTGTTTTAATAGAATGCGGATTTAGTTATAAAAAATTAGCCAAGAGAATGGTAATTATGGAATCTACAAGGATTATGATACAGAGGCAACATTATTTACGTAAAATAAAGGAATATCGAGATGACAATAGAGACATTGTGTATCTTGATGAAACGTGGTTTGACACCCATGATGTAGTTCAATATGGCTGGATGGATGATAGCAAAAAGTGTTGCTTGAATACTCCTTGTTCGAGAGGAAAAAGAATTATAATTCTACATGCTGGAACTAAGAGCGGGTTTGTACCTAATGCCTTGTTATTATCGGCCAAAAACATTAAACAGTCATCAGCTGATTATCATGAGGATATAACGGCTGAACTTTTCGAAAAATGGGCAACGGAACAGCTGTTACCGAATATTAAAACAAATTCCGTGATAGTAATGGACAATGCGTCAAACCATTCTAAACTCTACACCAAAATTCCAAATACTAGCTCCAAGAAGGGAGATATCATAGAATTTATGGAGAACAAAGGCATGGCAACACCTAGTAAATGCACCAAAAAGGAATTGTTGCAATTAATTAAGCAACAAAATTTTCAAAAAGAATATGACGTAATAGATAAACTCTTTAAACGCCACGGGCATACGGTTTTACGGCTCCCTCCTTATCATTGTGTTTTCAACCCAATTGAAATGATATGGGCCGATGTAAAAGAGAAATTGCGGAAAATGAACCAATCTCCCCAATTAAGTGACGTTGTTGTCCAAAATAAAAAAACAGTGATCGAAGAACTTAACAAAACTGACATTTGGAAAAATTGTGTAGCGCATGTTCCAGTAAAAGAAAAAGAATATCCTACTTTACCACCAATTGAACCGGTAGTTATAAACACAAACGACGACTCAAGTTCTGGACACACGGATAGTGATAGTGTTTAATTGTTTGAATATTTCTACAAAGACTTCCACAACTTATCAAAAATATGTTCTGTGTATCGAAGTAAATGTGATCTCTACATTAATCTATAACCTAAGAGACAATTCGACTGGAAGACGAATTGGCCGATTTCATGTAAGTATCTTTCAAAAATAAGCTCTCACACTCAAGTGGGACACTTTGATGATTAGCGACAAGATCTGTATCTAGCCGTGGACAAAAAAGACCTATATAAAGCATTGGAGGAAACAATCGTAGACCTATGTAGAGCCTGGAGGAAAGAATCGTAGACCTATGTAGAGTACTGGGCGAAAAAATCTGTGTCGAGCACTAGACGAAAGAACGAAAGCTTATATGTAGCAGTGTATAAAATATTGGGTTCCCCTGTCAAGCAGTGGACGTTCAATTAGTGAATAGAAGAAGGTAACATGAGATGGAAAACAGATTAGCTAAAGAAAAGAAGAAGACGAAAGAAAGGAACAGAAAAAATGATTCGACTTGTCAGTAAGCGTGATGTCACCCGAATACCTGATCAGGTGCAAACATCAGAGGCTGCCGCTTTTTCCCACGGTCGGTAAAATTTTCCCAGCGCCAAGTGCCGCAACATCTACTGGGTGTTTTTGTTGAAAAATGAATACATTCACTCGCAAATAACTCGAAAAGTATTGATTTAGTAAAAACCTCTATAGACCAAAATTTGCCTAGAATTAGTCAGTTTATCCACTTCCGGACTTATTTTGGATGTATATCTTTTCACCCCCCAGAAAGTGCGGTACCCACCCCCAGGGTAAAAATACACATCGGCACAATATCACTTTTTTTCTTTGACACGTTAGCTATACGTGTATGCCAAATTTCATGTCAATCCCAGTAGTTCTTTAAAATTTAGAGGTTTTTACAATATTTTACCGTTAGTGAATGGTCTATGTGTATTAACTTTTAATCATCTTTGGTGTCAAGTTCATAAAGAAATGTGAATAATTAACAATATTATTACTGTTTAACAAAATATTAGACCTTAATTTAAAAATAAAATTTTATTATTTAATTTCTATTGCGCCGCCTATGTTTTACAAAAGACGCCGACACTTGAGTGTCGAATTTTGTTTTTATACTTGTCCAACTGACATCGTAAAACTATACAAAATATCTCACTAGGTCTTTTTTTAATTTTGTGAAAAATTTTGACGTGATAAACTTAAACCGAATCTGTATTCAGAATCAGCGTATCCGTATTAGCTAAGGACACATGTCAAACTCAAAACACTCATGTCGGGCTGTGTTATCGAAGCACTTCATTAAATAATTCTTAGTAATTTTTTGTATGTATTAGTAAACTGATCAATGGTATAAGTCATAGATTCATTGACTCGGTAAATAAATGAATAAAGGGTACCAGCATAATGATCCCAAGTTGAAAGTTTTTCCCAATTGAATGAATAATAATTTTTTCAAACCTGCCTATAAAATTTATTATTCCAAAAAAGTACCTAGAGAGGTCGCAGTAAGTCGCATCCGGAAGTCAGGTGCTTGTAATTTCTTTCTAAAAGTTTGTGTTCCGTCCAAACTAGGACAAGTTTCACTCTATTAGGGCTCATCAGGTAGTGGTATGTCGAAGATAAATTTAGAATCAGAACTTTAGGCTTCTCGCCAGTGTTTCTCACTACGGAGTAGATACGAGTACATGCTATTAGACCATCGGATTTCAATCTGAATTTCAACCAGGATTTTATCCCTTATGCCTTTTTGTGTACTAAAAATGTCACATATGAGATAGCAAAAAAAGGAAATTTACAACTTTACAACAAATTTTCCTAGGTAAATTTTTTTCTTTTCTAGACTTGCCGTTCCTTATCGTGAAAACTAACAAACTTTTAGTGGCATGAAGGAGAAAATCACGGATATTGACCTATTAACATTACATGTTTAGGTCATAATTAACACCCTTACGGCACCAGTAGTCCCATATGCCAACATTTTTAAAAATATAATCAATACTCCTCTATCGATTCGTATAATGGCATAAAGGAAAGTTTTTTTTAACAAATCAAGGTTTTCTTTACAAAAGAAAATTAAGTTTCACGCAAATTTTCCGAGAAAACCCTACAGTTTTTCATATTTTATCTTCCAGTACTCCCAAAGGCTTAAGGGTTGATTTGTTTTTTTACTGTTTGACATTTTCACAACTTTTCACATTTTGACTGATAATGTGATCGTTTAATAACTCAAAATCAGTTAGTTACAAAAGAGTGCCAATTATTGCGTATAAATGCCATTTTATTATACAATGTGAGTCAAATGCATGGAATGCGTGAATTATTGCAGTCGCTAACAGCATAGTTATGAAATTTTTTGGCTTTGTGTAATATATCCGCAATTTCTTTGTTGTCAGATCTTTCGTTTTTGCGTCAGCATAGGGAACGGTGTTTGAACTCTCAAAGGATCGTCATGTATATTTTACGATTTTTATATTACTTAAATAATTTTATTGACAATCATCTGAAATTTACTATGGTGTCCAAAATATTGTCCATTTACTTCCAAACAGCATACCGTATATTTCTTCTCTCTTCTCCATATCTCTCCATTTATTCTATCTTTTAATTCTTGATTATTGGCAGGTTTTGCTTTGTGCACGATGTTTGTTAAATTACACCATATGAATTTAATCCATTACTATCACATGATCATAGGGGTTATTCGATAAACCACGTCTTCTAATCCTACTAATAAAAACGTTGTTTAAATATTCTCTAACCTCAACAACATAGTGAGGATAAGTTTTGTCTTGTTGTAATCAAACATAATCGCTGTAGATATTGTTATTATCTAAAAGTTGTACAGAATGAAATTTCTAGAATAAAAGACATGAAAAATACTTATTTGGGTCATAGCCCAACCAACTCAGAAATCATACTTTTTCTAGCCAATAAGTTAACTATTTTGATTCTCTCCAATGAAAAATGTATCAATTTTTTTGTGATTTAAGCGTCCACCGTGAATTGTGTTGCGACCAAAATTAGCTAAGCTGAGCTTGCGGAATTCTCTCCCATACTGTTGCTGTTCGATGAGAAGGTGCGTTGTCATGCATAAATACAAATTCATCATCTACTGCCCCTCCGAATAGACGTACGACAGGATTTAAAACTTCTTCGATGTACACAGCACCAATATCTCTTCTCTCCATAACCAGCAGTGACTTCCGTGTACCACTCATAATACCACACCAAACCATAATACTGCCACATTTAAATGGGACACTCGGTTGGCCTGTTTCTAGTCGGGCTTGTCGTCCTGGGGCCCTCAAAACAAGTGTTCTTTGCAAATTAGATATCAAGCCAATTTTTGACTCATCAGAGAACATCACGTTATTCTAGTTAGAACCATGATGTATCATTTGTTTAGCCTATTGCAACCTTACTATTTTGTGTTGGTAGGTTAGTTTAGGAACTTGTAACGGTCTTCTACGATACAAATTTACCGCATTTAGTCTATGTGAAATTTCTCTGGATATACCACTTATAAATTCCAGATGATTTCTACGAGCTATCAATTTTATTTGCCGGTCTTGTGCTGCTGTTGTACATCGACTTATACCACTTCTGGGACGATCCTTGACGTCATTTGTATTTTGGATTTTTTTTTTTAATTTTCGATTCAGCACTCTGAGTAACATCAACAATATTCACAATATAACTTTGACTAAATCCCTGTTGTAACTAAACAATTACTCTAGATCTGTCAAAATGAGATATCACAATTCTAGGCATTTTAAACGGCTCAAATCAAATTTAAACAAAGACTGAAATAATGTGTAAATACGCTAATCAGTTGAATGTGACCAAAATTATACAAAAACGATTCAAGTTTTGTATCATTTTCATTTAAAAACGCCCTAAAATAAATAACAACAGTTTTAAAACCACCATATGCGTAGATATATTATTTGTAGGAATTCCAAACTTTTGGACATGTGTGTATAATAAGTGACTATATTAGGCGAGCTTTTACTTTGATCCGTAAACTATTGTCAGCTATGTCGCTATTGTTAAAGCTTACGTTCTCAAAAAAGAAATGCTTTCATCAGTTTAGTGCGTTATCTTCTAATCACAATTTTTCTTCTACCCTTTTCTAAGAAAAAAATAGACTAAAGGATGAGCAATATGGCAAGACAGCTTCACTTCTGTCGTCACTTTTCCGAATGCAATTTTTTTTAAGTTATATAACTTTGTAATGGTTTTATATCTATGACTATCTATTTATACTTAACCAAATGCGACAATACAGTATAAACAAACCTCGTAAGAACCTTTGCTTTTCTAAGTTTGTTTTTTAATATACCAATTAAATATAAATTTGTATATTTAAAAATATCTTAATCAAATGGAGTGGAGTATATATATATATATATATATATATATATATATATATATATATATATATATATATATATAACACTGTTTTTTATGGGTTGGAGTCAATAAAAGGGGCTATTTGTTGACTATTTTTTACTCGAGCTTTCAATTGTGATTACAATTTTTATCAAGAGCTTCTAAAAAAATACAAAATGTCTTACAAAGTTGAACTAGAAATAAAAAATTTTTTGTTAACTCACCAAATAAAATTAGTTTTTTATATAAAACTACTGCTTACATAATAAATACAAAAAATATTAATAAAAAAATGTCTTATTCTAACAAATGTTTTTCTGAAAAATTTGTTAGAATAAGACATTTTTTTATTAATATTTTTTGTATTTATTATGTAAGCAGTAGTTTTATATAAAAAACTAATTTTATTTGGTGAGTTAACAAAAAATTTTTTATTTCTAGTTCAACTTTGTAAGACATTTTGTATTTTTTAGAAGCTCTTGATAAAAATTGTAATCACAATTGAAAGCTCGAGTAAAAAATAGTCAACAAATAGCCCCTTTTATTGACTCCAACCCATAAAAAAACAGTGTTATATTTTTTCCAAACGAGTCACAAGTACTTCTTTTTTCTTACTCTTATATATATATATATATATATATATATATATATATATATAATTGTGAAATTTAATAACCCTGTTAAAAAAGAAGTGATAAAACGCTGATCAATGGCAGTATGTGGAACTGTCTTGACAGTTTTGTTTTTCTTGTTACTCGTGGACTTACCTGAAAAAGTAACAATATAGTTTTGCCATTATATCTGACATGAAACTACTTAATGTACAGTAAAACTATAGTTTTCAAAGTATACTAACGTATTATTTTCTTTTAGTTGGAGACAAGCCCATCTTTCAGTGTGACTTGTGTCCTACGACCTGTGGACGCAAGACTGATTTAAGAATTCATGTACAAAAACTTCATACCTCAGATAAACCTCTTAAATGTAAGAGATGTGGGAAATCGTTTCCAGATAGGTATAGTTACAAAGTAAGTATCTTCTAAAATATTATTTTGAATTTTTACATGTTTATGTTATCTTACTCATTTCTTTGAAGTAACTTTCTCTTCTATAGTGTCCATAATTAATTTAAGAGGCAATGCAAATGCTATGCAAAAGTTTACAGCTCACCGCCAAGAACCTGACCGCCCCAGGTATATTCGGGTTGTTGGGTATGAGCTTGTGGATGCACGTTGGGGGCAAGCCCTTCGCCCATCACCATCAACAAAGCTCAATGAATTGAACATTGTGCCAACCCCACCCTCTTCTTCCTCAACTACCGGAGTAAACAGAAGATCTGAATACCTCTCTTTAAAGTACCCTAGCACCTTCTCATCAATTTGATCGGCAGAAACTTGCCGCATCATCGTTAGTCAAGTGGTCTGTCCTTCATAACAGAAACCTTAGTAAACAAGGCCTCTGACAAATCCTCGCTAAAGAGATCCGTGATTTCCTCAGAGGATCATCTCTGACTCTGGCAACAGTTCCTTTTCAGCATTGTAATTCTTGTAATTGCGTCCGTAACACCAGTTTTCTCCTAACCATTTGATTTGAAACTCTGTCTCTGACGGATATATTCAACATTGACCTCTCCATTGCTCTCTGCGCGACTTGTATTTTATTGACTACTTCTCTGGCAAGGGTCAATGATTCTACTCAATAAGTTAGAACTGGGAATATACATTGATCAGATACCTTCCTTTTCAAGCACATGGGAATCTCTGATCTAAAGACTTTCCTAAGTTTTCCGTAAGCTGCTTATGTTAGTTCTATTCTCCTTTTTTACTCTGTTGTTTGATTGTCACTTCCTAATTTAATCTCGTTTCCCAGACACTTATTATAGTTGTATCCTCGTTCCGTTAGTTGAAATGTTTTTGGCCAGTACAAAGTTGGTCATGTATTGCGTTATTGAAAGACTTAATTTAAAGGTCAACTCGAGTATAAAAGCTCTGAAGGTATTGAAGGAGTTGGCAAGCACGATCTACCCGATTTGCAATAAGGACTATGTCGTTTGCAAACCTCAAGTTCTTCAGAAACTTCCCATTTATGTTGACTCCAATATTTTTCCACTGGCTAATAGTTTAGGAGAGGTGGTGTCTCCTTGCCTAATACCCTTCTCCAAGGGAAATGTGTTTGTTTCGCCATAGTATATTCTCACTGCAGCTGTTGCGCTATTATATATATATATATATATATATATATATATATATATATATATATATATATATATATATATTCCGAAGAAGAATACATATGATCAATGCACTCTGTAAGAGCTCTTAACATCGAGCTATGCCAGATTGAGGTCAAATACTTTCTCAGTCTACACATTGCTCAGTGGAGAAATTTAAACCGACAGGTAACTTTCTTTCCCAAAATTGATCCCAGTATCTGGCTAGTCGCCTAAAAAAACAAATCTCTTATTTAATCTTATGTTCTTTCTTCACTGAAAAAAAAAAAAATGTTTTTATACGGTATTGAAATAAAAAGGAACTTTCTTTTGCCAAAAAGAAAGTCACAATAAACTTTCTCGTTAAAATAAATGAGTTTCACGGTAACCTTGGACAAATTATTGATATTTTAAATATAAAGAAAACTGAATATTAATTGGATTAAAGAATTTTACAGGGAACAAAATTAGAGTTGATCAAGATGGATCTAACACTGCAATTATATCTTACTTTTTCTATCCACGTTTAAATGTAAAGCTGGACAGATAAAGCTATTCTTTGTCCACAGTTGAATAATCTAATTTGTGATTTTTGTTATTTTTGTGATATCTGATATTTAAATATTTAAATTTGTATTATATAAAGAAAGTAGGAAATTATAAACAAGTTGGGATATGTATGCCTGAAAGTACCTAATCTAAGTACCTAAAGACCGACGGAATACATAGTATATCTTGTTGTACGTTATGAAATAGTTATTAATGTATGCTTTTCTTCTTATAGCTTCACAATAAATCACATGAAGGAGAAAAATGCTACAAATGCGAACTGTGTCCATACGCTTCAATATCGGCCCGTCACCTTGAATCTCACATGCTTATTCACACTGACCAAAAACCATTTCAGTGTGACCAATGTGACCAATCTTTTCGGCAGAAGCAACTTCTCAAGAGACACCAAAATCTTTATCATAATCCGCACTATGTTCCACCGGAACCTAAAGAAAAAACTCACGAATGTCCAGAATGTACTCGAGCATTTAGGCACAAAGGAAATCTGATTAGGCACATGGCTTTCCACGATCCAGATCCCACTATTCAGAAGAAGCAGCTGGAATTAAAGTTGGGCCGACAGAAGAAGATTCGGATAATAGATGGCCAACCAGTAAGTAGATTTTAGATTAAGTTTAAAGGGATATTTATTTAGTGGAAACTGTTAAACAATGTCCACAATTTGTATTATATTCTTTAAAGTATTTCACCAAAGAAGTACCAAGCAGTAGTTCTACACGACTAAGAGGAGAAAGCATGATGAAATTACCATTCGCTGCACATATTTATTTTTAAAATGTTTATTTAGAAATTTACTTAACATTTTTTAAAGTCGGTCCGTCCACAAACCTCATTATTTAATTTACATAAATTTATGTCAAATGTTTGACAGTGATCTAATAGTTAGGAAATTACTTACATCGTGTTTTCCTTTTCTTTCAATGGCGCTACAACGCAGAAACGAGTCTTAGTCTCCCGAAATTTCGGCCTTTAATTTGAGCGGTCCCGGACTGCTCCTTCCAAGCTGTGACATTTAGTAAATTTTGAGCGTCCTTTGCCCCTTCGCTCTCCCATCTTTTACGTGGCGTTCTTTTAGGTCTTCTGTCCGCTTTTGCTTCAGTCCATCGAAGTCTCTGAAGCCTAGCGAATTCTGAAATTGGTGTTTCTTTGAATAGTTGTTATTAAAATCCGTGATTATATCTAGATATCTATATCGGCTTCTCGGTAAGAGGAAAAGATCTTCCTTAGAATTTATCTTTCGAAAACTTCTTTCTTTCTATATCACTCATGTCTCACATCCATTTTATTGACCTTAATATTTGATTTTGGACGTACGGTTTTAGCGGAATATGTCGGTCAGGGAGAAATAGACTTTCTTACTCTTTACTGTTCTTTTTTGAATTTCGGTTTCTTCTGTTTCCTCTAGATTTCATTCAACTCCTAGAAATGTAAAGCTCTTCACTGTTACAACACCGCCCTGTACTTTAATTTGATTTCTGATCCTCTTTGTTCTTGTCTATGTTAGTTGTTTTTGTCCTTTTTATGTTTATTTCAGGTCTAATCCCTTGGCTGCTCTTGTTAATTATAAATACGGGACATGGTGTTAATGCCATCAGCGTAATCTGCAAGTTGTACTGATTTGTTTTTAGGATATTGGCTCTTTCGACATTCAGCTCTCTTTATGATCCAGCCCATCGCCTTGTTTTAGACCTTGGAATATTGTAAAGCTTTAAGTAAGTTAATTTTTAACCAACGCCGTTGCTGTTGGTGAGTCCACCGTTGCTTTTATTAATCGGACATATTTCGACGGAATGTTGAATTTTTCCAAGATGCTATATAAGTGGGCTGCTCTTTCTGTATTCAGTCGTATGTCTGTTTGAAATCAACAATATTATGAACATCGAAATCGTGTTTCCGGGAACAATTAGTTTGAAGTTTTAAACAATATTTATTAAAACAATAACATCTAATTTTAGGTTGAGGTCATGCAGGGATTGGGTTCAGAAGATGAAGAAGAGCTCGATTTGATGTCGGTAGAAGGATCTGACGGACAGCAGTATGTAGTTTTAGAAGTAATTCATCTGGCTGATGGAGAGGAACAAGCTGTGGTTGTAGGTGACAGTGCTGGTGAATTGTTGAGCGAAACGATATTACCGAACCATGGTAAGTATTTAAATGTTAGTCAATTACTCTTTACCTATTTAAATACGATTTAGATACGAAAATTAAACAAATTTTGTTTTTTGTTACTTAGTGAAAAATTCTTCTAATAATTTAATTTTATCTGACTTATTTATATTGACAATTCAGATATATATTATACATTTTAAAGTAGACGACTTTAAAATTATATTGCCAATATTGTTGAGTTACATTCCTGGGACGACTTGTAAGATAGTTCATTCGATTACATGAAATCAAGTTTAACTTGAGAATATCCGCCAGAAAAAAATCATAGCATGTAACTCTTCTTTAAAAAGACAACCGCATGCCATGATGACAGTAAAATTCTTCTGTTAGTGATTCCATAGTAAATCGTGAGGAAAAGACCTCATAATACTATCCCTACATGGTAAGTATTTATTCTTAAATTTAGTTTACTAAACACCAAATTCTGATTTTATGTGTTTGTTATTTAAAAAATATAAATGATGTATCCTCGATATGTTACTGACACTAATACTGGCATTTTATATATTATTAACTTCCTCTTTTAATATGGATAGTCAGATCCTACTGCATTCTGTCGAGGAATTTGCGACATAATTGGTCTCACTTAGCATAATTAGATCCGCTTCTTTGATTTATCTCTTTTTACCATCTGTTTCTTTTAGGACTATACTTGAATCATTCCATTGAACCCTATGTTCACTATTCCATGCGTGTTTACATATTTGAGATCTATCAAATTCTATTTTTAATATAAGATTGATGTTCTCTTATTTTAATGGCCTTTATGTTTCACCTAAATAAAACTGATCACATTCACAAGGTATTTTATAAATACAATTCTTGTTCATTGTTAAATTTAGTTTTAGACAAAATAAATCTCAATGTGTTTGTTATTTTGAATGTTGTTGAAATGTTGAATTTATTTCCTATTCTTGTAAGTTTTTCTTATAATTTTTATGTATAGTATTATTATTTCCCTCGTATTATTGCTTGTGTATGCTGTAGGATCTCGTTCTAAGTTGTTCTGTTCTATTCGGTCGATTGTTGGAAATTCCTTACTTAACGATAAAGGATAATCATTTTTTAATAAAACAGATCTTAAGATCTTAAAACAGATGTTTTTCCTCCATGAATGAATCTTCGTTAAAACAAACAGTTTGATTTTGAAAAGTTGATTTCATGCAATCGAATGAACTATCTTACAATAAAGTCGTCCCAGTAACGCAATTCAGCAATACTGGCAATATCATTTTAAAGTCGTCTACTTTAAAATGTATAATATATTATGTCTGAATTGTCAATATAAATGTGTCAGATAAAATTAAATTATTAGAAGAATTTTTCACCAAGTAACAAAAAACAAAATTTGTTTAATTTATTAATGTTTGTATTTGAGAAGATTTCCGAAGTGGAAATTGAAACGTCAATAAACGTATTTTTACCTTTAATTGTGGCCTATTCCCATTAAAATAGTAATTACTTTAAAATGCCACAAGAAAATAGCTTCAGAACAATATTATTTAATTTATATTAAGTTTATTTTATTTTGTTTTATTTAATTTTATTTAACTTAAGTTCAGGAATATTATCATTCCAATGTCATTTTATTCAGTTATGTTTGCGAGGATCACTAAAGCCCTCAAGATCAGGTCATAACCAACTTATTTTTCTATTATGATGTACATAATAGGTACCTAACTTTTTTACGATCTTTCAGAATTAAATGATGAAGTGGTAAAGGTATTACAGTCGGCACGGCGGGCAGCAAAAGAAGAAATCGAAGAGGATCAAGATGAAAAGAAAATAGTGGATACTGATATGCAGAACTGTTTTGGATTTGATGTAAGTAATTTGATTTGTTTACACAATATATTTTAATTCAATGGACAAACTTCGTTTAAGTCTTTTTTATCAATGATATTGAGTGTTTTTAAGAGGTATATAACTTAAAAATTGAATAAAAAAAGATAAAATGTTTAACTTTTTATGAAAGTTACTTTATTCGAAAGATAATATTTTGCTATTTCTATTTAAAGATAATTTTTGGCAGATATGGCTCTGATGTATGTAGTTCAGTTTAGAGATCCCATTTTCAAGATCTTTTTGCAACATTCGTAGCAGTATTTCGCCAATAACGCGGGAATGTTGTCCTCCAAGTCTTCAATCGTTTCTGACTTATCGGTGTACACCAGCGACTACATAGTATGCTCACCGAAAATAATCTATTGGTACTAGATGGGTCCGAAACTATCAGATCACTAAACGTTTCCTTTAATAAATCGGTTGTGGCACGAGTTGTGACATGTATCGACTTGTTGAAACTACAGTTCCTCCACGTTAAGTATATTCAATTAGGCAACAAAAAAGTCCGTGATCATGGCTCTATAGCGGTCATTGAACTGTACTGATCTGGCCAGCATCGTGTTTGAAAAAATATGGACAAATCGAGTAAACCATCCCATAAAGGACAACAAACAGTCTGTTTTTCTAGATGTCTTCTTCTCTTTGAGTGCCTCTCCTATCGGAGATTGGATATCACTATGCCGATTCTAATTTTATTTACTGCTGTTTTGAATAATTCGTTGGTGGTACAGCCAAACCACTCTCTTAAATTTCATTATATTTTCTAGGAATGTGTACTTTTGTATACTGTGTACTAGATGTAATGGTGTCTTCATATACACTTGAGAATGATCTTAACTCTAAAGACGGCAGTTTGGCCTATTGCCATTTAACCAATCGTGTGTCTTTAATTCTGGTATAAGTTGGATTTTGTAAGCACGCAAACGAATATCATTTCGTAAGATCTTTCGTACACTGGTGGATGGTAATATAGTTAAGATTTTTCTGTCGATATTAAATATCGTTTTTATTTTTGTGTGTTCTTCCTATTTTCTCTGTTATACTCTTTACATATTGTAAATAGGGTAGGGATCTATAGAGGAGTATCACCGCGACGCAAGCCCGTATCTCTTGCCGTACTGCTCCACCATAGGCCGATCAGATACCAGCATATTCTAGACTAAGCCGCTGATTAATTTAGAATTTTAAACTACTGCGTTAGCCTTTTTGTTTTCTGTACACCGAGCTGGGGATCGAACTCACGTCTCTCGCAGTGAAGCGAATAAGAAGCCAGCCGCCCAGCCCGCTTGGCTATCTGACCGACGCATCTGATCGATGGGTATTTCAAGTTTTTCTTAACGCTGTTTTCACATTATGCATTTCTTCTTTTTTATTTCAATTGTCTGTCAGTCTTTCTGAGCTTGTAATAAGGGTTTTAATAACTGAATGTAATTGTGCAGGATGGTGATGTGAATCAGCCTGTAAATATCTATCGGTATGTGTGGGTTTTCGGTATACTGTATGTATCCTTCCTCTTTTATTATTAAAATAGTAGTTGTTCGTTTTCTTCCAGTTTCATAGTGAACTGAATTTTATGGTGTGTTATTGATGTGTTCTAAAAGTACCTGCTACTCCTCGAAACCGAAAGTTTTCACTCCCTGAGAGAGGTCTCCCTGGCGTAGCCCGATATTTGTTTTACAAGGTTCAGTCAGTTCCCCTGGATTCGTATCCTATATTAATTTTTTGCAAGAGTTAGTTTTGTTAAATTTGGTATTAAACTGATTTGCTATTCCTAGCTCTTTCATTGCTTTGAACAGTTCTCTTCTATTTACAGAGTCGTAGGCTGCTTTGTTGTCTATAAATATGTGATGAGTATCTATGTCATATTCAAGTGTTTTTTCTAAAAATTGTCTGAGTTTCAATCTGATGAATTGTCAATATACCACCTCTGAAACCTGCGTGGTGGTTTCCTACTGTTCATTCTGCGTATGGTACCATGCGGTGGCATAGTATAGTTGAAGATATTGTATACGCTGCATTTAGAAGCGTAATTCCTCTATGGTTAGAACATTCAAAGATATCTCCTTTTTTGTGCATGGTGTAAAGTATTCCAATCACTAGGGTGGGATTTATGTATACATATTTCTTTTATGAGCTGCTATAGTGCCATTGCGATACATAATCTACATCTGCGATACAGAAATTATAGAAATCGAAAGAGGTGTTAGACAGGATTGCGTGCTGTCCCTTTTGTTAATCAATCTGTACAGCGAAGCTATTTTGAAGGAAGCAATATCAGAGGAACAACAGGGTATATCAATAAACGGAAAAATCTTGAACAACGTAAGATTAGCAGACGACACCGCTGTTTTTACAGACAGTCTAGAAGCACTGCGACGCTTAGTAAAGAGATTTCATCAAATCAGTATAAAATATGGACTACAAATGAACGTTAAGAAAACCGAGTGCATGATTATTTCTAAGCAACATACAGTAGGAAGGCTATATATATCGAGGGAAAACAAGTAGAAAGAGTGAATAACTACAAATATCTGGGAACCTGGGTAAATGAAAACAATGAACAAGGAAGATAAATAAGGACACGCATTGAAATTGCAAGACAAGTATTTATAAAAATAAAAACAATGTTTGTTAATCGAGACCTTTCTCTGGAGCTGAGGATAAGAGCCTTATGATGCTACGTGTTCTCGACTTTGTTGTATGGAATGGAAAGCTGGACACTAAAAGTGGATAATATAAAGAAGTTGGAATCATTTGAGATGTGGTATAAAAGGATTTTGAAAATATTATGGACCCAACTAGTTACAAATGCAGAAGGGTTAAGAAGGCTACGAAAGGATTACGAGGTTATAAAGCACGAAAGGTTATAAAATATCCATAGGAAGACGAAGAACTTCCCGGCAAACCTGGCAAAGAGGTGGTACAGTTACAGCTGAGTAGATCTTTTCAGAGCAGCCGCCAATAAGGTACGGATAGCTGTGATGATAGCCAACCTCCGATAGGAGAAGCAAGTACAAGAAGAAGTAGTGCCATTATGGTGTCGTGGCCACCTACTGCATATACTTCAGCTGGGAAATTATCAATGCCGGCTGATTTGTTTCTGGCTAGTTTTTTAATTGTATCTTTAACTTCAAGAATCGTTGGAGGTTCCTCTTTCCTCTCGTCTGTTCAGTTTACCCGATCTCTTTCGTCTTCCAGGTTCTCTTCTTTCTATTATTAAAGTACCGGTGAAAGTATTCCACCCGTCTATTCAATACATCTTTCCTTGTTGGTAATAGATCATCATTAGGACTTCTGAATTGACTTTCTTATAGAATGCTCTAAATTATTTCTCATATTTACCATCATCGATTTACAAAGTTTATTTATTTATTTTAACACTTTTTGTATATTCGAAAGTATATAAAACCGCTGTTAGCTAATATCCTTGTTATAGATTGTAATACAATTGAAGCAGTTTACATATTTTCTACTAGCCTCGTCGAGTAAATGAACTCTTCCAACTATTTCGTGTCACTAATTTCGTGACTATCGCTTAGCATTTTACTATAGAGAAAAAAGCTTATTGACAGGTCTACGTTTGGCGAGCTACTTACTTAGTGTGCGCTCATAACGAGGAGCCGACCCTAGCGCGGACCATAGAATGGTATCATATTATCATCGCCAGGTAAAATAAATGCATTATTTTAAAAATGCCATCGTTCACTGTCAAAGTTCACTGTCATCACTGCTATGATCTAAGCGAGGATACAATGCGATGATCTCCGAAATGAACGCACCCTTAGATTCATATACTTTTGTAAAAGTTAATATCGACACCTTTTTATTTATATTATTTATTTTTCAGGAGGATGAGGAAGACGAGGATGAGGAAGACGTAGGGGAGAAAGAAGGCATTACGCTTATTGGTGTTGACATGCATTAGAATGGTCTTTATTACAGTTGTTACACATTCATTGACGAAATTAGAAAATATATTAATCTTTATATTATTAAAAATATAAATAGACAAAATTGTTTATATCTGAAATGTAATTTATTTGACACTTTATTTTGACAAGTTTTTCTTGTTGGTAAAGTTTTTCTTTAAGGGGATGATTTTAATTTGAACCATGAACACATAATGCAGTAAAAAGTATTCTATTGGACATTTTTATTATTGTGTTAAACTGATTGCAGATAATTGCAAATCTACCACGATTGCTTAGTTTCTACTTGGCATGCTGGGGATTATTGTTTATTCTAATTGTTATATTGCATGGTAACTACTTTCCATGTTGATAAACATAATGATATTCTTAAGTTTTGTCAATGATTGCGTAAAAATGTTTTTTATAATAAGAATGATCACCTGTAAATTTTTGTATAAATAATGCACAATTAATTTAGTTGGTATGTACATATTCTAACTTATAGTTAGATAGATATGTTGAGGTATTTAATTAAATAAAAGCGATAAATACTTAATTCTTGTTTAAATTAAAGAAAAAAAAAAGGAAAATAAGAGACAGTATAATAATTAGAAAGAAAATTTCTTAAACTTAAATAGCAAGTAATGAAAAATTTAACTTTAATTTAAAATTTAATGACATGATGATACATAATGATATGATGTTGCGTGTGACACTATTACAAGTAGGTTCGAGAATAAGCAAGAACTTATTTACGAACACATTCATAGTACTGAATAGTCAATATTCATAAACCAACAGCAGAAAAAGTTCAGAGTTTTGTAGACGATATTCATAAACACCATTCATGTGGGAGCAATTGAACAATTAGGCCAAGATATCACTAATTGGGATCCTCTATTAATCTTTTGGTTCACGAACAAATTAGATTCGGGTTCAAATTTAGAATGAGAAAAACAAACTTGTTAACTAGACGATTTGCCCACTTTAACAGAATTTATTACAGGGACGTGCTAATTTTGTAATACATTAGAATCAAAAAATAATTTCCAATAATAAAATAGATCTAGGAGCAATTATACTCACAATAAACAAAGGTCAAAGGTCAAATTGCCATACAATACGGGCACGTCTTTAGTTGCTTCTAATTTTAATACTAACCAACTATGCAGTTATTGCAAGACGGATCACACAATTTATATATGTCCTGATTTTTTACATGTAGGTTTAGTACACAAAAGGGACCTTGTAAGAAAATCAAATATATGTTACAAAATTGTTTAAGATCTGGGCATTCCACAAGGAAATGTAGGCTAGGGCCATGCAAAGAATGCAGAAAAAGGCACAATACAATTTTGCATGATAAAAACTTCTTCTTTTTATGTAGACATGACTCTTTGTGTTTTTCAATGTGCCTCCAATAAGTTGTTGTTCCATCTTTTTCGTGCGCTTCCTACTGATCGTCTTCCTATTTTGGAACCGTCTCTTGCCGTTTTACTAATCTATTTGTTGTCATTCGGCTTATATGATCGTTCCATTCTGCTCTTCTATTTCTTACCCAATTCTTGATGTTCTCCATCTTGCATATATGTCGTATATCTGTACTTCTAGCTCTGTCTTATAGTGTCATGGCATGATAAAAACGATACAGCTAATTTTAGCTCTGAAATAGACCAAGATACCGAATTAATGTACAAGTTTATTCAATTCCAAGTGATATTATTTTGGGGGATCCTTGAGTCAATACACCGGCCCCAATCAATATACTAATTGGAGCGGATCTGTTTTGGTCAATTTTGGGAACAAAAAAACATTCACTTGGAAAAAATATGCCACTATTATTTGAAAATTTGTTGGGCTGGGTAGTCTCAGGACCCTTATTAGTTAATGAATTTATAAAAACGTGTCCGGCAATTTAAGCATAAATCAGGAACTATTGAATAAACTAGCTAAATTCTGGGAAGTAGAGGAACTTCAAGCTTCAAATCATTGTCCGAAACTGAACAAGTATGTGAAAGCCTTTTCAAGGATATCACTATCTTCATATTCTTCAGGTCGATTTATAGTACGCATGTCATTAATGCAAAGCCCGTCAGTTTTAGGAAATTCTAAAGTTCTGCAGAAAGTCGCTTTTATGAGCGCAAATTTAGACGACTACAATTTAATGAAATACCACAGCAAGTTGTCTTTCATTAAATAATATACACGCTATTGGATTTACAAGATGATTTATTATCAATAACACTGATATTTCGGAAATATAATTACGTCATATCTTGGGATATACCAAAAATACTGTGACTTATGGCTATCTTTCCATTCTATGTGGACGATCTTTTATAGAGCTTCTACAGTATCACAATCACTATACATTTGTCAATAAATATCTGAAACTTTGGAATCAGGCGGATTCTCACTTAGAAAATGGTGCTCAAAAAATTCTTATTGTTTATCTAACATAACATCCCAGGAATCTAAACACGAAATATTTACCTTTGCTGACGACATTAAAATAATTATTACTTTAGGTTTAAATTGATCTTGCCGAGACGATCTACTTTTATACTGCAGCAATGCTAATACGTGACAAGCAGCTTTGAGTAAGCGTTCTATTTTATCTGCAGTATAGAAAAATTTCGATCCTCTTGGTCTAATTAGTCCTTGTATATTGGCTAAAGTACTTATACAAAGGCTTTGGGCAGACATAATGTTATGGGATGCAGCAAATACAGGTAAAATACTTAGACCTGAACAAATTCCAGCATTAAATGGATTGAAGTTGAATATGCAAGCTATTTGCAAGGATGCTATTTCTGTGCAGCTAGATGGTTTTGTTGACACGTCCGAAAAGGCTTACGGTGCTTGCATCTATTTGCGAAGTGTAAATGCGACTGGTAATGTACATGCTGAGTTACTGTGTGCAAAATCAAAGGTGGCTCCCTTTAGCGTATCGCAACAGAGTTTCGAAAATCCAATCTTTAACAGAAAATTCAAAATGGCGATATATTTCAACGTACAATAACCCAGCTGACGATGTTTCTAGGTGTCTATACCCTAGAGAGATTCTATATTCAGAGCTTTGGTGGCAAGGACCTTCTTGGCTGGCAAGTGAAGATTGCTTTTGGCCAAAATATTCTTGCGAAAATGTTGTTAATTTGACCGAAATACAATTGCTTAAATAAAGAAAATAAAAGAAACGTACCTCTAGAGGTACAAGAACTTAAGATCGCTTTAGAAACTTTGGTTAGACTTTGTCAACATGATTCCTTTAAAAATAAGATAGAGGCTATAAAGATCAATCAAGTTGAAAACACAAGTGATTTACTATTAAGTCTCGTTCCGTTTTTGTATGCAAACAATATTCTTCAAGTTGGAGGTAGGTTAAGGCACTCTGAATTTTTCTGTAACGAAAAACATCTCATATTGCTACATTCACGGCATCATTTTACCAAACTACTGTTTTCTTTAGAGCACGAACGTCTCTTTCACGGGAGCCCTCAACTTCTTTTGATTACTATAAGGAAAGATTAGTAGCCCTTAGCAAGCAGGAATCTTGCGCGAATAACTGTAAAAAATTGTATCAAATATTTTAAGCTTAACGCTAAAACTATTAAGTTATGTCTGATTTACCCCGGAAACGCGTAAATCCTTCTAACGCATTCACCATAGTGGAAGTGGATTATGCCCTCCCTTTTCAAATGAAAGATAGAAAAAGAAGGGGAAAATATATTGAACAATAATTTATATGGTACAATATATTGATCGTCTGTAGATCATATTTAATGATTGCGCAATATATTGTGTCAATCAACATGACATGATGTTTACGGGCTAAGGCTATTAATTGTTTGGACTCATTAAGTTTTCTTGCATTATTTTTTGTGGTCCCTCGTTTGTGAGCTGCTGTAAAGAAAAAAAACATTTATTTAATTTTTGTTTAGTAGTGATAAGTTTGTATATTAACAATTGTATTTGTAGTTGACAACAACAGAAACTGAATGGAAAGCTATTGCCAATGGATTTAATTTTCAATGGAATTTTCCTAATTGCCTAGGAGCTGTAGGTGGAAAACATGTGACGATGAAAAAACATCTACATATATGCTCATATTATTACAATTACAAAAAGTTTTTTTTAGTATTGTAATGATGGCAGTTGTAAATAGCAATTATGAATTTACGAGGATAGATTGATATTAAACTAGCTTTTGATAGATGGCGCTACTTGAGACCGAATTGGTTTCGGTGTTGACATTTGCCATTAATGACATGACGTCAAAAAGCATAGCCATCAAAAAGCAAGCAGATTTTGTGTTTTCAGAGAAATGGAAAAAGTCGAGTATCATTCGGTGACGTTTCTCCACACAAAGAGTAAAACGAATGTGCAAATCAAAGCCGACCTAGACAAAGTTTATGGTGAGGTTGCACCTTCGTTAGCAACAGTAAAATTTTGGAAAGCTGAATTTGTTCTTGATCGTACGAGTGTTTTTAATAATTGGTGTCGCGGGATTCCAACTGAAGTCACCACGGCGGAAATGATCAACAAAGTCCATATCATGATTATGGCAGATCGTCGAATTAGGCTCCGCGAGTTAATATAGGTCCTTAAAATTTCCTACGAATACGTACACAATATCATTTACCATAATTTGGACATAAAAAATCTATCTGCGCGATGGGTGCCGCGTTTGCTGACAATCGATCAAATGCAAAAACGTGTGACCCCTTCGGAGACGCTTTTGGCGATGATACGACGCAATCTGAAGGATTTTTTTCGCCGATTTATGACCTTTGATGAAACCTGGGTACATTAGTACACACCGGAAAATAAAGAACGGTCGAAACAGTGGCGCAAATGCGGCGAAGGGCCGCTGAAGACGACAAAGAGTGCACATTTGGCCGGCAAAGTGATGGCGACTGTTTTCCGGGATGCAAAGGGCATCATTTAGATTGACTACTTGGAAAAATAAAAAACAATCAATGGTGAGTACTACGCAGCATTATTGGATCGATTCGATGCCGAATTGCGTCGAAAACGCCCAGGTTTGGAACTCAAAAAAGTGCTCTTTCACCAAGACAATGTACCGGCTCACCGATCTGCCGTCACATGGCAATATTACACGATTATTACACAAAGGCAATTAAGCTATGAATTAGTTGAACAACCACCGTGTTCCCTAGATCTTGTCGCCAGCGATTTTTTCCTGTTTCCAAACCTAAAAAAATGGCTCGAAGGACGCCGTTTCGTAACAAATGATGAAGTCGTCGCTGAAACTTCGGCTTATTTTAAAAAGCTTGAGCAAAAGTACTATTTGGATGAAATAAAAAAAAAATGGAACATCATCTTACTAAGTGTATCAAGCTAAAGGGGGACTATGTTGAGAAATAAATCGATTTAATCCAAAAAAACTTGTTTCTTCTATCCAAGGCTAGTTTTATATCAATCCACCCTCGTATTATGGCAGATGCAGGAATCAATGGACGAATATCAGACGGAAGTGTTTTGAATTATACTTCATTCGGAAAAGCATTATCAGATAAATCACCTAAATTATCAGAACCTGATCTGTTGCCAAATAGTCAAAATATACTATCCTTTGTCTTTGTTAGAGATGATTACAGAAAATATCATGAAACCTTACAGCCAAACAGGATCAAAGATAATTCATAATGTCGAGGACCCGGCGTAATTATTTAGTCACGTCGATCTACGAGCGAAACAACGCTCTTCCGTGCGTTATCGTAGTGAGACAGAGACAAACTAGTCATTGCGTTGGTGAAATAGCTTTAATAATTTTATTTTTTTTTGTGAACATTTTATAGTGAGAAACTATTTATGTTCAGTGCGTTTCAAGTCGTTTTTTACATTCTACAGTGAGATCCTAAAAATATGTTATATTAAGATTATTTTAATATTTTTTTTGCAAATCATGACAAATTAATGAATTAAAAAAAATCACTTTTAAAAGTGTAACCTTGTTCTATCAGTTTCTGATTTTAAAACATTTTTTTTAGTTGTTTGAGGCCCTTATCACAACCTAAAAATGGATTTATACAAAACTGTTTAATAAATTAGGACCACTTTTTGTATGGGCGACCTCTTAAACATTATTCTTCCGTATTTTATGAATAGAACAAACTGCTTAAAAATAGAACAAACAGTATTTCCTCAAATGAAATCAGGATAAACGCCACTAATAGCTCATCTCATTGTGCCTCAATGTCAACATGTTTGCCAGACAACAAACCAGAACTAGAACAACAAACAGAAGCCACTGAACAAACTCGTCAGCAAGATGATGTTACAGGTTGGACGTTAATTAAAAAATAAGAAGCGTCAGCGATCAGAAGATAGCCCTCCGCATAGAATTAAAAAGCAAACTACCATTCAGGATTATTGGTTGCAGAAACCTACGCCAACGACCAATAGATATAGCCCTTTAACTACTGATGATATACAAGAAGAAAATAGAAATGCCGAATCCAAAAAACCTCCACCAATATTTATTCAGAATGTCGAATATATAAAACCGCTACGCGAATTGTTTGATGAAAAAAATACCAAATCTATATACCATTAAATGCCTTAGGGATAACCAAATTAAACTCCAAGTAGATTCACCTGAAAACTATTCGGATATTATTAAAAGCTTAACAGCAAAAAAAAACGCAGTTTGACACGTATCAAATAAAACAGGAGCGTGGATTTCGAGTGGTTATTCGCAATATTCACCCCTCAACAGAAACTAATGAGATTAAAAGGGCACTCGAAGAACTAGGACATTCAGTCAAAAATATCTCCAACATAAAACGAATAAAGGATAAAAAGCAACTACCACTTTTCCACGTAGAATTGGTTGCTAATGCAAACAATAAAGACATTTACAAAGTCAATAAACTACTTAACTCAATAGTTGAAGTTGAACCACCACATCCCAAAAGAGAAATTCCGCAATGCCATAGATGTCAACATTTCGGACACACTCACAAATATTGCAACAGAATGCCACGATGCGTAAAATGTACAGCCAATCACTTGTCATCCGAATGTCCAAATCCAACACGAATTAAAGATGTGAAGTGTACAAATTGCCAAGAAAATCATCCTGCATCCTACAGAGGCTGTTTGGTCTACAAAGAGCTCCAAAGAAAACAATTTCCAAAATTGAGGGAGAAAATACAATCTCATTGCCCGCCAAGTTCCTCAAATACTCGTCGCCCATCTGTAACATATGCAAATGCTGTGGAGGGACCAAATCATACTACCGTATCTGTCTCAAAAACTACACAGGAAAAACTGAATACAACAGAAACAAGTAACAGTTTAGAATTGATGGTCCAAAAACTTATGGATAGAATGGATAAAATGTTCGACCTTCTCATAACGATGTTATCAAAACTTAATGTTCAACCCCAAAATTAAAATTGGATATTGGAATGCAAACGGCCTCACAAACCATAGTGAGGAGATTAAGGCATTTATAAAGTTACATAATCTTGATATCATGATGGTCTCTGAAGCTCATATGACAAACAAGAGCCATTTTAGTATGCCAGATTTTTGCACCTATGTCACACCACACCCAATGGGAAAAGGTCATGGTGGAACTGCGTTAATCATTAGAAGTAATATAAAACATCACGAAATAAATAAAGTGTGTGAAATCAACATTCAGGCAACCTCTATATCTGTAGAACTCAGTAAAGGGCACATAACGATGTCAGTTGCGTATTGTCCCCCTGGTAAAATAATTAAAGAGGACCATTTCTCTAGTTATTTCAAAGGGCTTGGTCATCGCTTTATTGCAGTAGGTGATTTTAACGCAAAACATACAAGATGGGGTTCAAGACTGATAACAACTCGCGGAAGAGAACTTATTAAAAGTTTAAACGAAAATAACTTGACTCCAATTTCTACTGGGCACCAACCTACTGGCCTACAGATAGAAATAAAATACCCGATCTCATTGATTTTGGTATCATAAAAGGAATAAGTAACAACTTTTTAGACATTAAACCTTCTTTTGACCTTTCGTCGGACCATTCTCCCATATTTATTGATGTGATGGAACATGTATATAATACAAATAAATACCCCACGTTTTCAAATCATAAAACAAATTGGAGTCTGTTCAGACTTAATATTCAAAATACAATTAACTTAAATCTTCCTCTTAAAACAAGTGAAAATATTGAGGAAGCAGTTCATCACCTTACATCAATCATTCAACAGGCAGCTTGGAGCGCAACTCCAGATCTAAATCGGAGTAATAACTGTGAACCATATCCACATCATATAAAAATCTTAATCAACGAAAAGAGAAAACTTAGAAAACAGTAACAAACTTCCAGATCTCCTGAGAACAAAACTGAACTGAATAGGGCCACTCGTTTGCTTAAAAGAGAATTACACAAATACAAAGATCAGGGCATAAATGAATTTCTTGAAAGTCTTACTGCGACGGATGACACAAACTACTCTATTTGGAAACTCTCTAAGAAACTTAAATATCAGATTAAGCATGACGGTCCCATTAGAAATAAAGACGGTGATTGGGCCAAGGCCGATGAAGATAAAGTACAAGCATTCGCTAATCATCTCAGCCAAGTTTTTCAACCACACTCCAGAACTATCTCAAAGGAAGAAGAAGAATTCATTCACAAGAACTTAGATGCACCCTACCAGATGTCACCTCCTATAGAAAATATCAAAATTAACGAAATAAAAGAGTTAGTTAAACATCTCAATACTAAAAAAGCTCCAGGGTATGATTTATTATCGGGAAAAATCTGCAAAAATTTACCCGAAGAAGGATTTCGGTTGGTTATGTACATATTTACCGCTATACTAAAGTTAGGTTATTTTCCGTTTCAATGGAAAATGGCACAAATTATTCTAATACCGAAACCAAATAAAGATTCACAAGAACTATCATCCTATCGTCCAATCAGTTTGCTTCCCATTATCTCTAAGATATTTGAGAGGATACTACTTCAGAAAATGAATTCTATAATCGACAGACAAAAGTTAATACCTGATTATCAGTTTGGATTCAGGCAATAACATGGAACAATTGAGCAGGTACATAGAGTTGCCAAAGTAGCAAGAGATGCGATTGAAAAGAAAGAATACTGCACTGCAGCCTTTTTGGATGTCTCACAAGCATTTGATAAAGTATGGCATGAGGGGCTGCTATCTAAAATAAAAACTCACTTTCCTCATCCTCTGTATGCTCTTTTGAGATCCTATCTTACCAATCGATATTTCCAGGTCAGATGCAATGAAGCAGTATCAAACATATCTCCAATTCTATCGGGAGTACCTCAGGGTAGTATATTGGGACCAACTTTATACTTACTCTATACGGCAGATATTCCCACAAGAGTAAACAGCACTACCGCTACCTATGCAGATGATACTGTGATACTGGCTTCTAGCTCTGTTCCTGTTACAGCCTGTCAAAATTTACAAATTCATTTAAATGAACTAGAGAAATGGCTAAAACTGTGGCGAATTAAAGTAAATGGCAGCAAATCAGCACACATAACATTTACTTTACGCAAAGAGAGTGTACCATCTGTGTGCATAAACAATGCCATAATACCCAAAAAAAGTGATGTTAAATACTTGGGAATACATTGTGACAGCCGACTAAATTGGGGAAAGCACATCTGGACAAAGCGACTGCAACTAGGATTAATATACAGGAAATATATTGGTTCATGAATAAAAAATCCAAACTAAGTCTACATAATAAATTATTACTGTATAAATGTGTTCTAAAGCCAGTTTGGACCTACGGTATACAGATATGGGGTACAGCATCTAATTCTCACTTACTGAAACTTCAACGTTTCCAATCTAAAGTTTTGAGACATATTACCAATGCACCATGGTACGTGCCCATTTATGTTATACACCGAGATCTTCAGATCCAAAATATTAAAGACACCGTTGTCTCACTCAGTGGCACTTACAAAAATAGACTACTAAACCATCCAAATACACTTGCCCAAGACCTACTTAAGCGACCAAGGAGAGGAAGACTAAAACGACGTGATCATCTAGACCTCTCTATACCTTTATATACATAAACGTATATATCATTTTATAGCTACAACTGATACTACATATACCTACCTACAACTTATGATTGTGTGTGTTGTTATAATTTTAACTATTGCTATTTTTTTTAATATGTTAGTAAAATGTCTTTGTAAATTGTTATTTATATTTCAAATATTTATATATATTAGAAATTTATCTTAAGGATTTCTGTCACTGGACTGATCTCCCCTATGTTAATTACTTGATAAACATATTGATTATTGTTTTTTTTTTATTTGTAGAAACAGATTTCAATAAATAAAGGATGTAAAAAAAAATTTTATGAATGTGATTATGCAAAAAATCACATGGGAATATGTTTCCCATCAGGAATTCGAGGGTTATAAACATATTTATCTTCTCTTATAAACATATTTTGCTAAATTTAAAACCAAAATTCTATTATTTTTATATCATACATTGATTTGTTATTTATTTATGTGTTCTCTAGATTTTTTTTCAGTTCTTAAAAGGTTTATTTATAAGCCAAATTAGTGCAATGTAAATATTTTACATTTTTACACAGCAATTCTTATCGGCAGTGAAGATGGGAAGTCGTAAACTTTTATTTCATCTTTCAATGTAAGATAAAATATAAATGCGATGACCAACTGGAATGTTTAAGATTAAAGAAACATAATATGTCATGTTTATTGGAAATACTCGATATCATTAGCACGTGCAAATCCTACTCTCTCTCCTAATTTCCTATGAAATTAAAATGGTGCATGTTTTTAGGTTCCATTTATTTTTTCGGGCATGCGTATTTACGAGGTTTAGAAACATTTCTACAACGACCTATTGTATTATCGTCTGAGAAATCTTAAATCATCGTCGTATCATTTTGCTATTTACACAATTATTTAAGAAGAAACCAGCCCTAGTCATACATGTACAATAATTCTGTGAATGTAGAAGATTTTTAGAAGGAAAGAGATGGATTGGTCGAAAGAAACTTTCATGGCTGCGTAATATTAGACAATGGTGTGGTTTCACAGTAGAAGAATTATTTCGCGCAGCAGCCGACAGAGAAAGGTTTCAGGAAATTGTAAACATGATAACGGCCAACGTCTGAATACGGACACGGCACCCAAAGAAGAAGAAGAAGATTTTTAATCAGGAAGTATTGTTGAAGGAACGTGGAGAACAACTGGACAATTAATATTCCTTTGTACAACTCATGCCAGAAATTTAGCCACTGTAGCAAAAAGTATTAGATATAGTTGTTGTGATTTTTTTACTAATGAGGGGCAGGTTTCATGGCAACATAAATTTGCTTAAAATGTAAACTTAAATAATTATTAAACTTTATATACTTACACTGATTGTTAAAATAGTATTTGAATTATCACTGTCCCCATTGTTTATATTATTATCTGCTTCTTTTACGTCATTATCCCCTTCCTGTATAGTACTTTGTAAAAGGTTCCTCCTGACCTACGAGAAACTGCATTTCACTAAAATACCATAATGTTGGTTAAATTACATCATCTCTTCCTGCACCGCTTTTTTCAGAGTCCCTTATACGATGTAATTCCTTTCTAAAGTTAGTGCGCAACGAATTGAATTTTTTCACCAACTATAACCTATTAGCATCTGGATAATATTCTCTGTATTTTTGGAGCAATTGATCGTACTGTTAATTTTTTTTTATTGACAATTGACCGATACACATCGATGTACTCTATAATAAACTTTCTTCCCATTTTCCCTTTGCACACATATTTTTTACCATACCGCGCTGTTTAAAACATGAGTGTTACGCAGTATTACTCACAGACGCCGCAATATTTACAATATTGCGCCAGGACCTGATGGAATGGAATGGAATATATGCTGAGGATTTGAAATTGATGGAAGACAATCAACTTGACATTATGACAGAATTATTTAACCATATATATGAAACAGGAACTTTACCAAAAGTTTGGTACATGTCCATATTTATACCACTGCCAAAAAAGCAAATACTAAGAAATGTGAAGAACACCGAATCATTAGCCTCGTGAACCACTGACTCAAAATATTCTTAAACAGCATCCATGCTCGCATATACAAGATATTGGAGGAGGGTATTGCTAATGTACAATTTGGATTTTGCAGCGGTCTTGGCACGAGAAGCACTTTTTAGCATACAAGTATTGATACAACGAGCAAGAGATGTTAATACAGATGTCTTTGCCTGTTACATTGACTTCGAAAAGGCATTTGACAAAGTACAGTATGAGAGGTTTATTGAAACTTTGCGAATCGCAAACATCGATGACAAGGATATAAGAATAATAGCCCATCTCTATAGAAAACAAGTAGCCAAGATTCGAGTAGATAATCAATTATCCGATGAAGTCCCAATACAAAGAGGAGTACGACAAGGTTGCATACTCTCGCCTTTGCTGTTTAATGCGTACTCTACCATCTATTTCGAGAAGCTTTGGGAGAAACCACTGATGGCGTGATTGTTAACGGTGAAGTAATAAATAATCTAAGATATGCAGACGACACTGTCCTTGTTGCGGATAGTGCTGAATGATTACAAAGACTGATAGATCAAGTAGTTAACATCGGTAGAAAATATGGAATGAAACTTAATAATAAGAAGACGAAAATTATGATCATAAGCAAAAACCAAGATACAGATGCAAAGTTTATGGCAGACAATGGGGTATTAGATAGAACAGAAAAAATAACATACCTAGGATGCAACATCACAGACAGCTGGGATCACTCATACGAGATTAAATGTAGGATCTAAAAAGCAAGGAGTGCCTTCCAACAGACCAAGAAGGTTCTCTGCACCTTGAACTTACATCTCCGACTCAAAACCCTAATTGTTATTTGTTTTCTGTTCTTATGTATGGAGCAGAGGCATGGACACTCACTCATGCGTCTTGCAGACGGTTGCAGTCTTTCGAGATATGGTGCTATCGTCGCATGCTCAGAATATCATATGTACATCATATAACTAACGACGCAGTAATGCAACGTTTACAAAAGAACCTGAAGTTTTGAAATCCATTAAAGCTGTTTTATCGGTGCACCAAAACCTAGGAACTGTTATTTATCGACAAAATGTCTCGAAATTTGGACACAATATTCGAAACTATGTTGCTTTTAAAATTATGGTTTTACTTTTTTTATTTTTTTGGTACTTCTGTTGAAAAATTGGATTATACTGTTTAACGTTCTATTATAACCAAACTTTTTACGCCCATCGCTTGAAAGAGTTTTTTTTTCTGTAATCGTTAATTTTTTTTTCACCTTTCTGTGTCCAGTAATAATCGAGAAAAGCGTGTTCAAACTTTGAAGAAAATTGCTAAAAAATACTAAAATCTAATATTCTTTGTTTCAAGTTAAGAAAATAACATTACGCTTATGGAGATCAGTGTTGCCAAAACTCTCAGACACTCTCTTTCGCACGGATGTCCAAGATATTCCCTTTGCTTAATTTTTGAATTTTCATTTTCAATTAACATTTAACTGTAAAGTTAGAATAACTACTAAATAAAAGCCTTATTATCATTATCTAGTCAGAGAACGACATAAAATAGCTGACATACGTCCATCGTATTATTTTAAGTTGCAATTAGTAATTAGATATACGCATTCCAAGCGGTCAATATTTTCTACTGATTTCTATGATTCATGGCATATCGTATTCTCACCGAAAAACAAATAAACTGTCGTTACTAGAATTAAAACAAGATAAAATAAAATTATCTTTTGTAAATACTATTTATCTAATTAAAATCATTTTCCCTACTTTTCATCTCTTGTTTCGACTGGGCACTTTTGGTCAATTACGTTAAAAAACATTAATATAATTCATGTTTGTGGAAACGAAATTGCAAATTATACATCCCTAAATTGTGCTTGTGTGTGTCGTGGCAACGCCGCGTTGCTATCGTCCATAAGAAATACATGGCCCTATCTCCGCAATGTTATTTTCTAAACGTGGAACGTAGTATAGTGATATTACTCATCATTGTCGCTTAGATTCACCGTTATCGCCTTCGTGACTTCAAATCTCATGAGCGTACGGTCAGTTAGTTCGTGTTAAAACTAATTTGAATAGAGAGTAATGCATTTGTTGCCCGTTGGCCGACGTCACTGAGTAAAGATAGCCTCGCGTAAGCAGTGTAGAAATGTAAGTGATACGCCCATTTCAAAGCGCAGGACGCCGCCGAATATCCTGGCTTAAGAATTTGAGACAGTGGACAGGTATGATCACCACATACCTATTTCGAACAGCTGCTAATAAAATACGATGGGCCATTGTGGTAGCCAACATACATAGAGGATAGTGCAGCAGAAGAAGAACGAGAAGAAGTAAAGTATCTCCACAACTTGTGACAGAAAGGACAAAATTGGGATGCAAATACATGTGTCATTCTCCTGTTTTACCAAATTGCTGGTATCTGAATGTTATACATTGAGTATCTATTTTGCCAAATGCGGTTTAAGTATAACTAAGCGCGTTTAAAGTAAATAATATATATTATATACAGTCAGTGTTTGGTAAAATGAAATGATAATTTTGATACGCACACTCTGATTTTATTAGAGTATTTTTTACATTCTCTTAGGAACAATTAGAAATGGTTTCACAAATAAAAAAACACTTTGTTTCACATACTACGTCGTTCCAAGCAAATCCATGCTGACCTATAGAGAGAAAGGCGATCATACAATTTTCCGCTCTGTTGTCAGAAGTTACATTACTTGGTTCGTTAATAAACCAATTTGTATAAGTATACTGTTGTCCAGTGGACAACCATACCCATTCACCTGCCAAATTTGTGCCTGGTGTCCAATCATTTACCAAATTTGTACCTGAGGTCCAAAACCAAGTTAATGCCAAACCTGAAATATAGACATGATTACAGTTAATGAAATTATTACACGTTTTTAGAGTTCTAATACATATAATAAAGTGTGAAATTCGTTTTGATTCTTCTTATTAGGTAAAGTGCCTATTCAACCTTCTAGGCATCCCTCACATGAACAACAATTTTTAAAGGAGGGCCAGATAAAATACAAAATTTCTAAACGAAAAGAAACACATTTTTATAAGTGATATACTTTATTTATAGTTCACAACAAGGCTACAACGGTAACAAAATTAAAAAATAAGATTTTTTTCCTGGTATTAATGGCTTTGGTTACGACCAATATGCCAGAAAAAATGTTTTAAAACTTGATTATTGTTTAGAAGAATATAAAGGCATATGTGACAGGTTGTTTTGAAGCTATTTTCTTGTGTCATTTTAAATTAATTGCTATTTTAATGGGAATAAGCTACAATTGAAGGTTAAAATAAGTATATTGACGTTTCAATTTCCACTTCGGAAATCGTTCTCAAAATATAAAAACGTTTTTGTATTTTGACGACTTCCGAACGATTTCCGAAGTGGAAATTGAAACGTCAATAAACTTACTTTAACCTTCAATTGTGACAGATACAGCTGTAACTAAATTTCTAAAACTGACTGACTGAGATTCTACAAATTATAAATAATTTAAAGAGTCACAAAGCTCCAAACATAGGTGACATTACAAATGAAGCTTTCAAAATTATAGCAATGGAAATAGTAGAGTATTTTAAAGTAGCTATCATTTAACTTTTATATGAAAGTTGTGAAAAATATGCAGCATACTGATCGACCGGTTTAATATACGCAACCACGAAATTGTACAAACTTTACAATATATTGGCTGGATTGGCAATACCACACAAGCTAATTAGACTAATTAAAGCCACAATGGATGAAACTCAGGCATGTGTACGAAAATAAAACCACCGAACAGACTTTTTCAAAATTTCGCAGGGATTAAAGCAGGGAGATGGGCTGGTTAAACTTTGTTTAACCTAGCACTGGAGTATGCGATTAGGTAAATGCAAACTGGACGAGGAAACCTACTGACCAACCGACCGGTTTAAAAATAATGATACAAACGAAAAGAAATCTAGTCCCACAATACATTATACATGAAAATGACACTGAAACGGTTGGAAAGTTTACATACCTGGGAGTAGAAATATATGCCGAAGGATCAGAAAATGGAGAAAAACGGAAGAGAATAAAACAGGCAAACAGAGCTTATTTTGACCTCTCCCATATATTTGGGTCTAAAAATGTCCACCTACATACAAAGATAAGAATCTATAAAATCTTAATTCGACCACTAGCATTCTATAGCAGTGAAGCATGGATCCTGAAAGAAACATCCAAAAGCAAATTCGATACATTCGAAAGGAAAGTACTGAGGAGAATACTAGGAACTGTGAGAGAAAACGGAATCTTGAGAAGTCGATAAAACAACGAGCTTTATCAACTTTATAAGAAAGCATTACTCTCAGACTTCATTAGAATACAAAAATTGCAATGGTCCGGACATGTGATAAGAATGGGAGAGGATAGGATACCAAAAAGAGCACTGAATGATAGAATGCAGGGAAAGAGACGGTTGCACAGCCAAGAAAGCGCTGGGAAGACCCAGTAAACAGCGAAGCACAAGCCCTTCTAGGAGTCCGTGTATGGAGAAGATCAGCTACAGACAAGCAAGGGTGGAGGCAAAAAATAAAGTAGGCCAAGGCTTAATTTGGACTGTAATGCCGTAGAAGAAGAAGAATCACCAAATTGTATCGAAGAAACGAAATAATGATAAAGGTAAGCAAACCACTATCTGCTATGTTAAAACATCAAAGGACTTTCGCAAGGTTTTTACCCATTTTACACAATATTTACAATTTATCCAGAAAATACATTAAAAAAATGCTAGGGGTTAAGAATACCAATCAAAGATGAGCACTTGTACACCTTATGCTATGCTGAAAACCAAGTCATTATTGCATATAAAAAAAGAGGACCTAGGTATTATACCGAGGAACTTGAAGAAAGGGTATAATTAAGCAGGGTATGACATAAATTCTATTGTATTAATTACAGATAAAAGGGAAGAATTACAAAATATGATGGATGAATTAAATAGCGAATCAACAAAAATAGGTTTACATATGAATTATAATAAAACGAAAATTATGAATAACCAACTAGAAGAACTAATAATTACAATTGCACAAACAACTATAGAACAAATAAAAGAATATATATATATATATATATATATATATATATATATATATATATATATATATAGATATAATATAAAATTAATGTTTCTTGGGTTTAGGTTCAATAAAGATATGTTACATGTGGAATTAGTTTTTATTTTCCATTGCAATCAATCAACGTTTCGGCAGGAAACTCTTGCCTTTGTCAAGATTCTAAAATGTGTATATAAATAAGGACAAACAGATATTGTAAAATATGTATATATATATGACTTACCAAAACGTAAAACGTGACACAGACATTAACGAACTAACATATAAATGTTGATATCTGATATATCATTGTTTACTGTCATTAGTATATAATTATTTTTATATGGGCGTATCGTTGATGTTTTCGAAAAAGGTAAGGTGGAGATATGTTATGACTTAAAGAGCTTTTTATGATGTTATATTCTTCTTCTTCAGCCTGTTTGCATCCACTCCTGGACAAAGGCCTCCCCATGAGTTCTCCACTCTTCCCTGTTTTGTGCTATTTGGTGCCAGTTTCTCCCCATTTTTGCTTTGATGTCGTCTAGCCATCGTTTTTGTGGTCTTCCTCTACTCCGACTGTGTTCGCGTGGTCTCCAATGTACAATGTTTTTCGTCCATCTGTCGTTGTTTTGCCGTGCCACGTGCCCTACCCAGTTCCATTTCATTTGTGCAATTCTTCCAATTACATCTTCCACCTTCGTCCTGCTTCGTATGTCCTCGTTTCGTATATGTTCTCTCAGTGATACTCCCAACATAGCTCGTTCGATGGCCCTCTGTGTTGTTCTTAATCTGTTGGCTGACAACTCTGTAAGTGTCATGGTCTCCATTCCATAAGTCATAACCGGTAGAATACAACTGTTGAATACCCTTTTCTTTAGATTTATTGGTATCTTTTTGTTCTTCAACACATCACTGAGTCTGCCTACTGCTGCCCAAGTCATTCGGATTCTTCTAGTTATCTCTGCTGTTTGATTCTGTTTGCCTAGTTTGATGGTGTGACCTAGGTATATATACTCTTCGACACTTTCGATCTCACTTCCATCTAAGTCGATTGTGATATTTTGATTTGTCATTACTTTTGTTTTATTTAAATTCATTTTTAAACCGATTTTTTCAGATTCTTGTTTAAGCTCCTTCAGCATGTAGATTAGTTCCTCTGTATTGTTGCTTATGAGTACTATGTCATCGGCAAATCTTAGGTGGCTTAAAAACCTGCCATCAATTTTAATTCCGAGTTGTTCCCAATTTAACTTCTTGAACACATCTTCTAATGCAAGAGTAAATAATTTTGGAGATATGGTGTCTCCCTGTCGAACACCTCTTTCTGATCTTATTTTGTTTGTTGTTAGGCCTTCTGCTACATTTATTTGCATAGTTGCATTGTCGTATATGTATTTTAGGAGCATTCTATATCTGGAATCTATCCTTGCGTTGTTCATTCCGTCTAATACCGCCCAGAATTCTATGGAATCGAATGCCTTATTGTAATCCACAAATGCCAAATTTGGCATTTGTGGATGTTATATTATTATTGTTTAAATCAGATTGAAATATATTTTATTTAGGTTTTGTGTATCTTTTTTGTCATTTATTGCGTTGGTGTTTCTTTTTATTTCTATTGATTCGTATATCTCCCTCTTCTTTTTGTTTTTTTCTGTTTTTAAAATTCTGATGTTTTCAAAATCAAATTTATGCTTCTTCCCGATTTCATGTTTTGTGAGCGCAGTGACGTTGTTCTTGTCGTATTTGTGAGAACGAATTCTGGATTGAAGCAGTTGACTGGTTTGACCGATATAGACACCTTCACAGTTAGTACATGGTATCTCGTAAACAACATGTGATTTTTTAAGTTTTGGAGTTTGTGTTTTTAGTTTTGTGAAATATTTATTTAAGAGATTGTTGCCTTTGTGGGCCACTGTTATATTACGTTTGGCTAAAAGATTTGTTAGTTGTTCGGATAAACCTTTTATATATGGAAGAGTTGTATAAGTGGTTTTGATACTGTTGGGTTTGTTGTTAGTTGTATTGTTATAAAATTTATTGAGTCTTGATTTGAAAATAGTTTCGATTAGATGTTCGGGATATGCATTCATTAGGAGGGCATTTTTTGCTTTTTTTATTGCAGTTGGTCTGTATTCTGGATCTTTTAGTTTTATAGATTTATCAGCGAGACTTATAATTACAGACTTCTTATGGGAAAATGGAGGATGGGAATTGTACTTAAGATATCGTGAAGACCATGTTTCTTTTGTAAACCACATAGTTTTATCTGTATTGTTAATGCGATGTAAGTTAATATCCAGAAAGTTTATTTTATTATTTTGTTCAATTTCTATAGTGAACTTTAATTTTGGATGGTAACTGTTGAAAATATCTAAAATTTCGGTTGTTTTATTTGTTGGAATAGCACAGATACAGTCATCGATATAGCGGTAGAAGAATGGTACATTAAAATCTAAATGACTCATGACAGATTCTTCTAAGTCTTCCAGAACCAGTTGGGCAATGACACTAGAGATACTTTCAAAGTTCTTGAAAAACATTATCTCTAATGTCATAAACAAAAATCCTTATTATATTAAAGATTCCAATGATCTCATTTCTAAAATTAAAAACATTCACGTACCGGATAACTACTATAATTACGTACTATAATTAATCTCTTTAGATGTCATTTCACTATACACTAACATCCCAATAAAACTTGCCACTGACATCATTAAAAAGAAGTGGAATGACATAAAAGAATACACTAACATCCCATTGCAAGAATTCCAATCATCTGTAGAGTTAACGTTAAACTCACATAAATTACTATTTATAACTGGGAATAAGCCACAATTAAAGATAAAAATACGTTTATTGACGTTTCAATTTCCAATTCGGAAATCGTTCTCAAAATACAAACAGTAAATTAAACAAATTTTTTAAAAAACAAAATTTGTTTAATTTACTGTTTGTATTTTGAGAACGATTTCCGAATTGGAAATTGAAACGTCAATAAACGTATTTTTATCTTTAATTGTGGCTTATTCCCAGTTATAAATAGTAATTAATTTACAATGCCACAAGAAAATAGCTTCAGAACAAAACTCAACATACTTTTTATATAAAGACAAAATATACCAACAAATGGATGGATGCGCAATGGGTGCAAGTATCTCTAGTGTCATTATCTTCATTTATTCAAAAATGTATTATTATTAAAATTATTAAAATTAAATCTCATGAAATAATTTGGTGGAGGAGGCTACTCTCTCACTTTATATAAGTCAAAATCGTGATAATATTATTAAGAGCTATTTAAAACATATAATATTTGAGGAAATATGTTACCTTTATCGCCAATAAATTTTCCAAGTTTTTCATTTTCAAGGTGATTGGATATACTTAGTAATTGCATTCCTTGTTCTCTACAATATTGTGTTGCTTTGAAGTAATTTGCCTAAAATAGGAAATACTGTAAAACGAAAATACAGTAATATTGTCGCTAGTAAATATTCTCCGCAAATACATATAGCTAGATGGGGAGCTGGTTAATTACTTAAACCTTATGTTTATGTTCTTTATTGTTTAACCTTATTATGGATGAAATAATAAAAAAGTAAGAACTAATATAACCTGATATGCAGACGACAATTGGTGTTAAATTTTTGCATATAACTTTTTTTTATACATTTATAAAAAAATCCTTTTTTGTGCTTTTGATACAAAAATAATGAGTTTTTACTGTGCCAAAATATGAGTAGCCTTCAATACAGTTTCGGTGTTATACAGCCTCAAACGTTAAGTATCCCATTTTACGTCACCTTCCCTTATATTATATATATATATATATATATATATATATATATATATAATATATATATATATATATATATATATATATATATATATATATATATATATATATATATATATATATTTATTCCGTGTGGATGTTGTCTGTCGCCCATCGGACGCGTCCCTAGGTGGTGGATAGGGGAACGCCCTAACCAGTCCTACGACTGGCGGGTAGGTGGGAAATAAAATACCACCCGTGAACCAAATCAGACCGGTATGGCAACCCAACAGAGTCCCTGGCCCTCCAGGTTGTGGGGTTAGGCTAGCGGCTAACAACCTCTTCCTGTAAAAATGATATGTTACGGAACCTCAAGAACTATTAGCCGGACGGAACTTACGACGACGACTCTGCAAACGAAAAATGGAATTAAGATTAAGAACATGGAACACCCGAACCCTGTACCGAGCTGGAGCACTCGCATCTTTAGTAGAGCTAGTGAACATGTACCGAGAAGATGTTTTGGAATGATTGGAAAAAATATTGGAATACTTTGCACCATACACAAAAAGGGAGATATCTTTGAATGCTCTAACTATCGAGGAATTACGCTCCTAAATGCAGCTTATTAAATATTCTTCAAAATACTATGCCATCATATGGCACCATATGCAGAGCGAATAATAGGACAATACCAGGCTGGTTTCAGAGGTGGTAAATCAACAATTCATCAGATTTCAACCCTGAGACAACTTCTAGAGAAAACACTGGAATACGGTGTAGACACGCACCACATATTTATAGACTACAAGGCAGCCTACGACTCTGTAAATAGAAGAGAATTGTTTAGAGCAATGATAGACCTAGGAGTACCAAATCAGTTGGTAAGTCTAACCAAACTAACCCTTGAAAAAGTTGAATGCCGAGTACGAATCTAGGGGGAACTCTCTGAACTTTTTAATACAAATAATGGGCTACATCAGGGAGACCCACTCTCCTGTATACTATTCAATCTAGCTTTGGAAAAAGTAATACGTACTTCACAAATCACAACTACCGGTTAAATATATAACAAATCTGTGCAAATCCTAGCCTATTGTCGCCAAAATACACAATCTCGACAAAGATTGTTACTTTGGCCGGCCAATCACAGCGCTCGTTATTAACTTCCCTGTCATTGGCCTCTCGGCGGAAGAGCGCTGCGAGTTCTCAATTACTAAACGTATAAAAGAGCAGCGCACCTTCACCTTCCGATCGGGACTTCAGTCGTCAGACACTTCGAGCCCTACTAGACCTTGTTGGTTAGTGGTGCTTCCTAGTAAAACTGTTGTTTCATTATTAATTCAAATAACCAAAGTCGTCCTTACGTCGAATAAAAAAACGATTACACCGACTTCGAAGATCAGCGATTATTTCCAACCCAGACGTCGAAGATATCCTAAGGCATTATTCGTCGTCTGCTATTATACCACAGTGCACGAAAAGCCGAGTATCAGCTGTAATCGCTACCCGTCAGAAACATACGCTTTTTGAAATAGAAAAACAGTAGTTTTAGAACTATTACAAATTGCGTCGAACTGACACCGACGATTTTTCGGACAACGACGGTAAAAACGAGGAGAAGTCTCGACGGAGACTTACATTCGATTTCACCGCTCCGAGTCAAGCCACGACGACGCTTTGACACTTTTGAACCTTATGCATTTTCAGTAATTAGTAAACACTGGTAAAACTGATAGTGCGAAAGGTAGTGTAAAAAGCGACGGGCTATTGCAGAGCCGATACAACGGGCATTTTTGTGCCTCTTTCTAGGAGACAGAACGCGACGATTCCTGATAAGAAGGAAACCGACATCTCTGCATTTTTGAGGCATATACCACGCAACAGAACTCTGACACATATTGTCGTTGTAAGAAATATATTTATCATTGTAAGAAATTTCGAACTGTTAGAGAGTTCTGTTTGCCGGTGTCACCTCGCTTGTTGCAGAGGCTCGATAGAGCTTCTTACACGAATAAGCCGGTATCTGTACTAACTCCTATACGAAGATGGATCATCGTAATACGAGATCATCTTCAAGAGCGGCGGCCGCTGAGCGTCCAGGAACTCCGGATAAAGGAGAGGATGCTACGGCCGTACGACACTATGCTGATATCAATATTGTTGGGAAAACGCAGCACGAGAGGCGTATGTAGCACTAAAGGAAGCGGCTACAAAAATGGTTTTAATAATAAACATTAATAAAACGAAATAAATGAAAATAGGTACGCAACCACAAATACTACGGCCACTTGTTATAGAAAACGACGTCATTGAAACAGTTAACGAATTTGTATACCTGGGAACGCTCGTCAATACTGAAAATGACACTACCGCAGAGATAAACCGCAGAATTTGCACGGCTAATAGATGTTATTTTGGGCTTAATCTCCTTTTTAAATCTACAGTTATATAAAGAAATACAAAAGTAAAACTCTACAAAACAATAATACGTCCAGTCCAGAAACATATGGTTCAGAAACCTGAACTTTAACAAAAACCAATGAAAACATGTTAGGATGTTTCGAAAGAAAAATACTAAGGCGAATCTATGGAGCGGTAAATGAAAATGGTGTCTGGAGAAGACGTTACAACTTCGAACTCCATACAATATACCAGGAACCAGATATCGTAAAACACATTAAGATAGGACGTCTGAGGTAGGTAGGCCATGTAATGCGGATGGAGCAAACCGACCCGATCGTTAGGGTTTTGTTGACAAAGGAATTTGATAGTGTATTCTAATAAAAGACAGTATGGTGAGTCAAGGAAAGTTTGACGAGAGAAAGAGAGGAGATGGTAAGATATTTTTGTTTTGAGTGATTTGATTGGTTCGAGAGAGGGATTGGAGAAGTAAGAGGAAAGGGAAGTTAGTTTGAGCAAAGGAAAAACGAGAAGTCTAAGATAGAACTGAAAGAGAAAAGGTTGTTTACTTTAGATAAGAATAGAAAAAAAAGGTGTGGACGTTGCGAGATAAAGTTGTGAATCGTGAAAGAAAGTTTGTGACGTTGTTTGTGGCAGCAGAAAGCCGTGACAGTGTAAGAAGAGATCTTCAAATCCACAATTTGTAAGTCTTTCTTTTAATATAAGAATTATTTGAGGCGAGGCCGCATATGTTTTGGTACGAGACTAAACGAGATCAGGAGGTGAGGTGAAACAGCATAAGGAGAATCAACATAATGTTTAGTTTGTTTTATTGAAAACAAAAGATAGACGCAGAGATTCGGATCGATCGAAGTTTTGTTTTTGGATATAGAATTAAATTGAGACAGTTTTTTTTATACATATTTCTAGAACCGGAGAGAAGATTAGGATCATAAGATCTGTTGTTATTTATACTGATAATTACATTATATGATCTTATTTGGGAAAAGACGATGATGAAATAAAGAAAAGAATTACACAAGCTAGAAGAACAATTGGCTGCCTAAATGGAATACTTTGGAGTTCTGAAATAGGAATAAAGCGAAAATATAACATCTATGAGTCACTAATTAAAAGCAGTCTACTTTATGGAGCAGAAACTTGGAGAATAACCGAGAACAACAGAAAAAAATTAGAAGCTGTAGAAATGGATGTGTTTAGAAGATCGTTAGGTATATCCCGCAGGGAAAGAGTTCGAAATGAAGAAGTAAGACGAAGGATTGGAATAGATGGTTACTTAACAACAGACATTGAGAGGAAACAGTTGATTTGGTATGGTCATGTTCAAAGAATGGAAGACACAAGACTACCCAAGAAGATTATGCAGTGGGTACCACCAAACCGCAAAAAACGAGGAAGACCCAAAAAGACATGGAAAGAAGGGGTAACTAAAGCAATGAGTACAAGAGATCTTAGAGACGGCCAATGGGATGATAGAAGGACGTGGAAGTTAGGCATCGGACAACGTCGAAAGACGTTCTAAAACCGATATATATATATATATATATATATATATATATATATATATATATATATATATATATATGATCTTATTTTTTTTGTAAATCTATTTTTTATATAGTTGGTATATTTTAATTTCCATGATAATATATACTGTCCGGGACAATAACTTCTAGCTCTACTTAGGATTCTCCTAGCTCTGAATTATGAACTGACATTTCAATCATATTTTGTTCTTGAAGCTTCATCGAGCGCTTCATTTAGGTAAAGCGCTCGTCAGTGTCTTAAACACAAAATAGCTAATCAAGCTTCGCGAAGCTTTCGAGTACGAACCACTGAAGAGGTCGATAAAAAAATGAATGTCTGGACGAAATGGTACGCAAAGTAGTAGTCAAACGCAGGATCGTCAGACTTCATTCAAATCCTGATGCTCTTTCGAGACAGCCATGCAGTGCAAATTATAATTACTGTTTTCAATTAAAGGATTGACTTTGCCCCGTGGGACGAACCACTGTCATTAATGATCAGTGGCAGCCTTAAGCTACAAGACGCCCAATCAGATGATCCGTGTATAAAAAGAGTATTGGACTGTATGCGTCGAAGTGAGAGATCTTTTTGGCAAGACATTAGTACATGTAGTCCAGAAGTCAAGTCAAGGCAATTAAATTTTCTGTTACTAAAAGATGATCTTATGTACAGAATCTTCGAGAGTGATGATGGTACAGAATCTAAGCTTCAGTTGATTGTACCTAAAAGTAAAGTGTCAGAATTGACACTTTGGTATTACGAAGACTCTGCAAAAGGTGCAAGAACGGTTGAATTGGTAAACTGTAAAGATGATTTAAGAAGATGGTCCCGGAAATTTGAACTATGTGCAACCAGTATTGGTCCAGTTGATAAAACGAGAGCACCTATGAAACAGTACAATGTTGGTAGTCCTATGGAAAGGGTAGCAATCGACATTGCGGGTCTATTTAAAAAATTGAATGATGGAAATAAAAATATCCTGGTAGCTATGGATTATTTTACGAAATAGATTGAGGCCTATGCGATACTAAATCAAACAAGAAGCTGCCATCATTCTAGAGGTAATTTTAAAAAAATTCTTTAGCCGATTTGGTGTTCCCTTGGAGATCCACTACGACCAATGTCGAAACTCCGAGTGAACCCTCTTCCAAAACGTTTGTAAATTGATTGGTGTCAATAAGACTAGAACGACATTCCTATTCAGACCAGATGGAATGGTCCAGAGGATGAATCGAACGATGGGTAAACACCTGTTCAAAGTTGTTTCCAAATATCAAAAATATTAGGACCAGCACATTCATTTATTCCTAATGCACTGCCGCTCGGTCGTAAATGAAACTAAAGACCAGACTCCAACTTGTCTGATGTTGAGTCGTGAAGTTCCTTTGGCCTGTGACCTAGAGTTTGGCTGCAGATTTTCCGAATGTTGCAAGTGAAGTCGACCGCCTGAAGTTAAGAATGACCAACATTCATGAACTTGCCCGACAACATATCCAGTTAGCCAGTGACAGAATGAAAAATCAATATGATTCTCGATGCAAAAATAAAGGTTTGAAGTAAGTGGTCTTATTGATAATCCATAACGTCGTTGAGACTTGTCTTCTAAACTGTAAACACAATGAAAAGGTCCGTATGAAATTAAAAAGAGAATAAATGACGTAATATACCACTTTGTTATATACCAAAAGTTGACAAAAAGTAAACCAAAAGTTGTTCATATAAATCTTCTGGCACGTTATGCTGGCTCAAGTGAAACAGAAGAAGCACGAACCCTTCAACATAAGATTAAAGATGACTGACGACCAAGGTTTAAGAAATTTATGTCAAATTCGGCGTGACCACAAAAGTTTAACATGATCTTTTTTGTGTTCCGGAAAGTTACAGGAAAGTTTTGGGAGCGTTAAAAAATCAACAGCCTAAATTTGGAAGCATACTGTGATTAGAAGATGGTACTTGATCTTTGCTATATATGGCTACAGACAGTGATAGGCCATACACTAGAAAATTTGGATTGCAAGATTGTGAGAAGCATGCTTAAAGTGTTCTTCCAAGAAACCGGTACGAAATACTCTGTGTTGCATTAACCTGAAGAGGTCGTGCCCTTCAAAGTCAGTACACTGTTATTTCTTCTTGAGGGGTTCATGCAGAGTTTGAGAGTACTGTAGATTCCGCCATCCTGGACCTATATATAGAGTTGCTGATCAGGACGCTTAGATCTAAGAGAGTAGCAGTGTAACGAACAAGCTTATTTCGAGTTCGATGTAACCCATATAACGGTTGGGTAATGGTAACGGGAATGGGTAACATATCTCGAGGAGCTGATGTGCGTTCGAGAATGTTCATGATGTATCATCCAGCTGACAGATCGAGGCTTCATACAAGCGAGCATAGAGGTTTACTACTCCAGATTATTCTAGTAGGTACATAAAAATTTGTACATATAAACTGCGCTAATATCTAGTATTTTAGCTAGTTGGTAAGATATTATCGTACTGTAAGCTTATAAATAAATATATTTATATACATTAGAACCGCTCGTTTTGATAAAAACGCCACAGTATTTTCATTGCAGATAGGTTGCCCATTGTTGATTTTCGCTGACTTATTTCGGTTATTTTGTGCAGATATCATTTTCTGTGTCTGGGTTCTGGGATTTATGAGTCTATATGATAATAAGTCATAATTATAAAATATATTTTGAATTGGCCTAGAAAATAATTTACAGCCATTATTGCTTTTAAACATTTATAATATTGCAGTTAATAATTTTTTTTGGTAATTTCCAAAATATCTATCTGGTTTTGAAACTACTTCCTTGTGGCTTGTCTAACTTATATATTATGTTTGTACGGGATTAAGGGCCGGTTTCACCATAGCAGTATATTCAATGAATAAAGTTATGCGACCAATAAAACTGACATATCTGCGTTTCACCAACGTCAAATAAGACTAAAGGTCGATTCAGACACATCAGTCACGTCACAGTCACGGTACCGAACCGGTCCTATTTGGTCACAGAACTATCAACTATCTGACAGCTGGGAAACTGTTTGTCAACTGATGAGTGTGAATGCCGGCAACATATTTGTATTAAAGAATATTTTGTATGACGGATTGTCCGATTCGGCGCAATCACTGTGACGAGACGTGACTGATGTGTCTGAATTGACCTTTATTCTATGAATAAACTTCAAATAAGTTATTAGTCCAATATCGGCCAAATAAATATTTATTCTTCGAATAAGTTGACAGCTAACCTCACTTTAAATATCAATAATAAAGAAAATTCATTTGAAATTATCAACAATATATTGCAGGTAAACGTAATTATATCAGACAATTTAAATTTTTTATACATATATATTTATTTTAGATTATTATCTTCATCATCATCATTCTCTGATGACGAAAATGAGCAGCGAAGGAGAAGACCATGCTTGCAGCTGCAAAGAAGACACCCTTTTGCTGAATTTGATAATGTGGACTTTAAAACTAGGTTTAGATTATCAAAAAATTTAGTAGATCAATTATTAAATTTGATCGATAACCAATTGCATCCTGTAAGCAACAAAAATAGACCCATAGATGTGCGAAATCAGTTGTAACATAAAAATAAAAATAAATAAAAACGAACGTTTATTGCCATTTCAAATTGTTAATATTTCATGTTCTTCTTCTCGACGCTCTGCTCTTGCACCGCCTGATGTTGACAATTTTTCCTCTCGAATTCCTGGACTTCTGCTGGTGGCATCCTGGCATCTTCTTCTGTAGGTACTTTTTGTCGCATCGTTCCTACTTCCCCGGTGAAATCAATTGTTAATTGCTCTTCGTTTTTATGGAACAGGATCGTTTCAAATATGTATTAACATTGACCATTGGCATTGACAATTATTATTATTTCAACAAATTAATCAACCAATATCAAATATTATAGGTTATGTATATGATTACAGTAAAAAATAGTGCGATGCGCTTGGCCAAGCACCTAAGAGGTGGAGGCCAAGAGAGGTGTCAACGAGTACAGTCTGTGGAAAATCATTACACTTTGAACTTATTCGACGAATAACTAACTGTGGATTACAAATAGTTATTGAAACGGAATAAAATTTATTCTACTAATAAATTTTATTCGACGATTAACTATTCAGTGATTTATTTGTTGTTGGTGAAACCGACCCTAAGCCACAATTATTGGTTGTAATGAAAAGCACATTTTTAACTAACTAGTGTTTAACGTGTCGACCTTTACTCCGGAAATCGTTCACAAGAAAAGATTATTATAAAAAAATTATGCGAAAATGTATAACTACGAAGAGCTGTAAAAAGGTGTGCAAACACAATGCATCGTTTCTGAGCTAATTTTTCAACATCTAATTCAGCTTTTAGCAATCGCCGCCAGAGGCGTAAGTGTTACAAAGTAGTCTACGAATTGCAAATGCAATAGTATCTTATCTAGTATCTAATTTATTGAATGATTAGTGTTTTATCCCATAGATAAATTATTTAAACATTATAACATATCGACGTGGGGGTTTTATTGGAGTAGTGATGCGCATCATAAGGTGTTGCTTCCAGATAACACCTCTAGCCTCTCCTACTCAATTCCTATCCTCACCTCCGAGAAGTGTGATCCGGATCACACGGGTGAACCCCGGTAAACCTGAGCAACCCTACTGGAGACTGGGTAACCAACCCCAGTGGAAGGTAGGGTCAGGGCTGACGAGGAAGGGAGAAATGGTCCTCCGAAAAGGGGGTTGGGCATGAGGCTAACTCCCTCATCCCATAAAAACCTATTGTTACGAAATCTCGAGATAGAAAAGCCGGACTGAATTCAAGACGACGACCCACGCACCGAACTAAGGACAATGATTTAAAGATCAGTACTTGGAATGTAAGAACGCTGTATAGGACAGCGGGACTGAAGCTGCTGCAAGATCAACTCCTAAAATATAGAATAGACATTGCAGCCATTCAAGAGATGAGATGGACAGGAACCGGCATTTTGCAGAAAAAAACATGATATATATTACAGCTGCAACCCGAACCGACATGAGTTCGGAACCGCGTTCCTAGTATCAAAGAGAATCAAAAATTTTATTATTGGTTTTAAAGCCATAAATAATCGGTTATGCATCCTTCGAATAAAAGGAAAATTTTTCAACATATGCCTGATCAACGTGCACGCGCCAACCGAGGAAAAAGACGAAGAAATTAAAGATCTATTTTACGAAGATCTCGAAAGAGCATATGATAACTGTGCCAAAAACGATATTAAAATAATCATTGGAGACATGAACGCCCAGATAGGAAAAGAGATATGCTACCAAGATTATATTGGTAAACATAGCCTTCACGACGTTACTAATGACAATGGTTTAAGGCTTATTAGTCTGGCAGCTTCCAAAGATTTAATTGTGGGAAGTACATGTTTTAATCACAAGAATATCCATAAAGCCACTTGGATATCACCAAATGGACACACCTCAAATCAAATCGACCATGTTATAATTGACAGAAGGCACTTTACAAACCTAATGGACGTAAGAAGTTACAGAGGAGCAAATATTGACTCAGATCATTTTATGGTAGGGGCCAAGTTACGACAAAGAATTTCCAATGCCAAGAAAGAAAGGGGCACTAGACAAGTAAAATATAATTTACATATGCTAAAAAATGAAAACAAGGAGAAACAGTTCCAGTCACATATAAAAGAAACCCTAGAACACACCTGGGCAGTCGACCAGTCAAGCACGGAAATGTGGAACAACTGCAAGGAGGCTCTGAAATTAGCAGCCGAAAGCACATTGGGAATATCCCGAACCCAAGAAAGAAACGGCTGGTTCGACCAAGACTGCAAAAAAATAACAGATGAGAAGAACGAGGCATTTAGGACCATGCAACAACGAAAAACTAGAACAACAATAGATAGATACAAAAACTTAAGGAGAGAGGAAAAACGCATACACCGAAAAAAGAAACGAGACTCGGAAAATGACATGTTAGAACGGCTCGAAAGCCATATGAGTCACGGAGAAACAAGAAAGTTCTACCATCAAATAAATAGTATTAGAAAAGAATTCAAACCAAGAATCAACTATTGTAATGATAAGGAAGCCAACTTACTTACCAACAAAGAGGACATCCTTTTACGATGGGTAGAGCACTTTCGAGAGTTGCTGGAAGGGGAACCTACTAACAATATAGAGCTGGAATCCCGAAATGAGGAACTCGTGGAACCCCCCTCAGTAGATGAAGGAAAAATATTTATAGAAAAACTAAGGAACCATAGGTCCCCAGGTAGCGATGGCATCCCAGCAGAGTTATTTAAGCACGGTGGAGAGCAGCTCACCAAGGTGATGCGAGAAATTGTTTGTAGAATTTGGTCTGAGGAGCAAATGCCAGAAGAATGGAGCTTAGGTCTAATTTGCCCGTTACACAAAAAGGGAAACCAACTGGAATGCAATAATTACCGCGGAATAACTCTCCTAAATACAGCATACAAGATATTATCAAATATTTTGCACGAGAGATTAAAGCCTTATACTGAAATGTTTCTAGAGGAATATCAGGCAGGATTCAGGCCTGGACGTTCAACCATTAACCAGATCTTTACACTACGACAGATCCTCGAAAAAGCGCAAGAGTTTAACATAGATATGTATCATATTTTTGTCGATTTTAAAGCGGTATATGACAGTGTCTTAAGACCAAGTCTTTACAACGCTATGAATGAGTTAGGAATTCCAAAAAAACTAATATGTTTGATAAAAGTGACAATGGCGAAGATGCTGTCAGCAGTAAAAATTCAAAACGACTCGTCAACCCCATTTCAAATACATAGGGGGTTAAGGCAAGGAGATGCGCTGGCGTGTCAGGTTTTTAATGTCGCCTTAGAAAAAGTTGTACGAGACGCTAATTTAGATAGCAGGGGAACAATATTTAATAGATCAGTCCAAATTCTAGCATATGCAGACGACGTGGACATTATAACAAGAACTAGGGCGAGAACTGCTAGTAGCAGCAGCAGAACGAATGGGGTTACATATAAATCAAAATAAAACCAAATTCATGGCGACTAACACAAACACAAGAGCTGGAAATGTTGACACAAATTTAATCATCAACGACCAAAACTTCGAAGCAGTCAATGAGTTCATATATCTAGGGACATCGGTTAACCCCAATAACAATACATCTGAGGAAATAAAAAGGCGAATAATAATTGCAAACAGGTGTTATTATGGTCTATCAAAGTACTTAGCTAACAAACGTCTGTCTCAAAAAACTCGTATAAGGCTGTATAGAACACCCCCGTTCTCACATACGGATCAGAGGCATGGACGCTAATGAAAACAGATGAATCCGCTCTATCCATTTTTGAAAGAAAGGTGCTACGCAAGATATTTGGAGTGGTCTGTGAGAACGGAATATGGAGGCGTAGATATAACTTCGAACTGCAGAATATCTACAAGCATACGTTTGGTGGTAAAGATATTACCACTATAATTAAGCGAAACCGCCTGCAGTGGGCAGGACATGTAGCCCGGGCCTCTGAATCGAACATGATAAAAAAGATTCTAACAACGCAACCTGTGGGAATGAGACGACGGGGTAGACCAAAGCTGAGGTGGATGGATGGGGTAACACAAGATGCGGAGAAGATCGGAGTCGGCAACTGGAAAATTCAAGCAAGGGACAGAACAGAATGGCGTAGAAAGCTTGAGAAGGTCGAGGCCCTTTAAGGGCTGTAGCACTAAGATGATGAAGATGAACATATCGACGTGTGGCCAAAAGTATATTATTTCTTTACCAAAAATGGATATGTGAAATCAAGTCATTGTTGTAGATATATACCTATATACCAAAATATTTTTTTTTGGAATCCACTCACATTCCGAAAAGAAGAGTCGGGCCTTGTTATAAGTTGTGATGAACGCAAATATTTATTTATAGGTTCCATCCTTATTATATAACATAGAAATATAATATAAGCTAGACTGATCCTTGCACTACCAGTCCGTTCCTCCAGTGCGACAGAGAAAACTGACACAAATTAGTCCCTGCATCTGTTTTTAATTTGCCAGGTTTATCGACCACGTAAACTAAATGACCAATGAAAAGGTCACGTGAGCGACAAACCCGGCCCATTATATAGAGATCATCGAGCAATAAGACAAAAGAGGGAATCTAATCCTTATGAAAAGGAGACCAAAAAAGTGGCCTCTGATGGCGGACATATCCGGAAATGCGAATGCGCGAAATTTAAATTTTCCGACACTTATCAACAGTAGCTATATAATATTTTTCAGAATGTGTCTTAGACGAAAAAGTTTTAATTAATTATTAGTGATAAGAGTCTAAAATGCGACACAATTGTTAAAAAACTTCAATATAAATAAAATTTCATGTGACATTTGGGACAAACAATAACATAACCCAACTAAATTTGATGTCAAACAAGGAGAGAGACTCTCTTTCCTTGTTTAATGTGGCCTCTAAAGATCGCACTTCCTGTCTTAACAATATGTTTGCCCCCAGTACCTTTACATTCCCTCTATTGTCTTTTTGCTCGATGATACAGATGCAGAGACTACTTTGCTTCAATCGTTTGGCATCGTTTCAAGGTACCTCTACCATGGTCACGCATTCGCTTGGAGCGAACTGTAGTATAAAAAATTGTACAATTTTTAGTGGTAATAAAGCATATTTCTATTGTATTCTAAATTAATATACAAAGTTGTTTTACATGTACTAAATAAATAAATAAATTATATTTTGTTTTATTTTTTCGTAAATGGTATTGTGTATATTTAAATTTATAAATAATTTGCTCCTTTTAAAATTTCAAATGCAATTTTTTTTTCAAATATACCAAATTATATTTAAATATTTTAAGTTTTATTTAAATTTTCCCACCAAAATTAAATTTTGAAATTGCCGCGTAATTTCACGCTTGAATTAGTTCCGATACAAATCTCTTGGAGCGCTGAATTTCATATATTAATAAAGTATTGTCGTGAAGCATCTAGAGGTAGGTGATTTGTGATTCCGACACTGTTACTCACAAATTTTAAGGACTCAAAATGGAGTCATAAAGAGGACTTATAAAAAATTTCGGTGTCAAAAGCAAGTAAATTAAAAAAATAAAAGCAAAATTACTAGTATTGATTCAATCGACAAGAATAGAATCAGAATTTAATTTAAAGACTGTCAATCAGCCAACTTTTTAATCAATCAAAAAACTTGCTCATTATTTACAAACAACAATTTTGATGTTTATGTTCCGAAGTTTATACTACATAGACAGGGTATATATTAGAGACATAGATACTGAATTTTCTGAGGAATAGATCAAAAATAAAAATAAACAATACGATATGCACTGTAAGTTTGAAGTAGTTTCGGTTAGAAGAATAGATATAAAGATATAAAAACATATCGAAGAGAAAGCAGTAATAGACAAGGTTCCAACCAAATCATGTCAATGTCAAATCATGTATTGTAAATTTTAAAGCACAAACTTCCAAAATATATCATAATTATTAAAGTAATTAAAGTAGTCGAATTCTATGTTTAAACAATTTTATTATGTTTCTTTTATTTTATTATGTTTGCCTTCGTTTTGGACATCTTGGATCTCAATGCAAAGCCCGTCCCAGGTGCAATAAATGTCATTATTTTCATAACACAAAAGATTGTACAGTAAATATATATACTTCTACCTGTTTCAGCTGTCAAGGTAGTCATTTTACGACACACCTAAGTGCATGCCCTGAGTTCTCTAGGCAAAAAAAAAATCAAGAATACTATGTCATTATTAAATTTACATAAATTTCTTTGATGCCTGTAAACAAATACCGAAAATTTCATATGCCAATATCGCCGCCAGGCATAATAGTTCTTCCTTGCCAACCAACTCTAATATCAATGATCAGTCCTATCAAGTAACTCCAAATTAGACTGATTCGTTCGCAAAAAAGTTCTCTGCACAAATGTTTTATACCAGTAGTAGTGCAGAAAAATCAAATTTAAAGCGACAACGTCTAAGTACTCCCGATCCATTGGATTCAGCTAGAAAAGAAATAATTTCCCCAATAAATACCCCTAGACAAAAAGGTGGTATTTATAATACCTACAAATATACAGAAAATAGAAATACAACAAGTTTGCAGACACAAGGAGTATCATCAGATTTAAATAATGTAATTTTAGAATTGGTTCTTAATATAATTAGTTCATTAAAACTACTGAAAATTTAGACGCATCAAAAACAGAGATTATACAACAAATTAATAAATACTTAAGTATGGCATCGATCTCGCAAGAAGACTTACATGGACAAACGTCATCTTCTCAGACATAACTAGTCCTATAAATTTTTTACAATGGAACTGCCGGTCAGCAGTTTCTAATAAACCAAATTTAGAAGCCTTACTTATTTAAAAAAAAATGTATATGTGGTCATGTTATCAGAAACATGGTTTAAACTAGGAAAATTTTATAACTTTTCTGGCGATAATTGCTTTAGATCTGATCGCCCAGATGGCTATGGAGATACAGCAATTTTAATTAAAGATAAAATATTTGCAGAAGAAATAAATTTTATTAGATAACTATAACTTTACTTAGACATGCATGCCTGTTAAACTTTCTTGTATCAATAAACCTATACATATAATATCCATATACAAAGAACCACGTATTAGATTAACAGCTGAAGAATGGATCCATTTTTTTCAACACATTTCTCCGGATTTCATCATTGGAGGAGACTTCAACGCTCACAACATAGCATGGGGATCCGAAACTAATGATACTCACGGTAAAGTCTTATTAGAGGTGATAGAACAATGTAATCTATTATACCTAAATGATGGTTCTCCAACTCTTGCACCAAGTTCCAGTCCATCAGCAATCGACATAACAATTTGCACCCAGGACATTATATCTAAATTAACTTTATTTGTTATTCAAGATTCACATGGTTCTGACCATCAACCCTGGACCATCTCCTTAGAAAATTCCAAAGGAGCCACCACCTGGTAACAACACACAAAAAAGATGGAATCTAAATAAAGCAAACTGGAACTTGTATTCATCCAACTTTTCTTCAGAAAACCTTCCTTAAACTTATGAGGAATTAGTTAATAAAATAAACAGATGAGCATCCATTGCTATTCCAAAAGTATAAAAAATATCCTACAGAAAAGATCCCAAAACCATGGTGGGATAATAACTGCGAAACAGCTGCAAATAACCGTAAAACAGCATATATACGTTATAAAACAAATCCCAATATTTTTAATTGAATACAAAAGATTGGATGCATTAACAAAGAAAATTTTTAAAATTAGAAAAAAACGAAGTTGGATAAACTACTGCTAAAGCCTTAACTCCCACAGTCCAATCAGCGACGTCTGGAAGAAAGTACATCGCTACAAAAAATGAAAAGAAGTCCAATAAACTCCCGATAAACTGTGAAGTTGCATGGATAAAAGACTTCCACTTTAAAATTTCACCTCCTTGGGTACCAAATCAAATAAACGAAGCTACAGTTACCGTCTCCAGAGAATACTCCAATCTAGAAAAACCATTTGAATTGTGGGAATTAAATTATGGACTCAAACAAAATAATAGTTAGTCTCCAGGGATGGACTGCATATTATACTAATATAAGTAATGAAAAAGCTGATCGGGAAGCTAATGAAGCCTGCTATATGAATAGACCAGATAAAGAGCTCCTAGAAATTCCTCATTCCGACATTCAAAACACCATCAAAGAATTTTCAATGAGAATATGGCTCGAAAGATGGAAAAAACTTGAAGACAACAAACTACAACGCATCAACCCAAATTTGTCACCAAAAGAGATAATGCCACAAAAATGACGAGATCAAGTCATACAACACCGCTTAAGAATAGGACATACCAGGTTAACCCACCAGTGCCTAATGAAGAAAGAACAACAAAAACTGTGCTATGTCTGTGATATTCCTCTGAAAATCGAACACATTATTGTTAGTTGCCCACTCTACCACCTGGAACGACTGTTTCCCGCCAATAACCTTTCATGGTTGACGCGGTTTACTTAATAAAAAAAAACAACGTTGAGTCTTACAAACCTATATCTTTAAGTTCTTGTAGACTAAAAACTCTAGAGATTAATCAGAAATCGGCTTGACTCTAAAGATATCCTTCCCAAATGTCAATACGGCTTCCGGGAATCCAGGTCTACACAAGATGCTCTCGCTTCACTAGTTTCATCTGTTCAGGTCAATTTCACAAATCAAGAATCAACAGCTGCAGCATTTATAGATGTAACCTCTGCATTTGATAACATAAATTTATATTGTTACGATTTTAAATGTTATGGCGTATAGAACTGTAAATATTTTATGACTAATTCTTTTGCATTGATTCTCGTAATTTCTAGGTCAAAAATCTACCTGACATCATTTGGGTCCCCTTCGGTAAACAAACAACAATCGAATTTTCTGGGGACGACGAGCCGATAAAGAACATACCAGTTTTGAGACCAGTCGCCGCTGTGTCTACATCGAGAACAGCATGGTATTTTCTACACCTTTCTGTTTACCGGCTTGGAATTATATAAATAACGGAAGACTTTCATTAAGGAGTCAGTCATAAGAAGATCGGGAAACGCGGTTTACTTGTAACGAAACGTAACAAAAAAATTTGTATTTAATAAGTTATTTAATAAATTAGTAATTAGTTATCGTGAGTTTTAATAAATTAGAATATAGACAATAAATTAGAATAAAGACAAATAAATTAGAACAATATAAATATATGACAATATATTCTCCATAAGAAATTGTTATATCTTGGAATGGCAGCTAAAATTTCAGATTTCATTATATCCTTGTACAAGAACAGATGGACTTACTTAAAAATAAATGAGAAACTTTTAGCGCCAAGGCTAACGAATATAGGTATACCACAGGGTAGTATTTTAAGTACACTTCTCTTTTCATTGTACAATATAGATCTAGAAAAGATAGTACCTCCACACTCTAATATATTGCAGTTTGCAGATGATGTTGTGTTGTATACCTCCCATACTACCCTTGACATTTGTAGGCGTCAGCTCGAATCTACATTAGATTGTATAAAAAATTATTACCATTCTCTAGGCTTATCAATATCAACTACAAAGCCTGAAATTTGATTTTTTCCAAAAAACGCCAAACTCCTCAAGGTAACTTCAAATTAGGAAAAATAGAATTTCTAATCAAAAATTGTGTAAAATATCTAGGCACATATTTGGATCGTAAACTGTTATGGAAGGATCAAATTCATTCTATTTATTCTATAAAAAAATCGGAAAACTCCATGAATATCCTTAGAGCATTTTGTAAAACCAGTTGGGGAGCTGACCCGAATATTGCATTGCTCTTCTATCGCTCAATGATTCGACCAATTTTCGACTATAGTTGTCATTTATATGGGTCTGCGTCAACAGGACATCTTAATAAAATTAAAACCCAAAAGAATAAATGTTTGAGGCTTTGTCTTGGTTACTTAATATCTACTCCTATTAGTATTATTGAAATTGAAGCTAAAGAGCCGCCCCTTACACTACGCAGACAATTTTGTACACATAAGTTTGTAGCTAGAGCTATATAAAAAAACTTCAGCTATTTAAAAAATATTCCTAACTTGAATATATTAGACTTAAGCCACAAATATTGGCGTAACAAAAAAAACTCCTATATACGTTGAAAGTTATAGGAAATTGACAATATTTGAGAACAATTGTATCAAAATAAAATACCACCAATTTATACTCAACCTTCTAAGACTCTTTTCTTCAAGATAATAGAAACATATTATATGGATTCAAATCTTCCAGGAAGTATGATCAACAAAATAATTAAAGATAAGTGGCCTGCAATTCAATATATTTTTACTGACGGCTCTAAAATTCAAAATAAAACGGGTGGTGCAATATATCACTGGAATTCTGATTACAAAGAATCGTGTCGATTACCCAATGATGCTTCAATATATACAGCCGAAGTATCAGCTTTATTACTTGCGTTAAAATATATAGCCTCTATTGGTATGAATAATTATATCAATCTGACCTATTGTAGAAGCATTATAGACAAACTCACTTCTATCAAAACCACAAAAAACCTAAACCATATTGAGATAGAAATAAAGAGGTTACATTATGATATTATATCCGCAGGTAGCTCGATTATTATTTGTTTAGTAAATGAAGGAGTCGACAAATTAGCTAAATCTGCAGCTTTAATCAAACATAATATAAACAACATACTTCTTCCAGTAACAGATATAGATAAAACCAGTAGAAACAAATGTAAACAAAGATGGCAACGTTTATTCAACCAAAGTACAACTGGAATACACTTTACAACTTGCCAACCACTAAGTCCCAATGAGAGATGGTTTAAATATGAGACAAACAGGTTATTTATAAAAACAATAAACAGAATAAGATCAAACCACGCACTCACTCCTGCATACAAACACAGCATAGGTATCACTGATAACCCATATTGCTCCTGTGGTGAAGTGGGAGATCTACAGCACCTTATATTGAAGTGTGTACAGTACAAAGTATCAAAATAATGTATGAAAAACTAATTGAGAGAAATTGTCCATTGCCTGTCAATTTGAATACAATTAATTTTCCAAATAATAAGCAGATATTAAAATGTATCTACGAATACATAATGTCCTGTAAATTTAAATTATAAGTAGTTTTAGGTATTCAAATTAAAAATTGTAAATATGTCAAAAATTGAATGTGTATACGAATATATTATGTAAATTTAGATTATAAATAGGATTAGCTAATAAAATCAAAAATTGTAACTACCACAAATAGTCTGGCTAATTGGCAATGCCAAAGCCATTATACAATAAAAAAAGATATTCTGAGGCTATAAAATCGAGGTCAAGTATGATAAGTTTGAAATGACACTACATAATAACAAATAACTTTGGTTATACATTTCCGCAGAATTTTTTTTAATAATCTTTTTTTGAGAACGATTTCCGAAGTGGAAGTCGAAACGTTAAACACTAGTTAGTTAAAAATGTGATTTTCATTAACAAATAATTGTGGCTTAATATAATTATAATGTGGCTTAATAATTGAATAATTAAATTATTCAAGTGTTGATTCCAAACTGTTTATTTGAAAGATTTATGAGAGATAGAGGGTCTCTGAAGAACCAGTCTTTTCTACATTGATTCTTACCAACTTTTCATTGATAAAGCTAACTAAACTAATAACGCAATTGTTTTGAATTCGTTTTTATTAAGAATCTGTTTTTAGTTACAATTAGAACCTAACCTAATACAAATATGAAAGAATTTAAAATTAAACCAGTAATCCTTCAGAATTATTAAAAAATATATGACATTGTATGAATATAATATTCACATTCCTATTTACCAAGATTTCGATAATTATAGAATATATTCTATTCTTGTCATTAAGTTTCATATTATTCTACACGTAATAATACAATTTTGGACAAAAATAAGTTGATCACAGTGACGCCATTTTTGTTAACAGCTAATAACCAAGATCAGCTAGATCCAAGAAATATGCACAAATTTAAAATTATAGATATTGGAATCCGGATTTAAAATATTCATAGAATATATTATTTTAGTTCATTATAAATAATTAACCTTACCTTGAATACAGAGCCTATATAATACCTTTTTCCATTGTAAGAAAACACATTTGAGGGTCTTGGTTTTGGAGTTAGTATGGGAGAAACAAACGGTTCACCACTTTCTAAATTCACTTTAACAATATTACAAATAAAGAAGATCAAAAAAAGCTTCAAGTACATTTTAAATTAAAGTACTTAATTAATATAAATATATGTATAGACACATAACTTGCCTTTGTTATTGAGATACTATAAGAACTGGAATGATCAATGACGCTGACTTGGTAATTCCAGTTATAACTACTTAACATTTTAATTTTAAAAATAGTTTATTTCTAAAAACTGTATATTCGGCTATCTTTGATATCAATACACAATTTTAATAAATGAACTGTCCTGCGTAAAATTTAAAATAGGAAAATTTTTTAAATGTTTGTGAATTTTTATAAACTAATTTAATTTTAGGTTTTCGCGATTATTATATACAGGGTGTCACACAAAGACTGGTCAAAAATTATACCACAATTTTTAGAAATGAACTAAATTGATTTGGCCTAGCTTAGCTATATGCAAAAGTGCACCCAGAAAAAGTTACCAAAGTTAAAGGTAGGTACAAAATAAAATCGAATTTTTTGATATTGCTCCTAAACGGTTTAAAACTTTTTTATGAAAATTTATATTATGTGTCAGTAAGCCATGGCCAATAAAATCGAAGTATTAGGGAAGTATCGAAGTGAAAATCGAAGTGTTGTAGCAAAAATATATTTTGTTCGACTTTTTTTTGATATTAAGAGAGGGGCTCCAAACTTTCTACCAATAACTTTTTTGTGGTATAATATTGGATTAAACAGAGGACGCCAATAAAATGAAATACTTGAAATACTATGAAAGGAACTCCATGTATTGATACGACCTGTATTATTAATGCTTTTGCTACTGTAGTCATTTCTTGATTAGAAAGGAGTATAATTTCAAGCCATTTTGAAAAATAATCCATTGCGACTATTAAGCACTGTAACATTTTTTTATTATTAAAATATTAATCATTTTTAATTTTTTTTACCCCCGTGCGATACGCCGATGATTAGGAATTCCCGTGTTTACGATAAGAAAATAGTATTGGATCTACTAAATTATAATGGACTTCCCTAATTACTAAAGGTCCTTTCCGTCTTAATACTCAGTATGAAAAGATCTAATGCTTTTGAGTATGCAGGTTCTTTTACATAAATTGATAATTTTCGCCGAAGGCCCGTATCTTTTGACAATAACTTAATCCCAAGTATTGTCTGCTTCTCATGTCCAATTGTTGGTACCGGTAACTCAAAACTTCCGGATTTTTTACTTCCTCATAATTATCTACAACTGTCCGATGATTTTAAGTGGGGACTAAACCTTCTTCTTCTTTTTTCTTTGATAGTTGGTGAAATTTTTAGTGGAACCAACTTACTTCTCGGTGGGCTCTCGTTGAGCACAGGTCGATTATCTCGTGAGACTTCTCGGTGGCCTCTCGTTGAGTGTGGTCGCTTGCCTGAAATTATCGTCTCTGTGAATTATTTTCTAAGTGTGTATACACTCTATATTTCAGTTTTCTTGTCTTAGACTATATTAAGTTATATATAGTTCTACAATACCTTTAATGGTACCTAATTAAATTCAGTGTTGAATACCAGTACAGTATATTAAATTCAGTGAATTAAGCTGCCGTCATCAGGAATTATGTAAGTTACCATAATCTTTATCTGCAAATTATCTGGGCTAGTAATATGGTATGGTACCATATCACCTGCCATTATCTGGACGTATAACCCATCATTCATCCATATCTTCATCTGTAGATTGCCGATTTTTATATTTAATTTAAAGAACAATTCAAGAACTTTCCATAAATAATAACTATGAACATCTCTGTTTGTTTTTTTTTGTAAACTTAAAGTTAAGAAATTTTTGCTATCTTTTGTATTTGCTATAATTTTTGCTCATTATCTTTCCTATAATATCTCGAGATACACCAAACTATATTTGTATAGATTGCCTTATATCTTGGTAAAGGTATTTTTTTATTATATTATTGCTTAACTTTTTATTATATTATTACTTGTGTTGCATTTAGCAGCCTCATAATTTTGTGTTTAATATATTGTTAATGTTTTATGCATGTATTTTATTTGTCGGCTCCTAACAAGTTCCCTGATAAAATAGTAGCTCTAAATATTTGCTTAGTATATTAATTTACTATACTTTTGACCAGTAGAAAAATCAGGCTGATTAAGTTTCGTAGGTAAGTAAGTGTAATACCTAATATATTTATTATTTGTTTATATATTGTGTTGACCAAATTTATTTGATAATTAACTATCTTTCCTTGGGTTTGATCTCTGATCTCTGAAGGATATCTTTCCTTATCTCTTTTCTTTTCTAAGGTTTCTTAATTTTCTCCTTAACCCCAAAAAATTGAGTGGCGCCCTGTTTCTATCTCACTCGCTCTCCACCAACCATCTGGCTGCCGTCCGCAGTGTCTCCATTGGTTATCTTTCTAGCACCATCCAAAAAAGATTTCCGAGGTTACAGTACTTGTTCCCTCTCTGTCATTAAAAGTGGACCAAGACTATCCATTCGTTCAGTCGTTCAAAAGGCTCTCTAGAAAGATATTTTTCCATTTTAGCACGACTTATTATTCCAGGGATTTTTCTACCATTACATAAATCGCATCTCGAATGCTGGCAAGTCACTTTAATGTCCTCCCGAAAGGCTGCTATAAAGTTCTTGTAAACACTGGTAATGCGTGATTTTGACAGTATCACTTGTTGCACTGTACGTACTAGATCAGGACTCTCCCACTCCCGATATAATAGACCATTGGAAAGGTACACTTTCCAGAGATTCCCTCTTAGCCCAGTACGCTTTTGTAACACTGTATTTGGTTATTTCCTGCCAAATAGGTCTTACTCCATTTTAAGCCATTCTCGTATGACTTTTAAGTCATTTCCTTTTTTTTGGCTCTTTTTAAGGTTTTCACGGAAGTCTGATTATTATCTTCTTTCTCTTTAACTGCCGTTACTTATAGGCATACTTCTTCGGTTATGTTTTCTTTATCTTTAAGTCTTTTATAGTACTGGCATGGCCGTTCCAAACTGGGTCGTTTAGAAAGAATATTGCTTCGCCCTTTTCGATGTACTACTGAGCAACTTGTCCTTCTGGCTTTTTAAATTTCATTGGATGAAGATCCAAAAAGCACCTGGCATATATTGAGTCATGTCGGAGACAGTAAGACTCGCCGCACTAAAATAACCGCACGTTTTCTGAGATTGCTAAACAAACTGCTTGAACAACAGCAGTTTCCAACAATGTTGAAAGAAGCTAGGGTTGTCTTTATACCGAAAGGTAAGTTAAGAGGAAGAGGTACGATTTCGGCCAATTTTCCCTCTTAGTTCGATAGCTAAATTGTACGAATAGCTTATAAAAGGCCGCCTTGAGCGAGAGCTAGAAGAAAAGGATGCGCTGAGCGATCGCCAATATGGTTTCAGGGCCAAAAGGTCCACCGTAGATGCGGTCACAGAAGTAACCTCTTTATTTACGCAGGATACAAAGAGATGGACGACTCTCATTCTGCTCGATGTCAAGAATGCCTTTAATAGGACATCATGGGAAAAAATCATGTCCAGGCTTAGAGAATTGGACGTTAGTGAATACCTGGTCAACGTAATTGACAGATACTTCACTGACAGGTCCATAAGAGAAAAAGATACCAGCATTAGTTTGTCGCAGGGTGTTCCACAGGGTTCAGTACTAGGTCCCATCCTGTGGAATGTCCTGTACGACGGGGTTTTGAGGCTATAGATGCCAAGGGGATGCACTTTTGTAGCTTATGCTGATGATCTCACACTGGTTGCGAAGGCAAGTCAGAAAACGGACGTGGTTAATGCGGCTAATACAGCCCTGCGTCGCATTAGTAGGTAGATTGGAGAGAACGATCTACAGCTAGCGCCTCAGAAAACTGAGGTGTAAGTTCTCAAAGGGACCCGGATAAGATCCTCTCTTCGCTTTGTAGTGGAAGGTGTGGAGGTTGAACCGGTTAAATCAATTAAATATCTGGGAGTTTGATTGTCGGAAGGTCTAAGGTTCGGAGAACACATCCAAAAGACAGTAGAGAAGGCGAACCGAAATCTGGAAGCGTTGATACGGTTGAAGACAAACATTGGAGGCCCAGGAAGCACCAAAAGAAAGGTGCTAATTGGAGTTTTTCAGTCGGTAGTAACTTACGCTGCCCCTGTGTGGTGTAGTGTACTAAACGCTGCGAAATACGCTAAACTGATGGAGACTTCGCAAAGGCGAATGCTCCTCTAGGGTGTCTAGTGTATATAGGACAGTCTCGAATGAGGCTCTATATGTCATTGGAGCGGTGATACCGATCGTTTTGTTGTGTAAAGAGCAAGCGAGGATGTATGCGAGGAGGATGGATGTAAATATAGATGAGAATGAAAGAGAAAGAACGATAGTAGAGTGGTATAGAGAATGGATGAATGATAGTGGAAAGGCAAAGTGGACGAAAAAGCTTATTCTCGATCTGAGACCGTGGTGGGAATGAAAGTTCAGGAAACTAAACTACTTCCTGACGCAGTTTCTGACCGGATATGGTAGTTTTGGCACCTTCACAAATAGAATAGGCAAATCTGCCTCGGTAGACTGTACTCTTTGTGCGGTACCGAATGCTCCCGCCCACATTTTTAACTGCCAGAGATGGGCAAATGAGATGGGAGATTTCGAGATGCGAAAGTGTTTCGGGCTGGATGAAAGAAATATTGTAAACATAATGTTGAGAGGACAGAAAGAATGGGAAGAAGTACACTGTCTGATTTCTGGGGTGATGAAGAAAAAGGAGCAGGAGGACAGAGGAGGAAATTTAGCCAGGGATCTAAAAATTTATAGTTAATATTGTTTATTATTTATGGCCTAACGTCTAAACATTTTCTGATTTACGGTAATAGGTATGGTTATATATAAATTTTTAGTTTTTTATTTTAGTTGAGTGGCAGGACCACCTCTCTGGAACGGTGGTTAAGGTTTTAGCCGGAACACTGTTAATCCGGCACTACCCTGGAGTGTTCTGGCGTAGTATCTCACTCGGCCGAAAGATACCAGGGTGTCTTGTTCCGTGACGTAGAGGCCCAAAAAAGATTTCTCCCACCGTTGCCTGTCAGAATTCAATGGATACCTTTTTAGGCTAGTACTAGAATGTGGCAAAACGGCAATTAACAAAAAAATCAGTTCTAATTATAGAATTTCTATTGTAAAGGAAAGTATGAAAATATTCTATGACTTATATAACAGCTACGAGCTCTCTTCCGGCAAAGCAATAATTTTTTTAGCCTTTCCTATTGTTTTACTAAAATAGGCAATAACTTTTCTTCGCCTTCCTATTCTTGTGATATTACGGCACCAATACCATGCTGAGATAGAATCCAATCAAAAAGTCAAAATCCAACAGATATTTGCCATCCTCTCATGGATAGGCTAGAATAGATGCTGTTGTAGGTCGTTTTTTGATCTATGAAGGCACTTTGACAAACCGGTGTTCAGTCAAATTCAATGTTGTTTTCGGTTAGTTGATAAAGGGGCTTAGCAATGCGGCCAAAATTTCTAATAACTTTTCGATAATATTAAAAAGAGTCCAAAAAACTTTAAATTTCCTTTTTATTTCCTTTATTTAAACCAATCTTAAATAACTGAAATCTTCACTGGATCAGTTTTAATTCCTTCTACTGAAACGATATGTCGTTAATAGGCTGCGTCTCCTTGAAAAAGTAAACATGTCGTATAATTTACCTTTAAATTGGCATTTCTCCATGTGTCAAATATCTTGTTTAAGTTTAGACGTTCAAACGTAGCTGTAGCATTACACAGACCAAATGGTAAAACCTGGAACCTGTAAAGACCACGAACAGGTGAAAAAGCTATTTTGTCTCGATTGTCAGGATGTAATTCTACTTACCAGTAGCCTCTTCTTAATTATAGGGTCAAAAACCATATAGCACCTGATCAAGTGTTAAGTGTATCATCTATTCGTGGCAATGGATAACTATTTTTTTGTGTAACCTGATTTAATCTTCTGTAGTCTATACAAAACCGAGCAGATCCATCTGTCTTAGTTACTAAGACTACTAGTGAACAACAGGGGCCCGAAGCTTCCTTAATGATATTGGCATTTATTATGTATTGTTCTTTTTGTCTAGTGTGGGAGATCCTGGAAGAAATTGGTCTTGCATCTCCAGTATAAATTCTATATTGAACTACACTACTACGCCCTTTAGATATCTTGGATTCAAAAATGATGTAGTTTTTATTAATAAATTTGTTAATTTTGTTTAGTTCTTTAGTTGTTAAGTGATTGACATTGATTGACAACATTTTGATTCATTTTTTCACGACGCTAACGTCAACTAGGTAACTTAAAGCTTTATTCTTTTTCAAATATTTTTCACGTTTGCTTAATTTTTCTATTGGTGTACAGAATGCTATTTCTTTTCTTTCTTTCTTTAATTTAAAAGGCTGTGTAAACATATTAGCAATCCTTACTGGAATCATCTCTTCTACATTAACGAGGCCTCTGGCTATCTAAATTTCATCACCAACGGGTTTCTCACATTCCACTACGCCGAAATGTAGACCTTCAGGTTTTTGACTCAGTCACGCCAGGACAATACTCTCAGAATTTTGAGAAATTGCTGTATCCTCACTCACTATAACTGTTACTTGAGGTATCGATTCTTCCAAATTTGAGTTCTTTCTTCAGGTAGGAATCCAACAATTTCCGTTGTTTTTTAACCATACGTCGACGGCGCAATGCCAATATTAAAGTAACTTTTTGTTGAAATGATATATTATCCATACTATATTATTGTATTATTAGTCTGAATTTATTTTACTTATTTATTTATTTTATCTGCTATATATACGGACAATATACCACTGATTGTAGCTGCGTCATATTAACCCTCATGGAGCTACAACAAGACCAAAACTCGGCGATATGCGCACTGGAGCCATGATTTTACTGCTTTACTGCCGCCGTAATTTTACTGCTACTGCTAGCAACAATCTGTCGCTCGTGGAGCCATAGCCTAAGTCCCTTACTATTTACCTTGTAATCATTAAACTTACATACTTACATACTTACATACTATGGGAATGCAGTGTAACATTTTACAATATGCTGATGACTTCTGTTTCTATGTTAAGAAAAAAACTTTTCAGCAATATATTAATGCTTTTAAAGTAAATATGTCTTATTGCAAAAAGTACTTTGATAGTCGTGGGCTTGACATCTCACATAAGAAATCAGGTGTAGTATTTTTTCGAAACACAGGTTACCAAAAGTTAGAACATTAAAATTCTCTCAGCTGGAAATTCCTGTATATATCAGTTTTACATACCTAGGTGTTATTTTGGATTTAAAATTAACCTGGAACGAGCATATTAATAATTGCATTACCAAATGTGAAAAAAGTCTTAATATCCTTAAGGCCGTTAATCGATACGATTGGGGAGCAGAACCGAAAATAAATTTATTATTTTAGATAGCACATACCAGATCAATTTTGGACTATGCAACCTTTTTGTATGGATCAGCGACAAAACCTCGTTTGACTAAATTGGATCGAATAAAATACAAAGCTTTAAGGTTAGTCCTAGCTCTCAAATTTACTCTACATCAGCCCCTTGGGCAGAATGAAACGAGCGACCTTTACATTTAAGACGTCTATTTTTGGCAGAAAAATTTATTCTTAAATACCAGTTTAATAATCAAAACAGCTTATTACAAAAAATATCTTGTCTCTCTGTTGAAAATCTAACAAACAAATGGTGAGCAAATAAAAACTCTCCAAATCTAGCTGGTGCTTTTCCCAATTGATCACAATATTCATTCAATGGAGAAGGGGTTCCATTCTTTGGCTCCAATTATGAAATACTATATGAATATAAACCTGCGGTAGTAATTCCTACATCTATTTTAATTATTCCCGAATGTTTAGTAGTACAGAACAAGCTGGAAGATTATATACATTTTTTTTATACGATGACTCAAAATCGCCTGCTGGTGTTGGCTGTGCCATTAACGTAGACAATATTCAAGATTATTTTCAGTACAAATTAAAATCAGATTGCTCAATATTTACGGCTGAATTGGTAGCCATTGTCAAGGCGTTGGATTGGATAATTAATAACATATTATATTTCGAACGATATATATATATATATATATATATATATATATATATATATATATATATATATATATATGTCTTCATATCAAGGCGAGATCCGTTTGTATCATAAGCTATACAAAATGAGATCCGTTTTGCAAGGCGAGATCCGATTTTGGATCTCACCTTGTATTCACGTGTATATAGTGACATCTCGATGTAACAATGATGGGGGTACAAAAAAATCGATTTTTGTCTGGACCTCATTTTGCACCCCTTTTGGTGAATTTTATATTGCAGTAGTTCCACTAAATTCGCTGTAGAGGCAGTGCGAGCGATCCGTTGTGTATATGCTAAATATACATTTTGTAGACAACCCGAGATCCGGTAAATTTGGCAACATCGCAAATGAATTTTACAGTCAGACCTCTCACTCCCTTCGGCTTATTTCCGGTTTGAATAATATTATTTACATTATTAAAGAGCTCTGTCCAGAAAGGCGATTGTCAAATATCTCGAGAACTAGACGTCGTATCGAAAAAACTTAGGAATTCTTTTTTAATGGTTTTTCAAAATCTATATACTTATGCAATAGCAGGGTTCTTATGCTTCCTGCGAACGCGGTGGGTGTAGCAACTTTGAATTTTCAACTGGAACCCTTCATTTTTATTTAAATAAACATTTTGAAATTTGATTAGAACTATTATGGATATAGATATAAAATTAGAATAATTAATTAAATTAGAAATTTAGAGTTGAAAATACACAACTTTTGTGTGAGTCTATAATAGCTTCTTTAACCAGTGGGAAGAGCTTCAAAATCGTCGTTTTGATGACATTTTTAGGAGTTAGATTATTTTAAGTAATTTTTTAGATAAAATTATGTAGAACACGTTGGTAAGTACTCGAAGTCTAAAAAATTTCGGAGACATTGTTTATTTGTAGTATTATTTTTTTACAATTTTTCTTCGCATATCTTCTCCACTGTTTGTTTTACAAAAAATGTCAAAAACTTATTTTAATCGCTTTTAACAGACCTACAAAATAAATCTAACCGCGTTCAATTTGAATGAGAGTTACAAACACAAATCTGTTTTGCATATCATTTATAATTAAGGGACTAACTATGCTGTTCACGTACTATATTAAGATTCAACGGGAATATTTTTCAATATATGTAGTTCATTTATGCTAAACTTGGACACTGTACGTCAAATAGTTTACGAGCTATAGCTTTATAAACAAATTAACTTTATATTTCCTTTAAATTCGTTTAGTGAAGAAAATCCAAATTTAGCTATACAGCTCGCACTCCCTCGTAGGGGCAAATTCACTCATCCCAGATACCCACGTTATCAAAAGGATTGACCTGTGGGACTCTTTCTGTGTTCGATTCCTAGGTGACTTGGTACATCGGGGTTTGTCCCAAAAATTTTCATACATTATTATCTAGTATTATGTTATAAAGCTTATTAAGGACGTTGTAACGGCGTTAAAATTCAAAAGCTTGTGATATATATATAAAACATCTAAAATTGCAACGGTTTTTCCCTGGCAGCAAATTTCACGTTCAAGAACAAAGGATAGTAATAGAAACAATTAAATCTATGTACCTCTTTCCTAATTATTATCTTATGTTAGTTATCTTACTCTATGTTAGACTCTTCATTACTATAAAAAGAAGTAACACTCTCTATGGTTAAAATTGTTCACGTTTATCACCTTTTTTGTAACATTTCACTTGGGCCATAATATATTTACAAGAACCAATGAATTTGATCTCGTTTCCGTTTACATGAGCATTGAAGCCCCTGTACAGTCTGACAATTAGAAAAAAACCAATATAATAATTATTCGTCACAAAAAGGTAAAAATAAACTCATCTTTTACACCTATTAGGAGTATAGTATATGTATGTATGTTTCTTCAACTTGGATTCCGTGCTGAAAACTGGTAACAGCTCTACATTTTCTTTACTCCAGCCAGTTAGCAACAGATTCGGGAGTCAAAGTCTTGGTGTCACACTACATACTCACACCTTCGTTTGGATGAGTATGTACACGAATATTATATATTATACTGTCTGAAGTAGGAGAAAGTTTATATGGACCATTACAAAGATTGTTAGTACTGGTCAAATACAAAACCAATCCTTTTAGGGTTGTAGAGGTTCTTGAACACTATTGATTTTAAAATTCTTGCATAGTCGCCAAATGATTTGCAGTTGGAGGGTTTGCCAACGGCTTGGATTAAACTCATACCTTTAAGAATGTGACACTTTTGTTACTTTATAATGGTAATGGTAGATATTTAGACATAACTGTAAACTGTCCTATTATAGAACCTAAGGCAGATTTATTTGATGGTATCGATAAAACTCCTACAGGTACAAGTGACATTGGATATGCTGTAAATTCATATTTGAAAATATTCTCATAATATTTATGTTACTTTCAATTGCCTTGGTTGTTAGTATTTTTTATAAAAGCTCTTGCTCAGCATGAATAATTTTTTTCTTTTCAGAGACAGTTTTATAGTGTTGGAAATGTTGAAAGTACTTCTTGTATGCTGATAAAAATTGGGAGTTCTAACAGTAAGAAAAAATTTTGCTAGGCTCTTCTCCATTTTTTTGTATATTTAGTAAGGGTATTTGAACATTTGGCGATGCAATCTTATTAGCTGAAATTACGAGAAGACGATCTACGCTTTTGAAAAATACATTAAATCGTAAAAAACTGATTATGTAGTTTTTGTACAGAATATTCGTCAATTTTCATCCGTTTTTTTTGTATTGTCTACGTTTTGACTTGAGTGGTTGCTTAGGTCTCATGATGCACGAAATTCATCTACCATCATGCCAATCATATTGTAGCTTAACAACCATTCGTCTAGTTTGGTGCTGGTTTTAATCAATCTCACGATTCCTCCTGCATCTTTTGAGTTTGTATTTATATGTTTCCAGCTGGATCTACAAATAGTTGGTTAAAGTTTCTGTTCAAACTTTTCACAACAAAATTTTTTCTCATAAAGTCTTCATGCAATTCTGGAGCCTTATCAGCAAGTTTGTACATGTCCAACAAATGTAATGTTCCCCAAAAAGAATAGTTCACATGGTCAAATGCAAAGAAGTAGGGGTACATTTTTCTAAAACTAGAACAAAAATGTATTCTCCAGTTTCCGCTTCTTTCAGCAAACGAAAATGGAAATGGATTTTACGGAAAGAAACATGCCGTAATCTGATTTTTGACTCAAGTTCACTGTCATACCTGCTGCTGTTCTTTAAAATAATTTAAAACTTCTAATATTAAAAATCTCAGCTCAGTGGATTTCGTGATATTACTAAAAAATAATGCACAATGATGCACTTTCGCAATCGAATATACAACACAACAAAATTTCAATGTAAAATCGACCCTAACAACATCGCCATTACTAAAGTCGATTTGAGGTTGACTTCAGATTATGAATCTCGCCCTTCCTCGCATCTCTGCGTTTGCCACTGTGCGTCGTGACATGCCTTTCGATTTATTAAATTTTTTCTTAAACTATTTATCCAATCGACATTCTAAACAAACCGACATGTTCTCTGATGTTTGGTCTATAACTTTTATAGAAAGCCATTTTTTGCTAGACCCAATAATTTTCGGGGTAGAGCGAGGAGAAACGATTTTAAAAATATGGGTTTTCAGACTCATTCTAAGTCATTTTGTATGAAGGCACTCCGTATACAACAATGGTTTGACGTATTTTTATAAATAAAATAAAAATATTTCTAATGTCCGGATCGATATGCAAATTTGAAGAATGAATTTTCGGATATCGTAGATCCGAAAAAGGACGAAAAAACAAATTAGCACTCTTTTGTAAGGCTCCCCACCACTCCCCTCACGCTACGATTTTTGGACGTCCAAGTGATTTTGCTATAGAAAGATATTAGAAACGAATAAAAATAGGTTTTGCATTTTAGCAACAAAGTGCCCACCAAAATCTATTCTAGAAGCCTTTTTCCAGTCTATTTACTCTTTAGTATGGAATTGTATTTAGTCTTGTACAAAACTAATATTTTTATGTTAAAACACGATTAGAATGTTAAAATGATAGCTTTTGTTATACAGATAAACTGTTTAGTTTAAATAATTTCCCCTTTTTAATTTTGTACATAAATAATAAACAAAAAGAGCTTTGAGAATAGATTTCACAAATTCAATAAAACAGAGCATTTTAGTAATTCGGTTTATAAAGTTTATGTTGAATTATTTAATAATATACATAAAAATTATAATCATTACTTAGCTTCTGTTATCTTTGAATTTTGTTTTACTACTTCAACTGACCGCTGCCCTTGCAATATTTTTAAAATACCATAACCGCAAATTACTTTACTGTTTGAGTAGGAAATATGCAATACAACACGAGCTCCGGTCGCTCGACTAATACTCTTTAGAGCTGGCAACAGTGTCTGATCTCGCGTTGATCTGTAAATATCTAAAATTTCGTATATAAGTCTTCCCCTTCCCTTTTCATCTACGGATCTCATTTTGTTGTAAATTTATCAAAAAAATTTAAGTTCAAAAATCTTTTCCCCTCTAAGTGTGCCATGATTAATATGTTAATTATAAAGATAGTTATGAACAATATACTCCATTAATTATTTTCCTATTGGTGGATCTCGGGTTGTCCTCGATTTAATCGGATCTCGCCTTGATATGAAGACGTATATATATATATATATATATATATATATATATATATATATATATATATATAATATATATATAATTTTATCTGACTGACAGTCCGTCCTCCTTGCATTAAGCCACTTCTCTAAACACATATAACTTTTATTCTTTATAAAATGATATAAACGAAACTCGTGAAAGAAATACACGAATTTATTTAGATGTTTACAGTTTAGGGTACAAAACTATACTAACTTAAGAAATACACACTATATCTAAAAAAAACCTCTCATAGTTCTTGATAATAACGTAAACACAGAGATTCTCGGCGTGGTTGTTTATCATCTTCGAAGGAATCTTGAATATTGAGATAAAACACACACGCAGTGGCGTGCTCGCCATAACACCTCCCTCTTGAAGACCGAAGCTGGTGTGTGCAAGAAGGGCTTCTTTTGCAGCTACGACGTTTTGGCGCCCCTCTAGACATACTCCGCACAGGCCAGGTAGGGCCACATGGAACAAAAAAAACCAACCGGCAATAACTCATTCTACTTTTGTTGTTATGAGAAAGCCGTAGATGAAGTGTACCACAAGGTAATCGAATTATATGTTGCAGTTATTATTGACACTTATTGAATTAAATTACTTTATAATATGGACAATGAAAGGTCATATCTACTACTTGCCGTGTTACACTTCAACTTCGTTTAGTTAATCGCATCATAAAATGGTTTTACATTATTAAAATGAAATTTTCGAATACCTCGTTATCTAACTTAAATTTTTAGAGTTTTATTGGTTTCATTGACTTCAAGAACAACATATGGTCCTGTATTTAATACCGATTTTGGTGTATTTGGATTTCTTGGTATTTTTAAGAGAATTTTATCTCCAACTTTATACTTTACTTCCAAGTTGCTCGTTCTTAAGTTATCAAAGCGGTTCTTTTGCTTTTTCCTTTGATCGCGTTGTTTTTCCCTTATATTTTCTAACTCATTATTATACGAAATTTCATCAAATTCTCTATCATTTTTATATGGAAATACTAAACTATAGGGTGTAGTGGATGTTGAATAATGTTTACTATAATTACATGAGTGTATAGCGACGCAGTGGAGTCCTCGCCATAACATATATACCAACAGACTAATTGTAGATGCGCTTGAAAAGCTAAGGATCCTAACGTCTCTAAAAAGAATTATTAACTGTGTGTGTTAAAGGTAACTCTAATATTCCAGGCAATGAAAAATTAGACCATTTGGCTAAATAAGCTACTTTAGCGGGTATAGAATACGACAACGAGATGCTCAAATGGGATTTAGTTTCAGCTAGGAAGAAACATGTTAGACTTAATTGGGAAATTGAGTGCCAATCCTTTACTAACAGCAGCAAAAATACATACTGCAAGTATATATCCAACTCTTTTATCTACTCTCCCAAATGACAGAAACTCCATCTCTCGGAAAACTTATACAATATACGTTAGATGACTTTATGGATATGCTACAGTAAACGCTTACCTATATAAAATAAAACTTTCCGAAACTAATATATGTGAATGTAATGGCAGTTATGACGACCTTAACCATTGGATGTTTTACTGTTGGCATAATCAAGAAGCCATAAAATTTTTATTTCAAGCCATCTCCCAACAAAAAATTATACTATCGCAGAACGTTGCTTCTATTCTCTATTTAAGTAGTCGAAATCCAACTATTAGATCGATTTTATGGAAATTTTTCAAACGTACCAAACGGAAAATCTAAACTGCCTTTTTAAGTGATGTGTGAATACGAAGTGGTAGGACGTTAGTCGTAGTGTTTCCCATTGTCTTTTCTTTTATGTCATTTACCTTTCACCGTTGCCTGTATTGCTCGTGTAAACAAAGTCGCTACGAAGGGCACCTTAGCGTGAAGCGTGTGTTTCTGTTCCTGAAGGACTGATTAATTGAAATAATGATTTTAATGTATTTACCTGGAACGTTCGCGCACTTAACGAACCTGGAAACATCCGCAAACTGTGTGGCATATTAGCACAATATAATGATGATATTACTGCAATACAAGAAGTACGATGGACAAGCCATGGCATAATTCAAAAGCAAACTACAATATATACTATAATTGCCATAAAACCAGACATAAATTTGGGACAGCCTTCATAGTCATAGTCAATAATAAAGTCAAGCACTTGGTTATAGATTTTAAGACGATAAATCCGCGAATGAGCTGCTTAAAGATAAGGATGTTAGTTTTTTAATATTAGCCTTATTAATGTATATGCCCCAACAGAGGAAAAGAAAGACGAAGAAAAAGACAATTTCTATAATGAATTAGAAAGAACCTATGACAATTGTCCCAGAAATGACATTAAAATAGTAATCGGTGATTTTAACGCAAAAATCGGAAGGGAAGAAATATATCTACCGCACATTGGTAAATATAGTCTCCATAATAATACTAATTTGAATGGATACCGAGCAGTCACTTTCGCAGCCTCAAAGAACATGATCGAAGGAAGCACATGTTTTCTACACAAGTACCAAAACAAGGCGCCCTAATTTTGAACTCCTCAAAAATCCGCAAACGGTAGAGAGGTTTCAAAACTATATCGAAACTAAATAGATAACTAAAGAAAATCTAACAATTAGTGGATAGTGGGAAATGTGTAAAAATTATATTAAAGACGCAACAAATAACATTGTAGGGCCGCAAAGAGCACCACCACGCAATGAGTGGTTCGATGCTGAGTGCGAGGACATTACAAGAAGAAAGAACAATGCATATAAACTGATGCAGCAAAGAAGAACCCGAGAAAAAGAACAAAATATAAAGATCTCAGAAGAGAAGAGAAGTACATCCACCGGAGAAAAAAGCGAACTTATGTAAATAGAATATTGGAAGAACTTAAGGCATTAAAAAAGGAGAATCAAACAAGAAAATTCTATAAAAATCTGAATATTGCGAGAAAAAAATTTAAACCAAGGATCGGACTATGTAAGGATAAGGAGGGGCATATACTCAATACAAAAGAAGAAGTATTGAAAAGGTGGATGGAACACTATAAAGAACTACTTACTATCGAAGTAGAAGATTCAAATCAACCACCCCCAGGAGCAAGCAACAATACACCATTGGAGCCGCCATCAATTCAAGAAGTGCCTCCATTAATAAAACACCTAAAAAATGGTGTTTTGTTAATGGTGGTGCTACTGTTACTAACCATATATATATATATATATATATATATATATATATATATATATATATATATATATATATATATATATAATATATATATATAAAAAATCATACTGAGAGCCTGGAATGAGAAACAAATCCCGGAAGTGTGGTGTATTGTGATCGTTTGCCCGCTACACAAAAAGAGTGATCAATTGGAATGTAGAAACTATAGGGGACTAACCCTCCTTAATACAGCATACAAAATATTTTCGAGTATTTTATATAGTCGCTTATATTGACTATTCAGAGGAGCTTCTTGGCGAATATCAAAGTGGTTTTAGGCCTGGTCGATCAAGAGCACACCAGATCTTTGTGCTAACACAAATATTGGAAAAAACCAATAAATTCAATATCGACACATACTATCTTTTCGTAGATTTTAAATCGGCCTATGATAGTGTCCTAAGAAATAAATTGTATGAAGCCATGGATGAATTTCACATCCTCGATAAACTGATAAGATTGGTTAAGGCTACAATGCGTAAAGTTGTTTGCAAAGTCGAAATACAGGGCGAACAATCACAGGCATTTGAAACGCATGTTGGGCTGCGACAGGGAGATGCGCTGGCGTGTCTCCTTTTCAACATACCTCTGGAAAAGACGGTCAGGGATGCTCAAATAGATAACAGAGGAAACATTTTTAATAAACCATTCCAAATTTTGGCATATGCAGATGATGTTGACCTAGTTGCCCGCAAAACACGCAAACTAGAAGAAATGTATATCACCTTGTCAAATGCCTCAAAAAATATGGGCATGCAAGTAAATGAGGAGAAAACTAAGATAATGGCATCAACATCCAACTATAGAGCCAGAAACATCGACCACCAATTCACTGTTGATAACTCTACCTTTGAAGTGGTGGATAAATTCCCATACTTAGGCTCTATGATCACTAAGGAGAACGTCATGATGGAAGAAATCAAGCCAAAAATAATCCTAGCAAACAAATTCTATTTTGGAATGAGTGGACATATGAGAAGCAGAAACTTAAGCCAAAAAATAAAAATAATTGTATACAAAACCCTTATACAACCCGTATTGACATATGGACTGAAGACATGGACCATTTCCAAGGTAGATGAAAACATCCTGCTTATATTTGAACGAAGGATCCTGAGAAGAATATTCGGTGGCATCTGTAAAAATGCTGTTTGGAGAAGGAGGTATAACTATGAGATATATCACAGATATAAATATATATTTAGTGGTAAAGACGTAGTATCTATTATAAAAATAGGAAGACTAAGATGGACAGGATATCTGACCAGATCACCGCAGAACAACCCTCCTAGAAGAATCCTTATGTCACAACCTGCGGGAAGTAGAAGTAGGGGTAGGCCAAAACTCAGATGGCGCAAAAAAACAGTTGGCAATGGATAGAACTGACTGGCGTAATATACTTGGGAAGGTCGAGGCTCTTTTATAGGGCTGTAGCACCAATGATGATGATGACATTATTTACATTTAACCTCTACATATGTCGATATTTTCGATATTGCTCATTTTACTTAAAATTCGTTTCAAATAAATACATATGCATACATTTAGCTAAAACGACGTATAACTTTTACATACCTAGGAAGAGCAGGAAGAGCCATTTCAAGAGACAAAATGACAGGGTGCCAAATGGCAGCAGTTGTATATGGTAAACATAATAAGTCAACTCTACAAAAATCGTGCATCAGGTAAAAAAAAAATACAAAAAATAGACAAATATAAAGAAACAAGACAAAAGCCTTGGGACAAAAAAATAGTAACAGGATTGAACCCATTGTAAAAGAAAGTAAATATGACAAAAATTAAAGAAAAATAATTTAGGGCAATCTGAGGTCAGGACATGAAAGGGTAAAAAGTAGTTTATCGCGATTTTTTAACAAAACTATAAGTTATTGAAAATAAATTAAATGGCAAAGCTGTAGGTAACAAAAGGATCTACAACTTTTGTATTTACACTGTTTCACCTAACCTCAAAATGTATGCGAATAATTGAAATAACTGAGTACGAAGTCTATACTGAGTCCTGAGTCCTGAGTACTAAGTCCGTCCCAAACCCTTCTTTCAGTGCTTCATGGTTGATCGAATTTATTCTAACGCATTAAGCATTAAGCTAGAAGTGACAGAAAAAAACGTGAGTCTGTGATTATTATATATAGGACTTAGAAAATTAAATATCGTTCACGGGTATTTGCACATTAAAGCAAATTCTACTGACGGATGTATAATTGGTTGAATTTTGAAAAACTCTAAATAGATATCCAATTAATGATGCGCATAAATATAATTTGACGCAGAATGTCTGGATCGTGTCAGTACTTTTACAATGTCAACGTACTACCTAAGTCCTGACGTCACAATGGGTGGGAATTTTAAAAACCTTTCCAAACAAATCTCGTTTACATGTGTTTCTCCCACAAGACGTTGGAAACATTGATTTTTTTGATATTTAAAAATATAAATAGGGATTTTCGCTTCCATATATCCATTCTATACGATTGGTTGTATAGGTTGTTTGTGAATTTGTGAGGTAAGAGTATCAAAGTATTAAGATATTTATTGTCAAAGTTCATATTTTGAGGTTATATTGTGTTGGATTAAAATTTTAATTATTTTTTCTTATTTCAAGGTATTTTGTTGTTGTTTTTATCAGATTATTTCAACATTAATCAATAAATCTTTCAATTTATTTACAAAGTTAAAAAAATTAAATTTATGTTTTTTTAGGTGTCAATAATTAATAAGATTCTTTCTTTATAAGGAAAGGACTGTTATTTTATTGTTACATCCATCCCATTATTAATAAAATGGTGATGTGCTTTGCTCCAAACTGTAAACATTACAGTGAGCAAAAAACATGCAAGTTTTTGGTATTCCCTTCGAAAATTTCAGAGAAGCAGAGATGGATCAATCTCATGAGGTAAAAGTAGTTATTAGTTGTTTTAATATTGCTGATATTTTATATATTCTGTGATTGTCTTTTCAGATTTATACTATGTATCTGTCATAATTTTTAAAGATAATTTAAAATGTAATTGTGCTATTTGTATGTTAGGCTAAAATTAATAACTTTATTTTGGTCTGTTTTCAGGAGGCAAGATAGAGAACCATCTAAGTACTCGTTAGTATGTAGTTGTCATTTTGTGGACCAAGATAGGAAAAGTAGGACCTACAATTTTTGAGCATAACATAAAAAGACAGAGTTTACAGAGGCACAAGTGTGTGAAACAAAAACCATAGCAAAAGCTGGGATACATATTGAGAGGGTGATCCGAAGAATAAAGGATTACAATATACTGCAGCAAATTCCAAATTTTTACATGTCACAAATAACCATGATATTTCAGTTATGCGCTACTTTAACAAATTTTCAATACCCTCTTATTAAAGAAGTTGAGGAGTATTCATCGAGCAAAAAGACAATAGAGGGAATGTAAAGGTAGTGGGGGCAAACATATTGTTAGACAGGAAGTGCGATCTTTAGAGGCCACATTAAACAAGGAAAGAGAGTCTCTCTCCTTGTTTGACATCAAATTTAGTTGGGTTATGTTATTGTTTGTCCCAAATGTCACATGAAATCTTATTTATATTGAAGTTTTTTAACAATTGTGTCGCATTTTAGACTCTTATCATTAATAATTAATAAAAACTTTCTCGTCTAAGACACATTCTGAAAAATATTATATAGCTACTGTTGATAAGTGTCGGAAAATTTAAATTTCGCGCATTCGCATTTCCGGATATGTCCGCCATCAGAGGCCACTTTTTTGGTCTCCTTTTCACAAGGTTTAGATTCCCTCTTTTGTCTTATTGCTCGATGGGAGTATTACTCGTAAAATACTTTATTGGTGTTAGTAAGAGGGTGCAACATTTATTCTTGTGAAAATAAAAAGTGAATGTAGATGGTAAAAGATAAATTTGGATCTGTGACATCAATCAAATTTTGTATATGGGCCTTATGAAGTGTGAACTTTTAAAGAAATATTTATTTGTTTGATTTTTAAACTCCAAGTAACATTATGTTTATAGAGGAGTATAAAAAATACAATAATAATGTTTATACAATTCTCTAACAAATAAAAATTATTACACATTTAACAACAAATGTTTTTTTAACTCGGTTTTGAATCTTTAATGTTGCTTATAGTTTTAACTCTTGAAGGTATAAATATATCTTTTTCTACTCTCTTACTAGTAAATTGTATATTACCTACTATTTTGATGCTAAGTAAATGCATCATAACAGATACTGAGACGTAATGAGTAGCACGTAATAATAGTATATTACATAACGAGAGTTGTAAGAAGCTTATTACATGCGAGTAAAAAAGTCGCGCGCGAACCGCGTAGCGGCGAGCGCAGTAATTTTACAAGCATGTAATAAGCTTACAACTCAAGTTGTGTACTATACTTTTTCTACCATTATTTTCGTTTATAAAAATAAAAATTAAATTACCACTATATTTACAATGACAGATTAATAATTTTTAATCTGTCAAAATAACGTCTGTTAATTCGTTTCCATGGTAACTCGACCAACTGACTTACAAGGCTTATGTGATATTACACATTTTTATAAAACTGAAGCGTAATTTTTTTTATTAAGTGCTATACTCTGTTTTTTTAACCAGGAGGAGTAAACCAAAAAGACAGATTCACATCCAAGAAAGTTACTAGAAAAGTCACCAAATACATCTTCTTTTTTTGTTGATTATCTCGGCCTTGCGGTAATCGAGTAATCAATATCGGACAACCTCACACGTCAATTTTAACCTAACTTTATTAAATTTATGTTTGATTAATAAAATAATTTTTTTCAATTCACTTCCAATATACAGATTGAACCAAATTAAAACGGAACATACAATTTAATACATGTCTGTTTGAACTGCATTTGAATAGTGGACCAATATAAAACTTGGACAAAAATAAATCCATACCTGGGTATAGACATTGTATAAAATATCGTTCAACTATCTGTCTCACAACAATGTTGTTTGCGTAAGACGGATTTGTCTAAGGAAACGATAATAGTTCAGGAAATTAAGCTCGAAAAAAGTTAAAACCTCGCAATTTTTTCGTCCTGCATGTATCCAGTTGAAATTTGAACAGAAGGTAGGTGATAGCCCAAGGATCAAAATCTATATCGAACCGAAGTGCGCTGAAGGGTTTTAGGGGTGAAAAACTACCCCTAATTATCAAAAATTATAAAATAATATATTAAACCTGAATATGGGTAAGATTTGGTTTGAATTAGTTACATAATAATTATTTTATACTTTTGAATAGAGTTCCATCATATTTCAACCCTTAAAAAGCAAACCTTGTTAGAGATTAATGTAAAAAAATTACTAATTCTAAAAAAATGATTTCGCCTTGGATCGATTTGGATAAAAATTTGGATTTAAGCTCAATTCACCGCTGCTTTATAGTTTATGTCATGTCGACGAACCCTGATTGTTCTTAGGCATGAAAACTACCCCTAATTGTCAAAAATTATAAAATAACATATTAAACCTGAATATGGGTAAAATTTGGTTTGAATTAATTAAATAATGATAGTTTCGTGCTTTTGAATAAAGTTCCATCATATTTCAGCCTTAAAAAGTGACCCTTATTAGAGATTAATATAAAAAAATTAGTAATGCGAAGAAAATGATTTCACCTTGGAACGATTTGCATAAAAATTTGGAATTAAGCTCAACTCACCCTCTGCTTTATAGTTTATGTCAAGCCGATGAACCCTGATTGTTCTTAGGGGTGAAAACTACCCTAATTTTCAAAAATTGTAAAATAATATTATAAATCTTAAGATGAGTGAAATTTGGTTAGGATTAGTAAAATAGTGATTTTTATATACTTTAAAATACAAATTCATACATTTTCAACCCTTAAAAATCAATTGTTATGAGTGCTATCGGTGAAAACAATTTTTTGCCAAAATTTTGCAACTTTTCAAATTTTGAAAATCACCCTTTACAACATTGCAGTTTTTTATAAACTAATTTATAAGATATAAATTGAAAAAAGTAGAATTAAATACAAAAAAAATTTTATCAACATAAAAAGGCACCATATATTCTTATACATTTACATAAATAGTTGAAAATATTTACATTTATAGGTAAAACAATTATAATATTAATCTTATTCGTCATCAATTACATCTTCATCGTGATCTATGTCATCCTCATCTTCAATTATTGGTGGACTATTATTGCACCCTTCACCTGAGCACCCAGAACAAGTAGAGTTACAGTATAAACCAACTTTTCTGCACCTACATAAAACACCGCATCCTTTTTTGCATTGGCAAAAAATTATTTTCAAAAGTTCATCGAGTGCAGGTTGTTTGTTCATGCGTAGGGTAATAACAAACCATCTTTGGAATACCATCCCCAATCTGTTGCTCTGATATTTTTCATTGCCAAGCCATAGACATATGAGCAGATGTTTTATTCTGTTGTATGGGATTTCAAAATTAGAACGCTTAAAATTTCGAATGTATAACGCCCCACTAGCTAGTATACCGGTTTTGTAGATTATTATTCTCCGAAATGTACTGTACTATACTAATGGAATTTTCCGGAAAAAAATTCACTGTTTTTTTTAACGTATTTCCTTTAATTTTTAACGATAGAGTGTTTCTTCAAAAACGATTTGTTGAGGTTTTTAAGAGCTACAAGGATCTGTGAATTAAATCTTTTTGGAACCCTTGGTTTTTAAATGGGGTGAGTTTAAAGGGCTCGAAAAAGATGGTGCTTGATCGTAAATCGATGCTTTAAACGGCTATATCTCGCCAAATATTCATTGTACAACAAATCTAAATAAAGGATAATTTTAGTCATTAAAAAAGCTACAATTTGGTAATTTTAATTTTTTTCATATATTCAGTATTTTCGGGCATATTTAAAAAAAGAAGGGTAAAAAAATATGAAATTGTAAATCGTTTCTCGCTTTAAGCTGTACTTTTTCTAACACAAAGCATTTAAATGGGTCAAACTTCTTGGACGTATTAACAATACATGTACAAAGGGAATTGCAGAAGGGTGAAGATCGATTTTAATTATGGAGGTGGTTAGGGGGTTGTTTTCATCGGTTTTTTCGTAAAAAAAATGAGGTATTGACCTTATTTTCATCATAACTCACTCAATTTTTGAGCTAGAGTCTTTTTTATGATATGTCTATTTATGCTCTTTAAAAAAGGTTTTGTGAGTTTTCTTACAAAAATGCATCATTTTCCCGATACTTATTTGACTTTGAATCTTTCAAATTTGGCATTTGAAGAAAACCGCTGAACATTGATAGACCGTATTTTGGTTCCTATTATATCGCAAAAACATTTTAAAAAATGAATTGTATTTGTCTTTTTAAAAGCTACAAATTTGTTCTCTACAATTTTTTTGATAAAATGCACCATTTTCGAGTTATTCGCGAAAAATCGATTAAAAACGTGGATTTTTTCGTTTAGAAGTTGTTACTTTCAATCGCGAATAACTTGAAAAATATCATTTTATAAAAAAAATGCATAGCACATTTTTTGTTTAGAATCACTTTTTTAATCGAAACCTGTAGTTAAAACGTAAAAAAAATTTCACCCCAGAGATGGGTGGCGATTACCCCCTAGGCTTTGGCGCACTTTGGTTCGATATAGATTTTGATCCTTAGGCTATTACCTACCTTCTGTTAAATTTCAAGTCAATCCACGAGGCACGAAAAAATTGCAAGGTGAAATACTTCATTTTCTGGACTATAACTGGTTTGACAGCATAAATAGTAGATTTATGTGTAGCTTTCAATTTTTTGAGTTCAGAATCCAGCAGCCCGCTGAAGTATGGGATTTTTATAACATAGTTATTTGACAATCTTTTGTTGGCCAAACACCTACAGCAGAATTGAGCCGAAATATATTATATTCCTATGTTCCGAATTTATTTCGTTAAATCTGTATATATTACAATTATTACAATAAAAAAGGACGTTTTTTCACATTTGGTCCCATGTATATATATTTAAATATCGGGTGATTCAGTTTTATAGATCTCTTGAGTCTATGGTATTTAATTATAATTTAGAGAATAGTTTGATCGAGAGAGTCATATGTTACAGATCCAAGTATGGTTTTTCTCAGAAATTTGTCTTTTAATAGTAGACCATATTCTTATTCTGGTATGATCAATTTCTTGAATCTAGTTTTTTTTTCTTACCAGATACTTTGTATAAATAATTTTTTAGTTATGTTTATTGTTAAATCAAACTGATCTCGAGTATTACAAATAGTGTTTAATAGCGTCTGCAGGTTTTTCTTACTTTCAGCGATTATGACTGTATCGTTAGCACAATGAATTTTATCCCATCTTTTATCCTTATTAAGTCCTTTCTGTACAGTTCTGAATTGCTTGTGTAAATAACTCTTCGGGGTATATATTAAATATTAATGGTGAAAGTACACAGCCTTGTTTCAAACCTCTACTGATCTATTCCGCATCCGTGCTATTTTCATCTAATGTTACCACAGCCTGTTGGTTGAAATAGAGATTTCTCACTATGTTAATATCATTTTTGGCGTGTTCTTTTCTCTTTTCATCAGAATGTTATGTTTAACTTTGTCGAAAGCTTTCACATAGTTTATAAATGCGGCGAAAAGATCTTTTTATTGGTCTCGACATTTTTGAGCAAGAGTTGTGAAACTATACAGAGCTTCTGCTGTTCCGAAGCCATTAAGAAAGCCAACTGTCTACTACTTATATCCGCTTCACCCTTTTTAAATATTCTTGCATATATAACATTTAAAAATGTTTTCAATAGTTGTGACATTAGGCTGATTAATCTATAGTCATTACAATGTCTGAGATTCTTAGTTTTTTGTAGCGGAACAAAGGTCGATAGTATTTCTGTAAGTATCTCACCATATCTGTACATGTTGTTAAAGTTAGTTATTGCACTTAAATTTTCTTTATCTGTCTAAGTCTAATCAGCTCGATATAAACTTTATGTGGACCAGAAGCTCTGTCAGATTTTGAGTTGTTTATAGCATGTTGGACTTCAAATTTTCACATTATTAAAGCTTTTTCGGTATCAATTTGTATTGGTTCCATTCAGGTGTCCATGAAAAGATCTTACTATATTTGGTCTATTAGTTCTGTGTTCTACTATTAGTATATTTTCTTTTTGTTCCATGATTTTCAGTGTTTCTTGAGTCATCTAAGGTTTTTGGCTTTATTCTTTCTTGTGTAAACTTTCGTTCTGTGTCTTTATAACAGAATCTTTAATTTTTTTCACATAATGTTCACATTATAATTGTCTCAGTCTACAAGCAGGCAAAATCACCTAATCCTGGAATCCCTAAGATTAATTGCTTATTGTACCATATTAAAATAAAATCATATACAATAATCGAGTTTACCGATCGAAACACAATACCTCTAATATCATATCAACAATGCTAAGAAATTTCAAAAACTAGGCTGATTGATGAGCTTGAAAGTACACCTTATAATTTTTCATTTAGATTATTTCTCAGAAGATGTAGCATTCAGTGAAGAGATGAAAGAGCGATTTCACCAAAAGTTAAGCAGAAAGATCGTCATTTTCTTGATAATTAAGATATATGATTGATGGCAGATTACTGCTGGTCACTTAACAGAGATGACGTTTCAGTTGAACACACTCAAACGATTGTTTGAATTAAAGCGAGATAGATTTTATAAATGGGTAGCTGGTAGGAACTCTTCGGACAGTCCTATCAGGGAAGAGGAATCGTTCCCTGCCCTCCGCAGATTCCAGGGGTTTTCTGACCCGGGAAACTAGCACCTGTTTAGGATCCCTTGTCCAGGGTTACGGATGAAGACCACAACGGCAGACACGGCGGAGAAGAAAACCTTCGGTTCGGTGTGGACGGCGGAAGTGGCAATCTCGTGATTTTAGGGATGGTATAAAATCAAGCAACGTCTGATCCAGAATGGACGACTGGAAACAGCGTCTGACTCCAGGTTAGGAGCGGCTGAAATCTAAACTCGCCAACCCACTCGGCAAGCGTGGCGTTTTAATTGCCATTTTCCCTTCAATACATTCATGCATAAATCGAGATTCAAAAATATAGTACCCCAGGTGGGTACAGTTTATAACTCAGAATTCCACTCCAATATGGACTGCCTCACGGATTCTGGGGGATACAGAAGATCGAAAATACAGGACAAAAATAAACAAATTAATTCTCAAAAATTTTAATTGCTACATACAACATTAGAACCATGAGAACGAACGACCATCTAGAGGAATTAGAGCAGGAACTAGGGGCTATTAAATGGGATATTGTAAGCTTATGTGAAACGAGACTTCAAGGACAGCAAAAGACCACCCTAAAATGTTGGCACACTCTATACCAATATAATTCAGAAGAGAACCACGGCCAAGGAGGAGTGGCTTTCATGATCAACCGAAGAATAGAACACTAGATTGTGAAATACTCAGCAGTATCGGAAAGACACTGGTGTATTAAAACTGAATAAACGATATAGCTTACAGATAATACACTGCTATGCTCCAACTTCCACTGCGGATGACGAGTCAATAGAACAACTCTACGAAGATATAACGCGAGATAAAGACCTAGAAAAAACACACTATGTTATCATCACCGGAGATTTTAATGCAAAAATAGGGCGGCGAATACCAGGCGACTCAGACTACAGAGGAAATTTCGGTCTAGGTAACAGAAACACCAGAGGAGAGACATTAACAAATTACGTAAGCACCGAAAAAATGTTTTGCCTGAACACGTTCTATAAAAAACAAATACAAAGAAAGTGGACATGGCGTAGCCCTGACGGTTAGGTTAAGAATGAAATAGATTTTATCCTTTCCAGTGATAGATCAATATGTAAAAACATCGAGGTATTGAATAAATTTAACACTGACAGTGGCCATAGACTAGTTCGTGCTGATATACGTATTAACGTAAAGAGAGAAAGACGGAAACTATTAACAACAAACCCTTTACCGACGGCAGATATCCTAGCCAGTAATAAAGAGAAATACCAAGAGGAATTAGCACGGAAACTAGTAGCAAATACCTTTGAGCACAAGAATATAGATGAACTAGCTGAAAAAATAACTAAAGACATACAAACAGTCACTAAGAAACTTATTTGCAAAATAAAAAAACAAAAAGAAGCTAAACTAAAACCCGAGGCTCTAGAACAGATAGAGAAAAGAAGAAGAACGAACTGAGATAACCCGGACTACAAAGCGCTCAACAAAAGCGTTAAGAAAAATATTCGAAAAGACCTCAGAGCTTAAGAACAAACCAGATTCTTGAAGCCATAGAGAACAATAAGAACATGAAAGTACTGAAAACATGTAAATCCATTGGCAGCAATAAAATCATAAAGATAAAAGACGACCGTGGAACATTGTGCTCGCATAACGAAGAGATCGTTAGAGAAATCCGAAAAAATTCTATGAGAAGCTATATACTTCTACTATTCCGAACCCTGGTATACCAACAAAATATATCTTAAATGTGGGCTCAGAAGATCTCCCTGAAATTAGAACCGCCCTAAAACAAATGAAAAATGGGAAAACACCAGGAGAAGATAAAATTACTTCGGAGATGCTAAAAATGGGAGGCACTGCATTATAAAAGACAATGCGAGCATTACTAAATAAATGCCCATTGGAAGGAAAAATACCAAAGACATGGAAAATGCGGAAGTCATTCTACTCAATAAAAAAGGGGACGCCGCAAATATAAAAAACTACCGACCAATAAGCTTATTGTCAAACCTATACAAACTACTAACCCGAATAATAACAAATAGATTGACAGCTAAACTAGATGCATACCAACCAGTGGAGCAAACAGGCTTTCGTAAGGGTTTTAGCACTATCGATCACTTGCAAACAATCCGGACAGTTATTGAAAAAACAATAGAGTACAACATACCACTACATCTGGCATTAGTCGATTATCACAAAGCATTCGACAGTATAGAGAAATGGGCTTTCTTAACAGCATTGGACGACAAAGTAGATTCAAGATATGCTGCCCTCCTTAAGAATATATACGATGATGCTACTTTTCACGTAAAAATAGATGATGATCTGGAAACTATGAAAATAGACCTTGGCAAAGGTGTGAGAGAGGGCGACACCATCTCACCCAAATTATTTACTTTGGCATTAGAAAATGTTTTTAAAAAAACTAAATTGGGCCGAAAAGGGATTAAAAGTAGATGCAGTATATCTTAACCATTTGCGTTTCGCAGACGACATAGTACTAATAAGCACAGATATCCATGAACTGAAATCAATGCTACAAGATTCGAATCAAATAGGATTAAAAATGAATCTCGACAAAACAAAGATATTAAGGAACAACCTAGAAAACAACACGATAGATAACATCAATATAGAAAAGGTAGTCCAATATATATATATATATATATATACAACAATATATATATATATATATATATATATATATATATATATATCTAGGACATTCAATTAAAAACGAAAGGAAAACCAAACCCTAGAAATTAAAAGAAGGACACAATTGTCATGGGCTGCTTTTGGTAAGCTGAGCTTCATTTTAAAAGACAAAAAAATCCCAATTCACTTAAAACGAAAAACCTATGACACTTGTATACTACCAGTTGCAACTTATGGGTTGGAAACTACGACAGTAACAACAAAAATGGCAGAACAATTAAGAGTAACTTAACGGGCCATGGAGAGGGTCATGTTAAATATAAGCCTCAGAGACAAAATTCTTAGCACCGAAATACGTCGAAGAACTAAAGTAACCGACATCATGGGAAAAATAGCGACATTGAGATGGCAATGGGTAGCACATGTAGCAAGACGACAAGACACCAACAGATGGTCTCATAAAGTGACATTCTGGAAACCTCGAGAAACAAGAAGAAGCGTAGGAAGACCCGAAAAGAGATGGATAGACGATAATATAACAGCTGTAGCTGGAAAACAGTGGATGAGAATTGCAAAAGATAGGGAAGCGTGGAAGCAATTAGAGGAGGCCTATGTCCAACAATGGATAAATGAAGCTGAAGAAGAAGAAGAAGATTTTATAAAAAAAAATAAACCTTAATTTATACCCATTCTTATAATTTACTCATCCCTATTTGAAAGAGAAAGACTTATATAAGGTGTTTGCGTATTATTTTAAGATCGAAAAAATTAACGGGCCTAGATAAAGTTAAAAATTGCAAAAACGGCTATTTTTGCACATTTAGGTTAGGATATCTCAGAGCCAATTTGGAGCTCAGAGAAGTATACTCTGTTACCTGGGTAACAGGCTCATCGGCATGTGTTATTGTAACATCTTTATATTTTAATCTACGTTAAATGCACCTTAGGCTTCTCCGTAATATTTTTTTAATAAAACTTCATTTTGCCAGATTCTATAAAAATATTTGATAGACATTTAATAAAAACACTGTTTCCCATTAGAGGCCTTTATTTTAATTACTTTATTTTATGATTAATGATTTAATACACGAACCTAATTTTGAGCTTTATCACATTCTGATACAGATTCACAAATAAAATATTGGTTTTCGTGACAATTCATATCATTCCAGGATTTCAGTCCTTTAAAATAATCAAACACCAAACAATTTTCATCCCTCTTTCTATCAAGACTTAAGCCTGAAGGTTCACCGTCGGCCCAATTAGTGTATTCTAAAGGTTGACCCGTTGATAACCAAACCCACTGATTGTCTCCAACTAGTTTCGTACCTGATGTCCAGTATATTCCTGTTAAAACACCTAAAATAATTTAAATAATAAAATATATAAAATTATTTTATTTTAATAGATATGTATACAATGAATTTCATGTATTAATAAAAAGAGCAATGAGTAATTTTTGTTTAGTTATTAATATTAAAAAGGAGACAATGATAAACACTATCAGAAAATCCTGTGTGTAGTGTTTTGATAGAAATGTTAGTGCTAATGTTATCGAAATAAAGTGCTTTAGAAAATAATTGAAGGAGTCAGTGCAAAAAGTAGCTAAATGCATATTTTTCTATAATTGAGTTAAGTGCGTGGCACCCTCCTCATGAGACGCATGCGGGCGCCTCCTTAAAAGCATTGATTATAAACCACTACTTAGATAGTTCACCTCGTGGTAACCGAAAGACGTATCAAAAACTAGATGGCGTTACTCGAAAACCGTATCGAGATTCTCATTCTCTCTCTGACTTGCGAGGAGATAGGAGTGGTGTCAGAGCCGAAGTGTATTATCTGTGTGAAGTGTTGTGACAGGTTATAGCGAAATTTTATAAAAAAAGGACTCACATTTTAGATAAAATGGCCAGTGTAGCGCATAAATGTGTTTACGCGGGATGTTTTGAAAGAAACGATGGAACAAATAATAATATATCTTTCTTTAAATTTCCCCTGAAAGACGTAGAGCGCACAAAAATTTGGCAAAAAAACTGCGGGAATATTGATATTATATTGATGAATATCAGTGACCTAAAACAGAGGGTAATTTGCTAACATCATTTTGCAGTGGAACATTTTTATAGCACTTTTATATAAATATGTACGTTTCCTCAGAAAATTCTCGACTTTTAATAATAAAATGTTTCGATATTGTCAATAATGAAAGTACTTCTTGAGAACAAGAAATAATAAATATTTTTTTCCTAAAATTTTAATTTTATAATCTTAGTTTGAAAAGAATTAACATTCAAATATACTTATTTACTTTGTTTTGAAATATGATTTAATTAGTGATGTTTTAAACTTTCTAATCCTGTCCGATTATCCTATCTTCCTATGATAGGATGAATAGATGGCCCTCATCTATTTATGTATTCGAAACTCCCTGTCATTTTATCAAGATATGTACTTACTTTATTCATTTTTAACGTTGGTAATTTGTGGTATTTTGTTAAAGTCAAAATCGATTGCATTTGGTACTCACCACTACTTGCTTTTAAAACCTCGATGACGTAATTCCAGAAAGTCCTCAGAAAATTTTTTAATGTAAAAAGTATGCGCGATCGAACAGTAGATCATAGTGATTTTAGTTCACCTCTATACAATTTCTTATTTTGCACAGAATATAATTGACTTCTATATTGCCATTTCTAGATAAATTGTCAATTTTTTGTAGTACAATGTTACTATTAGAACAAAGTTGATATCCTATTCTTGTCGAAGTTCCTTCTCCTATCGAAGGTTGGCCATCACCACAGCTATCCGTACTTTATTGGCGGCTGCTCTGAAAAGATCTATTGAGCTGCAACTATACCATTCTCTTTCTCAGCCATGAAATTCTTTCTCTACCTATGGATCTTTTACCCTTAATTTTACATTGCATTTTAAGCTTTTCGTACCTTCGGTAATGTGACCTAAATATTCCAGCTTTCTTGTTGATGTTGATGTTCTTTATCACATTGCAATCCTTTTGTAACATTGTAACCTTAACACTTTTGCATTTGTAACTCGTTAGATTCAGGTATTTTCAAAATTCCTCTATAGCACCACAACTCAAATGCTTCCAACTTCTGTATATTGTCTACTTTTAGCGTATATCTTTCCATTCCATGTATCAAAGTCGAGAACACGTAGCAACTTAATGCGCTTATCCTCAGCTCCAGAGGAAGATCTTGATTTTGTTCTGAAGCTATTTTCTTGTGGCAGTATTGCAATTAACTAGTTTTGATAAGAAATAAGCCACAATTTTACTAAAAAATGATTTTATTTACGTTTCGACGCCCAAATCGGGTGTCGTTGTCAAAATACAAAAATTATTAATGAATTAAATAAAAATGATGTTGCTTAGTAAAAAAATTCTTATAATAATTTATTTAATGTGACTCATTTATATCGGCAATGAGGTTTTGCAATATTTTACCGTGAGTGAATGGACTAAATCTGGAAATAAATTATGTATATTAGCTTGAAATATTTTAGTTTGCATCAGTTCTGGAAATTAATTTGTTTGAAAAGTTACAAAAAAGTAATTTACATGAGATGTATTTTATCACTGCTAATTTTATTATGTATTTTATATTTTGATATTTTTTTGTATTGTGTTGATAAATAAATAATTTTTAGAAAACCTTTACTGTTTTCATTCTTATATCGTCCTCTAATGCACTAGAGAATTGCCAAACCAGGGAACTGAAATTTATTTTTCAATATTGGCAAATATTTCAATGAATGTCGCCACCATACAGTTAGGTAGTACTTAGGCGTGAGGGGCAAAGAGGTGTAAGTGGGCAGAGTTTAACACTGAATTCGTTTTTACCTTAGAGTGAGGAGTGAGGTATCTAGGTAGTGGTTTATAATCAATGTCAAAAGGTAACAACCAACTCTAGAGTTGGTTGTTACCTCTCAGGGCATAAGGTACCCTTTTTCGAGCTGAAAAATTCTATGTTCCCTTAAAAAATTAAGGGTACAGTGGAAAAGGCAACTAAGTCAAAAAACTATATTTTTCAGGAGAAAGAAAACAAAATTTAAAACGATAAAATTCCTATGCTTTTTTACATTTTTAACTAAATATTTTTACATATTTAGTTCGATATGCACTTTTTATAAACAGCTGGAATAATGTTATGATGGAATTATTATTTCGTTGTAGTTAGATATTTTTTATTTAAACAAAATGTGGACTGAGTTGGTTCCTCTACTGAATAGATCAAACAATTTTTATTTTTATTATTTTTTATTTCGTAAGGCATTTCTACTCTCACATTAAAAGAACAAACCAAGCTACAAACTACTGATTAAAGATAATCTGATTTTTAAAAATCGCTTTGATTGTCAGGAATATCTTCGGGCTCAGATAGTAACTCCCGCTGATTGGCAGAAAGAAGTTGGAGTACTCTTTAGACCCCTTTTCTTCACAGAATTTCAATAGAACTTTTAGATCAGCACACTTTTCTTTGGCCAAAGTTATAAGCGTTTGGTAGAAGTGATTGGATTTTTAAAGATCGGGTACCTTTGATTTTCTTGATCTTTTACTAGGGGCGGAGTGAAAGATCCATTATATGTTTCCCTGTGATCCTCAGTTTTGCATTTTGTTTCAAAAAACAACTGTTTCAGACGCCGAATAGGAAAAAATTCTTTTTGTAGAACTTGGAGGACAAATTGAATTCCACTCTTTAAACATAATTTGTTCATATGATACAACAACAAATAGATGTGGCTTGATTCGCGCGGCTTCTACAGCCTCTATTTGCACATATATATGGGGATCAATCCAATGTTTTTGTCGTGTTTCATGAAGGAATGACCGCCCAGTGGGTAAGTGATTGTGACAGTGTCAAATCTTTTTAGTTAGGACTGGAAGATAGTATGATTTTTGTTTTTTCCTCCGCAAGAGTCGGCAAACACATAAAGTTTTTTAACAGCAGGATTTAGGTAGATGTTAAAAAAATAATAAAGCATTGGGGCAACATCATCTGATCTCTTTTTGCGATGGTTTGATCGTACGTGTACATGATTAAAACATCATTTGACAAAACGTGAATATTAAAAATATAAAATGGCAGCTGTCTTCTAAAATACACTTCAGCAGAAGTTATATTCGGATTAGGGAAATTTTTTTGAAGTCCATAGCGACAGCCTCTACAGTTGATGACTTTCTAGCTTCAGTTTTTGCACGCCCTTTAAATTTTTAACACTCAGCCTTCTACAAATGGGTGTCTTTTAAAATTATAGCTTCCTGATTTCGTTCTCTAACTTCAATTTTTGGTCGTCGCCTTTTGAAACGACAATTTTCCTATCAAGCTTAATAATTTTGGCTTTCGGCTCGTCACACCAACGGCACGTAGGAGATGTTAAACTCCAACACAAATATCTTCTATTCTATTAGTTCGGCATTAAATCTTTTTAAATCTTTGGGTGGTCGCACACAGAAAGAGCAAAACTGTTTTACTAAAAAACGTTTTTGACTAAACGAATATAAATGAAATGAGCTGATGCACACTGATTAGTCGTGTGTCTAAAGCATGTTTAGGCTCATTTAGTTTCAGTCAGTCTGTTTGATGTTGATTACCGGATCGTCGTTTTGTGTCGAAACATTTCACTGTTCATTCAACTTGAAACCGTTCGACTAGTCAACAGATTGTCTTTTATTTTGCGTTTTTTCGTCCTGTAGGAGGAACCACTGCCAGAAAATTAGTGCAATTTCGTCGTTATCTGTCGAAATCTTTCTATAATAACTCTAATAAGACTCTGAGAATAGTGAATACTTCTTAACAATTTAACGAACAAGCTTGAATAAACCTGCCGAAACAACAACTAATAAACACAGCTACTATGACCTGCGTGAGAGTCATATCGCATTTTATGGACTGTGTAGGTTATTCCCATGTTTTATGTTGACTATTGGACTATGTTGGTTTTCCCTGTACGCTTCAAATGTAATTCTTTATTGTCGACATAGTGCCTTAATAATTATAATGCTAGTTACTCAAATTATGTAATTTAAGGGTCATATAACCTTATCATGAGGCTACTTCCAACTACTATATATGTTTTTCACTGATGATGATCTGATAGCATCGAGAACATTCTGAAAATTTATAAATCCATTTTGGATAATTTTTAAAAATCTCTGTATATAAAAGGCTAGAATGACAAGTCACGCTGTTTGTCCAGTAAGATAACTACGCCACTATCAACATTCGACATTTGAATCATATTTTGTTCTAGAAACGATACGGTGGATTTCTTGCTAATTCATTCTACAAAATGATGATTCAATAAATATTCTTAATCGGAAATTTTACTACTTCATAGTAATTAATTTTTTCGCTAAATTGCTAAAAATATAGGCTACTGTAATTGTAAGGTAAGATCAGTGACGTATAATATTATATATTATACGTCATTGGCTAAGATACACATACTCGCATGCACTTCTTACTGTAGAAATAAAATGACGTTTAAAACGTCAACGTTTCACCAAAATAAAATAAAATTAAAACTAAATAAATTTGAATAAAGATAAAATATAATTAAGCAAAATTAAATCAAGTTGAATAGAAAATCAAAATAAATTAAAAACCAATTAAATAAAATTAAATAAAATTAAATAAAAGCTATACCTGTAAAAAGGCTGCTTGCTATAGCATTTGTGATTAATTTAAAATGTAAAAATCCTTTCATAAGAAAACGCTGAGGTTAATTCTGCTCATTCTTTGAGAGTTTTGTGGTGGAGGTAGAATAGTTCGTCGGATAATGACGTATGAAATATTAATGGAAAGGAGATGAGGAAGCGAATATGTTAAGACAGAAAAACACACATGGCGGTATTGCCAAAAGGGCATTACATAATATCTCCGTTGGTATTGGTCCAATTGGAGCGTGTGATGCGTTAAATGAAAGGGAGGGATATAAAGAATATAATATAATAGAAAAACAAACAATGCGACTATCAAAAGGGCACTATACAGCGTCTTCATTATTAGTAAACGTATAGTTATACACGAAATGTCATAGGGCACTATGGATAAAAATAGTTTATGACACTTTTTGATTTATTGACTTAAAAAGACTTCTGGCTGAGTTCAAAATAAACAACTGAACGAATCCTAACATGCAACATAGCAAATAAAAGGAGAGGAAATAACAGGTAAATTAAGTAAGACAAAGAGCAATACATAGCCTCTTCGTTATTAATGCACGTATAGCAACATACGGGACATCATAGGCCGCTATGGATAAAATGGATTTACTTTATGGTTTTAAGTAAAAGACAAATTTTGATTTATTGACCTAAAAAAGACCTCTGGTAGACCAATATAAACAAATGATCGAATGCTCACATGCGATATAGCCTATAAACGGAGAGAATATAAAGATTCTATTATGATAGCAACACAAACAAGGTGACTACTGAAAGAGCACTACACAATATTTTCATTATTAATGAACGTATAGCGATATACGAGATATCATAGGACAGTATGAATACAAATAGATTTACTATAAGACAAATGTTAATTTATTAACTTTAAAGAAAGCTCCTGGCTGAATACTAAATAAATAACTGATCGAAACTACCAAAAGACCACTACACATTATCTTCGTTATTAACGGAAGTACAGCGACAGACGACATATCACATTGCGCTCTGCATTAGTTCATCCAACTCGTGGTTCATTTTAATTCTCCAAGAGCCATGGCTGCATTGGATTGGTTCAAATATCTTCCTTAGTATTTTCCGCTCAAATATTCTCAGTTGATTTTCATCAGTGGTTGAGAGGGTCCACGTTTCACATTCATATGTGACCACTGGTCTAATTACTGTTTTGTAGATTCTAAGCTTAGACTCACGATTCAGTAACATACTTTTCATTGAATATTTGTATGAATAAAAGCACTTATTACCGCTAAGAATCCGGGCTTGTATTTTTTGACCGATGTTGTTGTTGTCATTAATTATTGAGCCTAGGTAGGGAAAAGTGGAGGCATATTTGTAGGTATGGTTGTCTACCTTCAGATTCTCATGTTGGTTCGATTTTGTGCACTCCATATACATATTTTGTTTTACTTTCATTTATGTATAGACCAAACCATTGATTATAAACCACTACCTAGATACCTCACTCTAAGGTAAAAACGAATTCAGTGTTAAACTACGCTCACTTACACCTCTTTGCCCCTCACGCCTAAGTACTATCTGACTGTATGGGGGCGACATTCATTGAAATTTTTGCCAAGATTGAAAAATAAATTTGAGTTCCCTGGTCCGGCAATTCTCTAGTGAATTAGAGGACGATATAAGGATGGCATTCAGCATTTTCACAAATAATTTTAACGTGCTTGTAATCTATGTTATGAAATTAAGATTTTACTTCAGAAGAAACGCTAAAAATGAAAACAGTAAAGGTTTTCTAAAAATTATTTATTTATCAACACAATACAAAAAAAAAATAACAAAATATAAAATACATAATAAAATTAGCAGTGATAAGTTACATCTCATATAAATTACTTTTTCGTAACTTTTCAAACAAATTAATTTCCAGAATTGATGCAAACTAAAATATTTCAAGCTAATATACAGAATTTATTTCCAGATTTAGTCCATTCACTCACGGTAAAATATTGCAAAACCTCATAAGTTTAAAGAATCGCTTGGATTGACATGAAATTTGGCTTACGCCTAGCCACAGTATATAGAGGTTCCACTATATACTGTGGCCTAGCTAAGATGTCAAAGGAAAAAACATTATTCTTTTCCCCTTGGATCAGTATCACCCCTTATCGGGAGTGAAAAAATATATGTTCAAGATAAGTTCGGAAGTGCCTAAAATTAGTAATTCTTAGGTTCTTAGGTTAATTAGGTTCTTATTCGTCAAATTCCATGTTGAATATTTCAACGTGAAATAATAAAAAACTGAAGCACTTTTCGACGAAAATTCATTACAACTTTTTTTAAAGTGTTTTAAAAAGGTTTATTTTTGTTAAGTTTCTTGCATCAAGAGTAAGCAAGTTATGACCAAAATATTCAGAAAAGCAAAACCTACATTTTTTTACTCTTTGTGATTTTTGGTGTCACTAATAAATTTTAAGTTATTTTGAAAAAAAGCATTTTTTTTTTCAAAATTAAAAGAAAATTGTTAAAAAATAAGCCCTTTGAACAAATGAAACTTACAGATCATTATAATAATACAATAAAAACAATGACCAAGGTATTTATTTGAGAAATCAGGACACGCATTGAAATTGCAAGACAAGCATTTATAAAAATGAAAAAAAAAATGTTTGTTAATCGAGATCTTATCTAGTTTTGATGGGAAATAAGCCACAATTTTACTAAAAAATGATTTTATTAACGTTTCGACGCCCAAATCGGGTGTCGTTGTCAAAATACAAAAATTATTAATGAATTAAACAAAAATGATGTTGCTTAGTAAAAAGAATTCTTATAATAATTTATTTATTCTGACTCATTTATATCAGCAATTCAGACATATATTATACATTTTAAAGTAGATAATGAAATGTTGGCAATGATATGTATTGCCAATATTTATAAGTTGCGTTCCTGGGACGACTTTGTTGAAAGATAGATAATTCGATTACATGAAATCTACCCCAACTCAAGAATATCCGTCACAAAAAATCATAACATGTAATATGTCTTTAAATAGACAACCACATGCAATGGTGACAGTAAAATTCTTGCGCTAGAATATAAATATAGTCCCAGGAACGCAATTCATAAATATTGGCAATATAATTTTAAAGTCTTCTAATTTAAAATGTATAATATATGTCTGAATTGCCAATATCAATGAGTCAGATTAAATAAATTATTAGAAGAATTTTTTTACTAAGCAACAACAATTTTGTTTAATTCATTAATAATTTTTGTATTTTGACAACGACACCCGATTTGGGCGTCGAAACGTTAATAAAATCATTTTTTAGTAAAATTGTGGCTTATTTCCTATCAAAACTAGTTAATTGCAATAATGCCACATGAAAATAGCTTCAAAACAAAATCGAGATCTTCCTCTGGAGCTGAGGATAAGCCCATTAAGATGCTACGTGTTTTCGACTTTGATACATGGAATGGAAAGATATACGCTAAAAGTAGACAATATACAGAAGTTGGAAGCATTTGAGATGTGGTCCTATAGAGGAATTTTGAAAATACCTGGATCTAACGAGTTACAAATGCAAAAGTGTTAAGGTTGCAATGTTACAAAAGGATTGCAAGGTGATAAAGAACATCAACACAAGAAAGCTGGAATATTTAGGTCATATTACCGAAGGTGCGAAAGGCTTAAAATGCAATGTAAAATTAAGGGTAAAAGATCCAGAAAAAGAATTTCCTGGCTGAGAAACTTAAGAGAGTGGTATAGTTGCAGCTCAATAGATCTATTCAGGGGAGCCGCCAATAAAGTACGGATAGCTGTGGTGATGGCCAACCTTCGATAGGAGAAGGAACTTCGACAAGAATAGGATATAAATTTTGTTTTAATAGTAACATTGTACTACAATAAATTGACAATTTATCTAGAAATGGCAATATAGAAGTCAATTGTATTCTGTGCAAACTAAGAAATTGTATAGAGGTGAACTAAAATCACTATGATCTACTGTTCGATCGCATACTTTTTACATTTAAAAATTTTCTGAGAACTTTCTGGAATTACCTCATCGAGGTTTTAAAAGCAAGTAGTGGTGAGTACCAAATGCAATCGATTTTGACTTTAACAAAATACCACAAATTACCAACGTTAAAAATGAATAAAGTAAGTACATATCTTAATAAAATGACAGGGAATTTCCAATACATAAATAGATGAGGGCCATCTGCCTAGGAACAATAGGTAAAAGCTGATAAACGGGCAGGATTATAAAATTTAAAACATCATTAATTAGGTCATATTTCAAAACAAAGTAAATAAGTATATTTGAATGTTAATTCTTTTCAAACTAAGATTGTAAAGTTAAAATTTTAGGAAAAAAAAATTTATTATTTCTTGTTCTCAAGAAGTACTTTCATTATTGACAAATCGAAACATTTTATTCTTAAAAGTCGAGAAGAATTTTTTAAGGAAACGTACATATTTATATAAAAGTGCTATAAAAATGTTTCACTGCAAAATGATGCTGGCAAATTACCCTCTGTTTTAGGTCACTGATATCCATCAATATAATATCAATACTCCCGCAGTTTTTTTGCCAATTTTTTGTGCGCTCTACGTCTTTCAGGGAAATTTAAAGAAAGATATATTGTTATTTGTTCCATCGTTTCTCTTAAAACATCCCGCGTATACACATTAATGCGTTACACAGGCCATTTTATCTAAAATGTGAGTCCTTTTTTTTATAAAATTTCGCTATAACTTGTCACAACACTTCACACAGATAATACACTTATAGGGTAAGTTCGGCCCTGACATCACTCCTATCTCCTCGTAAGTCAGAGAGAGAATGAGAATCTCGATACGGTTTTCGAGTAACGCCATCTAGTTTTTAATATGTCTTTCGGTTACCACGAGGTGAGCTATCTAGGTAGTGGTTTATAATCAATGACCAAACGTAGCAGCTTCTCGTTTCAGTTCTATAACTTTTTCGCTTAATACCCTTTTGTTGCGGCTTATTATGGCAACATCATCCGCAAATGCGCATATTTGCATTGATTTTGTATTAATACATCCGTTTATATCCAGTTTTTTAACAACACATTCTAAAGTTAGATTAAAAAGTGTTGTTGATAAGGCATCACCTTGTCTAACTCCATTTTCAATATCAAAGGCCTGCGTCATATCTCCATATATTCTCACCATAGCTTTGGAACCCTCCAGAGTCATTCGTATAAGTTTAACCAACTTATTGGGTATCGCTAACATAGATAGTTGCTTTAACATCTTTTGTAGATCTACTCCATCAAACGCCTGTTTGAAATCGATATACGAGTTGTAAATAGGTATGTTATATTCAACACATTTTTCATGTATCTTCTTCTTCTTCTTCAGCCTGTGTTCGTCCACTGCTGGACATAGGCCACTTCCATTTGCTTCCATCGATTTCTACTTTTGGCAATTCTCATCCACTGCTTGCCCGCGACTTGTTTGATATCGTCTGTCCACCTCTTCTGCGGTCCGCCTACTCCTCGCCTGTTCTCTCTTGGTCTCCAGTTTGTTAATCTTTGTGTCCATTTTTCGGGATTATCTCGGGCAACGTGTCCGATCCATTGCCACTTGAGCCTTGCAATACGTTCTGAGACATGAGTAATGTTTGTTCTTTCACGAATGACGTTATTTCGAATCCTGTCTCTCAAACTAATCCCTAGCATGGCCCTCTCCATTGCTCTTTGGGTTGTACTGAACTGCTCTAAGGTTTTCTTTGTGAAGGCCATGGTCTCCAGTCCATATGTAGTTACAGGCAAGATACATTTGTCATAAACTCTACGTTTTAGACACATTGGTATATCTTTATTCTTCAAAATAAAGCTTAATTTGCCGAAAGCTCCCCAACACAGTTGTATGCGTCTTTTTATTTCGGCTATTTGATTTTCTTTGCCGATTTTAATGGTATGTCCAAGATATATATACAGTGGTCTACATTTTCAAGACTGACGTTGTCAATAACAAGATTAGTTTGTAAATTACTCATTATTTTTGTTTTCTGAAGGTTCATTTTGAGACCTATTTTATTTGACTGCTGGTTTAATTCCTTTAACATTTGCTCCAGTTCCTTGATATCTGTACTAAATAATACTATGTCATTCGCAAACCTCAAATGACTCAAACGTACACCATCAATGTTTAGACCTTTTTCCTCCCAGTCAAGCTGTTTGAATACATTTTTCAATGCTAATGTAAAAAGCTTTGGTGAAATAGTATCACCTTGTCTAATACCTTTATCAAGGCGCATTTTTTCAGTTTTTTCGTCTTCATTGATTTTGATGTGGAATGTGGCCTGTTCATAAATGTTTCTAATGAGTGTAGTGTACCGTGAGTCTATTCGAGCATCCTTCAGGGCTGACAAAAAGGACCAAGTCTCAATACTATCGAAAGCCTTGTGAAAGTCGATAAATGCCATATGTAAAGGTACATTATATTCTGTGGTTTTTTCTACTAGTGTTCTGATGGTTTGTAAGTGATCATTAGCGCCAAACCCTTTTCTAAATCCCGCCTGTTCAACCGATTGATATAAATCAAGTTTTTGTGTTATGCGGTTGGTTATTATTCTTGTTAACAATTTGTATAAGTGTGACAACAAACTTATAGGTCTGTAGTTTTCAATATTAGTAGTGTCTCCTCTCTTGTGTAAAAGTATTATTTCGGCATTTTCCCATAGGCTGGGTATTCTTTTTTCTGTTAGACACTTATTCAGTAAGACTTCCACAACTTCTACAACGATGTTGCCGCCCATTTTTAACATTTCAGACGTTATACGATCCTCGCCGGGAGCTTTTTTGTTTTTCATTTGCTGTAAGGCATGTCTAATTTCCGAAGAGGATATTTTAGGGAGGGTTTCCGAGTCGACGTTTAGAATTGTTCTGTGGTCTGTTTCGGGGTTCTGTATAGTAGATGTATAAAGATTCTTATAGAACGTTTGTATTTCCTTGATTATTTGAGTTTTTTCGGTCACCGTATTCCCCTGTTGATTTTTGATTTTAGTTATATTTGATTTTCCTTTAGTTAAATTTGATTTCAATACTCTCATGTTTCTATTGTTTTCGATGGTTTGCAATATTTGTTTTGTTTTATAAGCCCGCAAGTCTGACCTTATGCTCTTTTTAACTTTATTATTGATAGCTTTATACTCTGGTAGTTCTTTCGATGTTCTTCTTCTTTCTTCCATTAAATTAAGTGTTGTTTGTTTCAGTTTCGTTTTTCTGGGATTTTTATTTTTATCACAGATCTTTTTTGTAGTTGATGTTATGTCGTTCGTTAATTTTTGTGTTATTTCATTTATTTTTTTTTCATGTATACTTCTTAATATATATATTTGGTCTTTGGTCAGGTTAGAAGTGGACCAAATTTAGATTTACTTGGTTTATAATATGCAAAAATTTTATCATTTTAAAAATTTAATGACTGACTGTAGATGGCAATTGATTAGTAAGTAGTTTTAATAATAAAATTCTATATCATTTTGCAAAAGTTTTTACTTCATTGTACGATTCTTAAAGCGTTTCTAATTGATTAAGATTAATTATACAATATCTTACCTGTGTCCTTTAAAAATGTTCGTATTCGATCATTTTCCAAATTGTTGTTTATACTTAACAATTGCATGCCTTGTTGTCGACAAAATTGAGTAGCCTTAAAATAGTTAGTCTGAAATGTAAAAGATTTAATCATTTTTTTATTTGGTACTTATTCTTACATATCCTGTACTTAAGAACGAGACCAGCCCAAAATATTTTTGGTAACTTTTCAGAAGGACAAAATCAACTCAAATAGCAATAATTTACCAACCGCCACAACACATGTCTACCTGTAAGAATGGACAATGTAAGAATACCAATAGTAACAGACGCCAGATACCTTAGCCTCCATCTTGACCAAAGTCTCTATTGGAAGAAACAATATCCAGATCAAAAGAAGAATTAAAATTTCGGAAAATGTATTGGCTCCTTGGATGTAAATCAAAAATCAACATCCAAAACAAAATTCTTTTATACAAATCATACTGAAACCTATCTGGTACTATGGATTACATCTATGAGGCTATACAAAGATTTCAGTCTAAAGTGCTAAGATCGATAGTGGATGCACCATGGTACGTAAGTAATCAAACACTACGACCTAAAGATTCCTTTCATCAGAGCAGAAATCCATCGAACTACGAAGTCACAACGTACCATTCACCATGGAACCTGGCCCCAAGACCTACTTTGAAATTAAACCAAAATGGAATAAGTTGAGACATCATTTAATGACTCTCCTTTACGCCCAATGCCAGTAATATATTTACTTAATACTCAGTAATGATGTAGATTGTAAACATAGTTAAAAAAAATAACTTTTCAGAAGGGTGAGAAAACGTTAATATTACGCTTATAATTAAGTCAATATTACAGTTTTTGTGTTGTTTGGAATATGTCTCAGTGTTTCTCAGTATTTTTCTCCTTCTCCTTCTTTTTCCTTTATTCTTCTTTTTCTTTAAACTCATTTTACCCGCTCGGATGTCGGATTTTTGTTGTATTGGTGTATATTCCCTTTTATCATTCTTTCTTGTTTGTTTAATATCTATATACACACATATACACATAGATATATATATATATATATATATATATATATATATATATATATATATATATATATATATATATATATATAGAAAAAAGAAGTACTTGTGACTCGTTTGGAAAAAATATAACACTGTTTTTGATGGGTTGGAGTCAATAAAAGGGGCTATTTGTTGACTATTTTTTACTCGAGCTTTCAATTGTGATTACAATTTTTATCAAGAGCTTCTAAAAAATACAAAATGTCTTACAAAGTTGAACTAGAAATAAAAAATTTTTTGTTAACTCACCAAATAAAATTAGTTTTTTATATAAAACTACTGCTTACATATTAAATACAAAAAATATTAATAAAAAAAATGTCTTATTCTAATAAATGTTTCTCTGCAAAATTTTGATGAAGTTTCTTAAGAAAAAAAAATTGAATTTGTAAACAAGAATAGAATAGCTACAACCAGCCTAAATGTCATAAATACTAACTTAAAAATTTTTATTTTTGACATATTGTCAAAAATAAAATTTTGTTTAAAAAATTCTTCTTTGTTTAGTAACAAAAAAGAAGAAGATTTATTCACCATTGATAGATGCCCGAAAAAATGTAACAAATACATGGAAAATTCAAAATGTGATATTTTACTGACTGCATATATAAATTAAATAGAAATTATATAATTATAAATTTTGCTTAAATTTTGAATTTCTGACCTTTTGTTTAAATTATTATCACTTTTGTGTATGATTAGTTTGTATTAGTTCTCTTTCCTTGCCTATTCTATGCAGCACTTCTTCGTTTGAGGTATGCGATGTCCATGAAATTTTGAGTATTCTCCGGTAGATCCACATTTCAAAGGCCTCCAATTTATTTACGGTTGATGTTTTAAGGGTCCACGTTTCAACTGCATATATAAAAGTCGACCAGACGTAGCATTTTGATAAACGTAGTCGAATTTCGAGTTTTATTCGAGAATCACAAAGCAGTTTTTTTATTTTTTCGAAAGATTTTCTGGCCAGTTCTATTCTCGATTTTATTTCTTGATCAGGATTTAGGCTGCTATCGATCCAACATCCCAGGTACTTAAATTTATTGACCTGTTCTAAGATGTGCCCATTTATTGTCAAAGGTTGAGGTACGTTTTGGTTTTTTCGGATTGACATCACTTTGGTTTTTTTAATGTTTATTTTCATACCAAATTGCTCACAGGTCGAGTTTTTTAAGAATTTGATGTCTTTTCCATCTAAACCGACTTCTTGCAAACGTTCTAATAGTAGGTCGTGTCTTACTCTATCAAATGCTTTTTCGAAGTCTATAAAGCATATAAATATATCTTTCTGTTGGTCGTAGCATTTTTGGGAGAGAACTAGTAAACTGAACAGGGCTTCTCTCGTTCCTATGTCGGCTCTGAATCCAAACTGATCGTCTCCGATGATTGTTTCGCACTTTCTATAGATACGATTATGTACGATTTTTAGTAGGACTTTTACTGCACGACTCATAAGGCTTATTAGACGGAACTCATTGTAGTCTTGTAGGTTTGGCTTTTTTGGTAGTGGGATGAATATTGACTCCAGCCAATCTTGGGGTATTGTACCTGTATCATAAATGCGATTGAATAAAAGGACTAATAATTCGATATTTACTTCGCCGATTAATTTGAGCGTTTCTGGGTATATTCCATCTGGACTTTTATTTGTTTTGAGATAATTAATTGCATTTATAATTTCAGATTGCAGAATTGTTGGCCCTTCGTTGTTATTTTCCAATCTTGATTCTTCTCGTATGTCGTGGAAAAGAATTTTAATATAGTTTTCCCATTTTTTCCCATCTTCCGTTGATTCTAGCAGTTTGTCATCCGTGTTCAGCATGGTGTGAAAAGTCGTTCTCTTGGTAGTCGATGTAAACTCTTTTACCTTTTTATGTAAATAAAACAAACTTACCACTAGATGCTATTCTTAACAGCAATTAAAATAACTGGAACAACATCTCTCCGCATACTAAGATCAATTTAGATGACTTCATAAGAATGTTAACATTTATATTTGACTCCAACATCTTTTTGTTTAATGGTAATTTTTTAAACAAATTTTTGGCAATCCAATGTACAGCAAAATATCCCCCATACTATGTAACTTTGTTTTGGATGAACTTATAACAACGTGTAAAGAAAAGATACCTTTTCACATACCATTTATTAAACATTATGTAGATGATTTGATTTTATCGGCCTCTGAAAACAAGGTAACTGATGTTTTAAACCCTTTTAACGTCCAATGTGAACACCTAAAGTTTAGGGTTGAGAGAGAGGCTGATAATATGATTTCTTTTTTGGACATGCTAATCCATCGTGACAATGATGGCATGCTAAGGACGGTATAGTATCGTAAACCTTGTTTTAGTAACCGTTTCATAAACTTTTATTCTCAACATCCATGTAAGATGAAAACAAATTTGGTTTTGGTTTTAAAAACTAGGGTTATCAACTTCATCATCAATCAGCCAATCGCGTCCACTGCTGGACATAGGCCTCCCTCAATTCTTTCCAGTGTTCTCTACACTGGGCCGCTTGTAGCCAGTTTCCCGCTACACGTTTAATGTCATCGGTCCATCTAGTCGGTGGTCGTCCTCGGCTTCTTTTATAATTTCTGGGCCTCCATTCCATAATACGTCTTGTCCACCGTCCATCTTGTGTTCTGGCTAAGTGCCCTGCCCAGTTCCACTTAAGCGTAGTGGTTCTTTCGATGACGTCTTGAACTCCTGATCTTCGTCTGATTTGTTGGTTTGTTATGTGGTCTCGAAGGCTCACGTTCAGCATTGCACGTGGTTATCAACTTGGCACACATCAAATTCAGGGACAAGGGACTAAAAAAGTTGAGATCTACACTATAAGAGAATTCTTATCTCATAGGGCTATTAAATAAACTCATTTTTGGTTCTCCTCTTCCTTCGCAAGTTTCTGTCAACCAAAATTTTTCATAACAATGAGATCCGACAATTGACATTGACACATAACGCATAAATATTACCATCTAAAATAACTTATGGTTGGCTACCCTACATTCCAGTTCTGACACCTAAGCTCATGAACATCTTCAAAAATGTTAATGGCTTAAAAATTACAAAAATGTGAAAACGGTGTCGAAGCTTTACACAAAAACAAAAGATCCTTTTACAATACAGGAGTCATCGAATGTTGTTTATTATATACCGTGTACTAATTGTAATAAAATTTACATAGGAGAATCATCTCGTAATTTTCACAGCAGGGTGATATCACATCGTAGTGATATAAAAACCAATAAAATCAATGCATGCGCATTGACATAACATGCATTAATTCTGAAACATGAATTCAATTTCGATGATTCCTGTATTTTGGCAAAAGAAAAGAACCATTCAAAACGTGTGTTTTTTGGAAATGTGTTTCATAAAATCTAGCACATCTTGCATCAATAAAAGTCTGACATAGATAAACTAAGCAACATTTATTGTTATTTACTAGAAAAACACCAAAAATAAAATAAACATTTACCTGTACGTAAATTACAGGTAAATGATTAACATTTAAAGATAACATCAAGTACACCTAATTACATGTTAATTACAGTATTTTTACCTTCTATTCTCTATGCATATGAGTTGAAACACACCAGTAACACATGCCATAAACTAAGATTTACTATCTTTACCCTAAAAATCGGGTCATGCGGTGGTGTTATTTTTCAACGAAGGTCTGTGTTTTAAACGTAATTTTAAAACATTCGTAGCGACCTGATATCAAGACTCTTGTAATACACTTAAACTAGGTCCAATTTTCATTCTTTGTTTAATTTGAAACGTATACGTTAACTATGTCGAACTCTTTGTTCTATATTCAATTTGGAATATATAATATTTAAATAATTATTACTCTTTTCTAGACTAACTATCCCTTATTTTTTTATTTCTTCTTTATTTACTTGCTATGTTTACATTACAACTATAATAAAAAGCTAGGAGTATATTTTATTGGCCGTGACTTAATGATGATATAACCAAGTATATAAAAAAAATGCAGGGTATGTGAGAAATACAGACAAAATAATTTTAAAAAACCAATGATGCCTCATGACATTCCTAGACTAAAATTCACTAAAGTTGGTGCAGACATTTTAGAGTATGGTTCAAAGATATATTTAGTAATTGTAGACTATTTTTTGCATTAATTGGACATTTAACTATTAAAAAATAAAACCTCCAATTCAGTAATAAACTCATTTCAAGATACTTTTAGTAGATTTGGATATCCAGAAATTTTAATTGCAGATAATCTACCATTTACCTCGGCTAAATGTATAAATTATTATAGAGAAAAAGGAAAAGACATTACAATTATGACATGCATCCCACATTACCACAAAATTAATGGACTTACAGAAAAAGCAGTCAATATAAGCAAGTAATTAAAAAAAGAAGCGATGAGGAATATAATAATACCTGCAATGTAAATCTTCATGCATCTCCAGCTCAAATTTTACAGAGCAATATCCTGAGAGGGCAATTACCAACTACAGCTAATAAATTAGAACCTACAATAAAGAAACAAGTATTTGAGAATTTGTGGAAAAAAAAGAGAAATTACAATTACATGATGACAATACATCACAAAAAAAACAATACAGTTTAGAAAGGGAGATAGCGTAGTAATAAGAAGTTTTAAAGATAATTATTGGCGTAAAGCAATTAGAAAAGGCAATATTAGAAAAGGCAATGAACCTAGATAATATTAGGCGAGGAAAGAAAATAACAATAAAATTATTAGACGGAATTCACACCAAATGAAACATTCACACACTAGAACACTTAAAAAAGAACTGATTTTAGAACTCGAGTTGTATCCTCATATTCAGACACAAAGTGTTAATAAATATACCGCTAGCATCCACATAAATTGACTAAAAGACTTCTGACATACCATGTCCCAATTTTTATATCTTCACCTGTAGATTCTTCGTACCCTTTGTCCATTGATGGACTGCTGGAGGATAATGACCGTTGTTTTAAGTGTATTGGCCGTAATAAATACATTTTCCTACTATAACTTTTATGAAAAATGCACTTATACATAACCTTACATCAAGCTGATGCCCATTGGTTTTAAGTTTAATTGCATCAATGCCTACTAAATAAAATAGTACGAAATATTGTTCCGTTATGAGATACACATCAATACAAAAGCAAAATAAATACGAGACATTTAAATAATTAAAAACAAACTAGAAGTATTTTCTGCTTACCTTGAAAACAATTCCTTTGTAGTATGTCTTTCCCGCATACAACAACCAGTTTGACCCTCTTCGGGTAGGTTGTAACACTGGTGAAACAAACTCCTTGTCACCTTGTAAGCTTACTTTAAAAATGCTACAAATAACTATTAGAAATATTAGTTTGAAATACATTTTAAATTAATTCCAATCCGAATAGATTATATTATTATGCAGCTGATTGCGAGTTTTAGCTTATGTTTATACTCCAGAGCTGTTTCGTCGATCTGTTTTCGCAGATAGTGTTTATAAAATTCCAACATAAAAACATGATACGAGATTGCGATTAATAACGTTACTCTTTGGAAAAACCAGTTCTGTTAATCATAAGAAGATACACAAATCAACACAGCATTTTTATCGAGACAAACAAAAAAAAAACGATAAACCTAATTTAAACAAAAATAATAATAGCCCAGTCTGGTTATGCAAAAATTATCGATTTCACGGCAAAATTAGGTGGGGGTTACTAGATGACGAATAGATGAAAAAGTTATCGTATTTTTACCTTGCGTTTTTTTTATCAATCATTTATGGTCACAATTTGATTTTTTGCCTATAAGTCAAATATTTTATAATATAAGTCTTTATTTTCCCGATTTATAAATTAAAATTAATGAATAATTTGCGGAGACATTTGCAAAAAAGCAGTTTTTTTGCACTAATTTATAGATTTTATTAATTTTTTTGATAAAAAAATAAAATTTTATTAATTCATTTGAACATTGGGGAATTACCGTCTTTTAAATTTCTACGAAATTTCCTCCCGATCGGTCAAATAGTTTAAAATTTATTTATTTATCCCTGAGGCTAAATATTTAAACTATTGAACTTGCTCTATTAATGATGCTAGACAAATTTAGCAAATTTTATAGGATTCTTCAAGACTTAAACTATCTCAGAAGTTCAATGCACATTGCGTTTTCATAAAAATTATTTGCAAAATAAACATTTGAAAAAGGGGTATGTTTTTTACTTATTAACAATTGTAATAACTTCTATATTTTCCAAGCTACAAACTTGTACCTACAACCATTGGACAGCTGGTAAAAAACTCACATTAAAAAAACCTTCTATACCCAATAGGAAGGAAGATAGGGACTATTTTTAAAAAAATCGTATCCTCATTGTTTATAAACATTCAGAAGTAAAATTTGCACAAATTTTGAATGAAAATCTAAACTTTATATTGAAACTTATGGATATAAAATTCATCCAATTTTTCGAAACTTACAGCCCATCGAAACGAAGGGACTTTCGAAAGATCGACATATGAAAGTGGAGGGGATAACTATTTCAGCTTCGTTTTTTTTTTCGAGTTCGGAACTTCCAATTGAAACACGTAGAAAAAATTTACATTACCGCGACTTCTAAATTGGCTAAATCTGTTTAGCATCATTATTAGAGCAAGCTCAATAGTTTAAAATATTTAGCCTCAGGGATAAATAAATTAAATAAGTTTTAAACTATTTGACCGATCGGGGGGAAATTTCACAAAAATTTAAAAGAAGGTAATTCCTCGATGTTCAAATGTATTAATAACATTTTATTTTATTAATAAAAAGTTTAATAACATTTATAAATTAGTGCAAAAAACTGCGTTTTTGCAAATATCTCCGTAAATTATTTATCAATTTTAATTTACAAACGGGAAAATACAGATATTCTTGATATAAAAAATGATATAAATATTGTTTATGTAAAATATAAGGGAAAAAACTTAAGACAAAAAATTAAATTGTGACCATAAATTCTTTAAAAAAAAAACGCAAGGTAAAAATAGGAGTACTTTTTCATTTATTCGTCACCTAGTAACTCCCACCTATGTCTTGATAGCTTCAGATATATGCAAAACATTTGTCGACCTTTTTTTTATCCAATCCTGGGCCATAATTGATATAAATTAAACTCAAATCTACATATATTAGTTCAGGGAACTGAACTAATATATGTCTAGAAGCCAAGAATATATGTATAGAAGCCAAGAAAGTACCATGTTTATGACACTGACCTCGCTAGGTAAACGACAGTTGTTTTAAATAGTATGGACCTTTATAACAAGAACCGATTATGTTTCCTCCAGTCGATATTTGGACTTATTTAGTTATTAACAAATAAGGTCAAAAACAATAAATTCTCGCTTTTTTCGTTTATGAGCAAAAAGTGAAGCAGTTGAAACAAATTTGAACATAAGAAACCTTCAGAATGGCGTTTTTCAAGTGTTTCTGTTCTTATTTGCTGCTATATACATAATAAGTGTATTCAAACTAATAAAATTTTAATTTTTAGAATTGTAAAGAGGTTACTCACTGGAGTAACTCTCTACATGTCTGCATTCTTTTTACCATGCCAAATGCTTAATGCCCAATGGGCAGATTGTTGTACTCAATGGAGTTTCAGTGGAGTACTCAAAATTTGCTGCTTAGAAAATTGCAAAATCAGCTAGAAATTTTGTTTAATAATAAATGTTATTAACTATTTCAAAAATTAACTTTGAATCTTCCTATTATATGGAATGTTGGGATTTGTTGTGCTTTAAATGCAGTAAATGGTTTTTTGCAATAAAATAAGTCAGAAATTAATTAAATTACAATAATTCTACGGGCAGCTTTTAAAAGAAGAAGAATTATTCTATCAGTCTAAAAAAAATAAGAAAAACAATTTTGAATAATTATTCCAAAATCATTTTGTAAAAACATGTCGATTTTTGACTTATAAACAATTAGAATAACTTTTTAACCATTGCCTATAGAAAAGCATTGCCTGTATTGCGTGCGTTAGCTGCCATCTTGAATTAAAATGAAATCCGTTTTTCCTCAATATCTCAGACATTTTCAACTTTTCGACAAAAATGGTAAAATGGACTGAAATTATTGCAAATGCGATTTTATGAGTTAAGGGGGAAAACAGTCGATGAAGCATATGTATTGAATTATCTTGTTTATTATTACCTTCACGACATGAATGTAACAAAAATAAGAACGAAGAAAATGGAGATAATAATGTTTTGCACAATTTGAATCTCTTTCATTTTTTTTTCTAAAATCAATATTAACGTAGGTTCGCTTCTGTTCGTATTCGTTTTATAGAAAAAAAGAGTTAATCGCAATTGATTGGGGTTGGAAACTCAGCAAAGGACAGTTAGACAAAGACAAAAATATTATACCATGCGGTCCAGGAAAAACCTGAAATAGGTCGATTTTTATTATTAAATTGACAATTTACAATATAAAAATATTATCCTCTTCCAGAACCCCATTTGAATTATAAGCAGCTCCTCGAAAATTTTAAATTATAAAGGAGGTCGTGTGACACCTTGTTAGAAAGGGATTTTGGTCCTCTGTTCAGCAATATAAAGTTTTTTAAGTTTGGTGTATTCATAACTGAGAAAAGTGATTTTTAAGATGTAAAATTTTAATTTTCTTTGTTGGCTTAAAAATGGTCTTTACATTGGCTTTTTTAAGTATTCGCTCAATTCAGTCTGTTACCCCCGATATATCAGGCAAAAACGCTTTGACTATACATGTTGTTTCTTCGTCCTTTCTTTTAGAAACGTTGTTAATCGCTTTATGCATTTCTCTTCTGGTATAACCATAAGAGGTGAGCGCTTTTTCAATATGAAGAAGTTCACTTTGCAGATGCCGTGGTTCACAAATTCTCTTCGAACTCTCCGCCAGAGTTTTGATGATACCTTGTTTTTGGCCTGGATGATGATTTGAGTTTCTGTTTAGGTATCTGTATCTGTTAAGGCAACAACTTAATAAAGATCGTGGAACTATTTAACAGCATTTACAAATCTGGTATCATACCTAATGAATGGCTAGTAACAACAATAATAGCCATACCCAAAAAGTCTAATGCGAGACAATGATCGGAACATCGCACCATCAGTCTCATGTGTCTCTTAAAAATCATTCATCGGAGAATATATAAAAAATTGGAAGTTGACATCGGACCCTCTCAATTTGGCTTTAGAGACGGACTAGGAACTAGAGAGGCACTGTTTGCTTTTAATGTTCTAACACAACGATGCTTAGACGTAAATCAGGACATATTTGTGTGTTTCCTAGACTATAACAAAGCATTTGATATAGTAAAACATAGGCCACTGATGCAAATACTGGAAAATAAAAATATTGATACAAGGGACATGCGAGTGATAAGGAATATATACTACAAACAAGAAGCTACAGTACGAATTAACAGCTCGATATCAGATATACTACAGATCAAAAGAGGTGTTCGGCAGGGCTGTGTATTGTCTCCAACCTTGTTCAATGTCTACGCGGAAGAAGTTATTAAAAAAGCTCTTATGAACGAAAAAGCCGGAGTAAAGATCAACGGTCACCCCATTTGCAATATCCGATATGCTGATGATACCGCGCTCATAGCAGAAAATATTGACGACCTACAGAGATTACTAAACAAAGTGGTAGAAGCAAGTGAAGAATTTGGTCTGTCACTGAATACAAAGAAGACCAAATTCATGATAATTACAAAGAAACGTATCAATAATATCAACTTACATGTAGGACAGAATCTCATTGAACGAGTACAAAATTACAATTACCTCGGAACAAATATTAACGAGTCAAACGAATACACCAGAGAAATAAGAATAAGAATAGAGAAAGCCCGCAGTGCCTTTAACAATATGAAACAAATGTTGTGTAGCCGAAACCTAAGCCTAAAGCTGAAAATACGAACGCTTAAATGTTATGTTTTCTCGGTCCTGTTATATGGGGTGGAGGCGTGGACACTAAATAAGCAATGTATGGGTAAGCTGGAGGCATTTGAGATGTGGGCGTACCGAAGAATGTTAAAAATCTCCTGGAAGGATAAGATAACTAACCAAGTTGTATTAGACAGGATGAACAAACAAAAGGAGGTCGTATTGAGTGTTAAAATGAGGAAACTACAATACCTGGGACATATTACACGTGGGAATAAATATCAACTGTTACAACTAATTATGCAAGGAAAGATTGAAGGTAGGCGCAGCATAGGTAGGAGAAGAATGTCATGGTTGAGAAACCTCAGGGAGTGGTTTGCTTGCACTTCCATACAATTGTTCCGAGCAACAGCCTCCAGGATCAAAATTGCCATGATGATAGCCAACCTTCGTAGCGGAGATGGCACGTGAAGAAGAAGAAGAAGAAGTTAGGTATCTGTCCATGTTTGAAGGTTTTCGATACACTTTATGCCCTAAGTAACCTCCCTTTTGATTTACTAATACATCTAGGAGCGTTAGTTGTTGATCTTTCTTTGTTTCTATCGTAAATTGAATATTTTGATGTAGTGTAATTATGTAAGACAGTCAATCGTTAAGTTTTTATATCTTATAGGCTTGTAGTGTTGGCGAAACGTAATCTTAGAAGATAACGGCCTAACAGCCCGAACAAACAGTTACTGTTATTTAAATTTTGAAATTTGTTTAAAATAGGTAAACGAAGTAGTGTTGTACCTATTTTTGACTTTTTCGTTAAAAAAAAAATAAACGCGACCGAAACATTTTTAACAAGGCTATTACTGCAGTAGCGAGTAAGAACTCTTCTGTGGTCCCTATAAACCTACTAACCTACTACTGTGATTAATGCTCTGCCCATTTGAGCTCTTATATATTTAATCAAACTCTTAATCCGAGAATTTCAGACCCAAATTCTAGTAGCATCGTATTAAAACGTCAAATTAATTATCTTCATGCTTACCCCCTAACAACCCGCATAGACCAGTGTGGTAGATTATTGGGCAACTTCTTCGAATGCATTTGTAACATAGAGGAATAAGAGCCTCACTCTCCGGCAGTTCCAAAGACTAAGGGCACTTTGGTAGCAACCGGATAAGGCGAAGAAAAGGGTGTGTTAAAAATTCCCAACTGGTTTAGAGTACTAAAGGCGACGGCCATTGCATATATTAAATACGGAACTCAAGAAGAACACCAGTGTATAAAATGGGATTTAAGTGGTATTAGAAGAGTAAGAAAAAAAGGTTAATGACAACTAACATCAATATGCTTGTAGGAGTAGACATGTAGGACTTGTATATAATATTACAGTAGGCGAAATCGGAGATCACCCTTATTTGGGTGATCACCCTTAAACCAAAAGTCTCATAGGATATACGCGAGGACAGGTAAGGGTCGAGGGGTTTGTCAAATTAATTAATTTTTCAATGTCAGTTAGTTAGTTTAGTATTTAATACATTTTTAATAAAGTTTAAGTTCGTGATCGACGTGTTTAAAAAAAACCACGGTACAATTTCACGACTTCGATAAAAAAACAGTTAAGAGCTGGCCAGTCCCTGTAGATAAGCATCAATTGAGATTCTTTTTGGGCTTGTGTTTATACTATCGTCGCTTTGTAAAAGGATGTGCTGACATTAAAAAAGCTTTACTTAGGCTAATGGAAGCAGACTAACAGTTTAACTGGAATGAAAAGTGCCAAAAAGCATTTGATATACTGAAAGATTCCCTCACAGCTGCAAATGTATGGTTTTAATATTGAACATCGTATAGGTACTCAAAATCACAATGCCAGAAGGCTAAAACCACTGTGGCAGAGTTGAAGCAAAGGAACTTTAGTTATAGCCAATTATATAAGGACCCAGATTGAACCAGGAGACCATTAGAGTTCCACAATCCTTGATGCTGAACATTTTGCAGATTGTGATTTTGTGATATTGCACCAATCCTTAACACGATAGAAAAAGATAAGGGTCGACCAACCTGGAGTGAGATTTTTGACAAAAGTGAGATACTGAAAGGTTATTGGGCATAATGGAATTTCTTGAAATTAGTTGATCGTGTTTTATACAGAAAATGGAAAAGTCCCGATGGAAGCCAGCACAAATTTCAATTTATCTTTCTACAAAGCCGAGTTAGTGAAATTCATTTAAAGTGTCACAAAGTGTATCCGAAGGCCATTTGGAAATAAACAGGACTTGCAAAAGTCCGAGCTTCAATTTATTGGAAGAGATGTCGCTCGGATGTTGAGAGCTGGTGCCGTAAATGTACAGAATGTTCAGATTGCAAAGGTGCCAGAACGAGAAGTCAAGATAAGACAGTAGCTCATTTGGAAAGGGTCGCTGTAAACATCACTGGACTATTTCCTCGTACAGTATCTGGCAGCCGTTACATTTTAGTAGCCATGGATTATAATATGATCTTCCTGGTCAAGAGGCCCCAGCAGTCGCTGAACTAATGGTTAATAATTTGTTCTGTCGTTTCGTAGTTCCCAGAGAAATCACACTCCGACCAAGGTCGAAATTTTACATTCGTCAGAAAGAGTTCATGCAGGAAGAATTAACGTGTCCTATCTGCAATAGTTTTCATGTGTTTATATACGTCTGTTTTAACCCTTTCGCTCATGGCCTACTACATAGGTATAGTACACCGACTAGAAGTACACTTTTGTAATGCTAAATGAACGATTTATGCTGCTTGGTGCCATCTATAGCTTAATAGCAGATTTACTTATTTAGTAAAATGGTAGCCAAAAACGATGTCTGTAGTTCTAAAAGTTTTAGTACCAGTTGACAACCTCGTGTCCTGAGAAACCATTGGTTTCTTTATTTCCTAATTTTCGAATGACATTTTTTGCAGTAAAAAACGATTGAAAGATAAGTTTTAATTTTTTTTTACAGTTACTTTGATTAATTGATAGATTGGAAGGTAAATTTCAATTTTTTGTTACAAAATTTATACTTTGTTTTATTTACTTAAATTTTAATTATTAACCAATACATCTTTTTTATTGTAAACACAACGTATTTTCAATGTACTACGGATAGTATATGGTGACATAAGGGATATTTGAGTTGTACTACTACTAGTACAATTTGATTCAAAGAAAAACCTCAGCTACTTACTTTCTTAAATTTTTGTGCAGATATATACTTTTAAAAATGAGTAAATATAACAAATTGAGTGAAAAAGACTGTATGAGTTGATAGAGGCTGGACTTTCTGATGTGGATGAGGTCTGTGTTCATGTTGTCAACAACGATGATACTACTTCTCAAGATCTACTAAAAAGCAAACTAGGGCGTAAACAGTTAATGGAGGAGTTTTTGAAGACACATGATTTAACGAAAAAAAGCAAAATAACGTTCCGAGAAGATGTAAAATACATAACGCCACCTACTAGACAATGGGCACAAAAAAGAAGCAAATCTTACACACCTAAAACCACCAATAGATTATTTTTATAAATATTTTGATGACACCTTGTTTGATACTATGGTTATATACACAAATCTTTATTGCCAGCAAAATAATACACGCTTTGAGAATACAAATATCAACGAAATAAAAAGATTTGTGGGCATTTATATTTATCCTCGTATAAGACTTTATTGGGATAGCAAACTTTGTGTAAATGTTGTTAAAAATAATATGGCGTACAACAGATTTTCAAAATTACGAACCCATCTACATTTTACTGATGCCAATGAACCAAATGATACTGATAAATTTTGAAAAGTTAGAATTCTTTACGACAAAATACGACAAAGGTGTATGCAATTATCACTTGAAACAAAATTAGAGAACGAAGAGACAGTTAAGTCTTAAGCAATATATAAAAGGCAAGCCGTGTCCATGGGGTATAAAACTGTATGCCTTGTGTGGAAGTTCCGGTTTACTTTACGACTTCGTTTTATGCCAAGGTCCTACTACAGAACTAAATTCCTTTCATCAACAAGTTTTTGGTCAAAGTGCAGCTATCGTAATACAACTTACTAAAAGAATAACCAATCCAAACCATCAGCTTTAATTCGATAATTATTTTTCTAATTACCAACTATTGCAGTGGCTTCAAAACAGACATATTTATGCCTCCTGTACTGCCAGTGCAGAACGTTTTGCAAAACCTCCACTTTTACCAGATAAGCTAATAGCTAAAAAAGAACGAGGATTTTCACAAGAAATCATTAGTAATGATGACAAGTTATAATGACTAAATGGTTAGATAACAAATGTGGAACCATGGCCTCAAATTTTCAGTCAAAAGGAGAAGAAGATACTTGCAAGAGATGAAGCAAAACAGAAAAACAATATCTTATGATGCCTCGATCAGAAATTATAAAACATTACAACGCCAGTATGGAAGGCGTTGACAAATTAGATTTTTTGATTTCTATATATAGAATTTTCATAAGGTGTAAAAAGTGGACCCTAAGAATGTTTACATATGCTCTTGATTTGGCATACTGTAACACATAGCTGGAATATCGAGAAGAAGCCAAGTTCCCCAATATAGCCCAAAAAGATACTTTTGACCTATTTTATTTTCGTTTGAATATTGCAGAAGCGCTCATTGGACAAATGTGTAAGAAGGTTGGAAGACCATCTTCAACTGATAATTCACCCAGTTCATTTCCTCCACTTAGCAAAAAATGGTGTCAAGAATATGGACCTTTCAGAGAAGTTCGATTAGATGGTATAGTATCCTTTGAAGATAAACCTACAAATTCCCAAACCAGGTGTAAATTGTGAAAATGTGCTGGAAAAACACACTTTTTTGCATTAAATGTAAAGTACATCTATGTACAAAAAAAAACAAAATTGGTTTTTATTGTACCACTCAAAATAATGTAAAAGAAATTTTAATACATTCGAATAAAACATGCTTAAATTATTTTTTTTACCTTTGACTTACAGTGTACTACGGGTAGCACATTTGAGATGACAGCTGAGAACTTAGATATTTTATTTTTTTCTGCTACAAAAATCTTCAAAAAAATCAATTATTTTATAGTGCACATAAAAAATTTTTATCTATAAAAAAGGGCATGACTGAAAGGGTTACTATGCCTATGTTGTAATAAAAGATACGTAAAATACCAATATTTATTTATATGTCTATAGGTTCAAGATTAATGAGGAGTTTTATGGGAGATAAAATCATTTTACTTATATAATATTTATTTTTCACTACACTTCCCAAGAAACAATACTTAATTATAGTTGTATTAATGAGAAGCGGCATTTTCCATCCAGATAATGAGTTAGATAACATGTACCTGGGAATTTATCTCTGGGTAGGAAACCTTCCGTAAACAAAAGAGATTTCACCTATATCGTTTTATAATAAAATACCTATAATATTACTCTGTATTAACTCAATTTCATGAAGACCTACAACAGGACTGGTTTTAGAAACGAGAAGAGAATTCTTAATTATAGGCTCTCCCGAGCTAGATGAGTCGTACAAAATGCATTTGGAATATTAACAATTGAAATAGGTTCAAAATATTTAATGTCAAAATATAATTAAATTTAAACCAAAGTTAAAAAAGGAAATTGGGAGAACGAGAGAAAACATTGACATTAATAAACTAAAAAATCCCGACATTGCAAATTTATACCGACAACAAATGGAAGAACGAATATGGACAAAAAACTTAGAAGAAGAAGACATTAACCAACTATGGACTAATATAGGAGATATTATGTTACAGAAATCGGTTGAAATATTGGGCAAAACCAAGTCAGAAAAAAGAAATCAATCAAGATCATTGGTTTGATCATGAGTGCGAAATGGCCACAAATAGAAAGAACGCAGCGTATTAAAAAAGCATCAACGCAGCTTGTACACGTAGAAAAAAAGAAGAGTATAGATGTCTTACAAGAGAGGAAAAACGTATCCATCGACGTAAGAAGAGGAAATACGAACAGAACACTTTCAATGAGATTCAAAGATTATTCGATAAAAATCAAACGAGGAAATACTACATATCCTTAAATAATAGCCGTAGAGAATTTAAACCACGATTAAAAATTTGAAAAGACACTAACGGTGAAATTCTACATGATAAAAACTCATTTATTAATAGATGTTTGCACAACATTTCAGCAAACGTCTAAATATAAACGATATTGAAGGAGGTTACAACATAGAAAATCAACAAAATCTACGTCAACCCACACAGAGAAGACCCAACAAGAGAAGTGTCAAATGCCATCCTAAAACTCAAAGACAATAAAGCCCCAGGAATTAATGACATCTGTTCGGAAATGTATAAAAAAGGTAGTGATCAACTTTTTGCAATCACCCATGTCTCATATGGCCTTGGAACTACTTTTATGTTCTAAGCATATGACTATGACAGCTTCAAGAAGACCATGACCAACTTCAGGTCACTTAACGAATATAGGTTAAGCACATTGTAATATGTAAAATTTCAAGTAAAACTTAAAAAGAATAAAAGTATATTATTTCATAATAACAAACATAAGACATGGTGTCAGGTAATTAAATAGATAATAAAAATCCTAATATGGAGAGTAGCTTCAAGCCGCCGAAAAACCTGGTGTTTGACCGCAATGTCCACGTGAATTTGGATAATTTTTTAAGAAGCTTGGACATTTATTTGAAGGCAAGCGGTTTGAGCGAAAAATACGATGAAACCAAAGTGGCAATATTACTAAACCATGCCGGTGAAGAAGCCCAGAAAAAGTTCGAGACATTTAAGTTGTCAAATGCAGACCAAAAAATATTTAATAGAGTTGTTGGGGCCTTTCAAAACCATTGTAAGCTAATGAGGAACGAGACTTGCGATAGATACAAGTTTTCACGAGAATTTAGCAAGAAGGTGAGAGTTTTGATCATTACATCACCGACATAAAAACCCTTGCGTCTTCTTGCAACTTTGGGGACCTGGAAGATTCCTTAATAAGAGATAAGATTGTAAGTGGCATAAGAGACTTGTCCTTACAAGAAAGATTCGTTCGTGAAACTAATCTAACTTTAAAAAAGGCAGAAGAGTATTGCAGAGCCGCTGAAATAAGTTCAATTCAAGTAAAAGAAATAAGTCATGACAAGGAAGTGGATTTTGTAAGATATAGTAACAGAAATCAATACTACACAGTAGTAATAGACAGAGTGTTGATGTGTACAAATGTTTCAAATGTGGAACAAACCATGGTAAAATGAACTGTCCAGCGTATGGGAAAAACTGTCAAAATTGTGAAAAACTTAATCATTATGCAGTAGGTTGTTTTAATACAAAACATGGTCAGGTAGGATCAGATTAGGCAAGTCAATCCAATAGTAGGTATCATAATGTTAAAAATTTTGGATATAAAAATAACAATCTTTTAAGAAAACATGTACATGAGGTTGATAATGAGAGTTCAGATGAAGATGTTTCATATTCTATTGATTATTTAATATTAGACTCAGTTGATAGTAATAATAATAAGGCTTGATATGTACAAGCGCAGATTAACAATCAGGTAGTATCGCTAAAATTAGATACTGCGGCTAGTTGTAACTGCATGCCTCTCAGTTTATTTACTAAATTAAATAAAATTGGCAAGTCTAGTGTAACGATTGTGTCATATGGCAATAATAAGGTTAATGTCATAATAAAATGTTTAATAAAAAATGCTGTCTATAATATAAAGTTTTTGTTGGTTGAGAAGGCTTCGGTGCCTATTTTGGGTCTAAATGCTTGTGTAAAACTAAATTTAGCACAAAAAATTGATTCTCTAAGATCACAGGGTGACGACAAAGAAAATTTTGTTAAAAATAATATTGAAGTTTTTAAAGGAACAGGCAAAGTTCCTTTTCAGTATAAAATAATGCTTAAAAATGATTATAAACCATATATAAGTTATTGTCGTAGAGTTCCAGATACAGTAAAACCATTGTTAAAAAACACATTAGAAGACTTACAACGTAAAGACATAATTTGTAGTTTGGATGAACCAACTGTTTCAACCAAAATTGTGTCTAGTAACTTGAATTGTAACAGTAACCTGAATTTAGGTATTAATAGTAAGACAGTTACAACAAGGTCTGGTAGAGCTGTTGTAAAACCAGCTAGGTATAAAGATTAGTTATAATTTAGACATAGCTTTCATAGATGTATTCCTAGAGAATAGTCAGAATAGTTATTTCTGTTTCTCAATTGTAGTTTTGTTAAAAAAGTGTATAAGGGGAAGATGTCTCATATGGCCTTGGAACTATTTTTATGTTCTAAGCATATGACTATGACAGCTTCAAGAAGACCATGACCAACTTCAGGTCACTTAACGAATATAGGTTAAGCACTTTGTAATATGTAAAATTTCAAGTAAAACTTAAAAAGAATAAAAGTATATTATTTCATAATAACAAACATAAGACAACCCATTAACTAATAATACTTATGGCAGATATATATGGCAGAATGAATTGGTACCAGAAGAGTGGCTAAAGGGAATATGTCCGTTGCATGAAAAGGGTGATCAACTGGAGTTTAAGAACTATAGAGGCATTACTCTGTTAGTATTTGCATATAAAATCTTTGGCAATGTATTGTTTGAAAAACATTTTACAAAGGATATTATTGGTCAATATCAATGCGGATTTACTGCTGGAAAGTCAACTACACATCAAATTCAAGAACATAGGTAGATTCTAGAAAAGTCACTAGAATATAATATATATATATATATATATATATATATATATATATATATATATATATATATATATATATATATATATACAGACCATCTCTTCGTCGACTTCAAAGCAGCCGATGACAGTGTGAAAACAACGATAGACTTTGGGATTCCACCTAAGTTAGATAAGTTGACTCAACTAACGATGCAAAACGTAAGCTCATGCGTTAGAATTGAAGAAGAAAACTCTACGTTCTTTGACATTAATAATGGTCTAAGACAGGGGGACGCGCTGGAGTGTCTCCTCTTTAATATTGCCTTAGAAAAGATAGATCGACGCAAATTCTCGCATTTGCTGTTGATATAGTTATAGTGGGCAAAAGTATGAGAGACATGGTGCAGTGTTTTACAAGGCTTGCGAACGCGGCAAGTGAATTAGGACTTGTGGTAAACGAGGAAAAAAACCAAGTTTAAGTTGGTTTCTAAAACCCTCGAAATATTTAACAGAGAATTCAAATTAATAACCATATCTTTCAGCAAGTCAAAGAATTCACATATCTTGGATCGCTAGTAAACGAAACAAACACGACAAGCGACTAAATAAAAATACGCATAGCAATAGCAAACAGAACTATGCACGGTCTCCAAAAACATTTAAAAAATAAAAATATAAAACGTGAAGTAAAGCTCAATATATACAAGATTTTAATAAGACCGGTTTTGATATCGGGGCTGAAACGTAGACCTTATCTTAAAATGGTGAAAGACTTTTTGTGGCCTTAAATAAAAATGGGCTATTGCGTCGAATATACTTTCAACTTTGAACTATATCAGTTATACACCGATCCAGATATTGTGAAATTCGTTAAAGTTCAGAGGCTTAGATGAGCTGGACACATTGCTAGGATGTCAGATCACGAATACACGAAGAGATTAACGTTTTCAAAACTAGAGGGCACAAGAAGCAAAGGACGATCACGAAGGACATGGTTTGATGATGTGGACCATCACCTACAGATTTTAAGGGTCAGAAGATGGAGGGAAGTTGCCACGAATCGACAGGAGTGGCGATTTCTTTGTGAACAGGCCAATATCCACAACGGATTGTTGAGCAACTTACGATCAAAGTTAGAAAAATCGTTGTGACATGCTGCCATTTCACAACTGATTGTGCTCAAAAAACAGAGTAAACTATTTACCCCTCATGAGATTGACAGGGACGACATTACTGGATCTGTGGAACATGGGTCTTGGAGGCAAGACACTCCACAGATGGCTTCCCTTCAAAGGACTAAAGGTAATTTAACAGTAGGTAGAGGCAAAAAAGAATAAGGGATGACTTCTGTCAATTTTTCAGCAGATTTGGGTCAGTCCGGGGTTAAGTGCCACAGTGAATGAGTGATAAATAAATAATAAGCTTTGCAAAAACATATGGATAATGTTATAATGCAATACAAACTTATCTCAGAAATTTTGGTCACTGCGATTTCCATCAGTAATCTTTTATAAATTAAAGGTCATCATTAAAGGTCATGACAAAAGCGAAGGCTTAGGGATGTCAAAATAGACGTACCTGCCACTTGTTTCCCTCAATGGCCTTGTACTTTCTGTTGAAGTTTGTTTTCAATAGCTTCACAGTATAATCAGATTTCAGCACTTTCAGCGCCACGATTTTCTCTAGCGCCACACTTTTTCATTGCTATTAAAATGGTCATTCCTCTTCACTTTCCATAATTGCGGACAATGGCGCAATAAATCAATATATATATATATATATATATATATATATATATATATATATATATATATATGTCGGTTTATAACGTTCTTCGACGTCTTCCGATTTCCAATCTCCATCTCATTCTATCGTTCCATAGATCGTCCTCCAGTTCTCTTTTCCAAGAATTTGTCTTGGTGTTCTATTCTAAGACATTCTCCCTACGTGTCCGTACCATCTGAGTGGTTTCGTTTTGATGTCATCAACAATATTATGTGTAATTCCCATGATTTCTCGGACTCTCTCATTTGTTATTCTGTCGCGTCTAGAAATTCCCGCCGAGCGGCGCCAGAAGTCCATTTCTGTTGCTCTAAGCATTTTCTCTGTTCTTTCTTTTAGGGGCCACACTTCGCATCCATATGTTGTGATACTTTTTATTTTGGTGTTGTATATTCTTCTTTTATTTTCCTTAGAGATGTTTCATCCCACAGTACGCTGTTCAGTAGGGCCTTTCCCTCCCTGTGTATTTCTTTAATAGCTGCATCTAATTTTCTGTCCTGAGTGATCTTTATTCCTAGGTATTTGTAGTCGTCACATAGTTTCATCTCTTGATTTTCCTCTAAGACAAGGTTATGTTGATCTCCTCCGATACTCATGTACTCAGTTTTTTCCATATTCACTTTTAAACCTCACTCTGTAAACTCTTCTAATAGTTTTCACATCACACATAAATCAATTAATAAACTAATAAACTCCCTCTCAAAGTTTTCCGAAAGCTCGGTTGTAGTTGACGCCATGGTTTCAACCAAGGCACTGTCAATTATTTATTTAAGCGTCAAACGGGTTTCTAAACGGTCAATCAAGCTTAATTCAGTCGATTGACTCAAGGTTTGGATCAAAACGATTGGCCGTTTAGAATTTTCTTTAGGCGGATCAACAGTTTAAACCGAAAACTACAATCGGATGTGAGTGCAATTGTCAACCAACAATACAGCTCTATTTTCGATAAGTGGTAGGTATCAAAGTACAAGCATCGACGTCGATTTTGTACGAGCACAGAAACCGAAATGATGTTTGCTGAGTAATCCGCGGAGAAAGTGGGTTAGGAGGAAAACACATTGATGCTGCCTCACAGGTAGATTCGTTTATACTATATTCAATCCGGGCGTTTAGATGTCTCTTTGTAGTGGCAAAATGTCCGTCTAAAAACCTTGGTCCGTTATTTTTTTTGGATTCGTCTAAATATAGCCAGTGTTATGTAAATTGTACTGCTACTGGCCTATCTGTCTAAGTGAGAATATACCCTTAGATGCCGTGTCTATTTGAGACTGTAAGTGTGAGCTGCGAGGCTCCGTGCAAGACAGACTGGGTGAAGATGGACTCTGTCTACAAATCTAGAACTCAAAATTGTGGCATTTTCATTTCACCCCAGATATAATAGAATACCGAAAAATATTCTTAATATTTTCGCGTCGCTGAGATTGATATATAAGGATTTTCGAGTCTGTTTATAAAAATTTTTATTGCTATTTCGTTTGATCTTGATTCCGCCTAGATATTTGCGCGTCCAATAAATATGAATATTTCCACTTAGGTTATCAGGAAAATGTATGCTGACAAGAGAATGATTTTGGGAGAATAATAATACTCTTTGATAAATCAGCCGCGAAAGCAGTCGGTTTCATTGTTGAAGTCATGAAGAATTTTGTAAAATCGGTAATTTAAGAGTGTAAAGTGTAGTAGTCGAAGAACAGATTGGGTTTTGAACAAAAAATAAATGGTTCTTCGCAGAGTATTTTAAAAATCGGCAAATTTTCATTTTAATTTCATGAGTTTTGGTTAGAAAAAGAGGTAATTAAGCTCAATTGCTATTTGGCAGTCTTTGTATAGCGATATAATCACCGTTTATAGCTGTATTCCGTGTCACGGGATTTGATAAAAAGTGTGTATGAGGGCTAAGTGAGGTCTACATGGTTTTAAGTGAAAATTACGCAGCTTTTCACATTTAGTACACTCTAATACTCTAAGCGTGTGTTTCTTTGACATACAGTACATCTACCTTGTGATGTACTTTTAGAAATATGATTTATTTCATCAAATCGTATATCTCTAAGAACTGGACAAGTTGAACCACATTTTCTTTTTCTTGAACTTGCTCCAACGACTAGTGCCATAGCAAAATTTCGTTGAAAATCCAAATAAGTTATAATACTTTTAGAATTTATGTGTTGGTAAAAACGAAATGCTGAAGAAGTGAGAAAATAAATTCCACCGTCATTTTTTTTATCTTAATCTTGGATGATAACATGGACAAAATTATACTTATTGATCAATTTGGTTGTGGAACTTCTTTTCTATTTTCAGCTTTTACTCTTCTTGTCGCATTTTGGAGCGTACTGATGGAGAAATGATTGCTTGCCTTTATAACTGCAGCGTTGTCATTTTACTAGACGCAAATAACGGTACCATTGGATTTGAAATCAAATGTTTCCCGACATTTATTTATTCTGTTCTCACGCACACTTCCACATGCCCGAATACCTCTATCACACATGCTTGTCAATAGTGAATAACTGGTGAAGAAATTGTCAAAAAATACATTATGGTTGTTGGGGTTCTCAATTACTTCTAACATTTTATTTACAACGTGGGAACCTAAAGGCATCTTTCTATCTATTGTTTTATCGCAGTATATCTCTAAATTATAGGGGAATCCGTCTTGTCCATATAACATCCATATTTTGAAACCGAATCTTATTGGTTAATTTTTTATGAACATCTTAGACGAGTGATGCCCATGATACAGAATCATGTATTCATCTATGCTAAGATTTTCAATCTTATTGGTTAATTTTTTTATGAACATCTTTGTCGAGTGATGCCCATGATACGGAATTATCGATTCATCTATGCTAAGATTTTCATGGAAAACTCAAAATTTTTTGAAGTTTTGTTTCAGTATATCATATATATATATATATATATATATATATATATATATATATATATATATATATATATATATATACAGATTGAACCAAATTAAAACGGAACATACAATTTAATACATGTCTGTTTGAACTGCATTTGAAATAGTGGACCAATATAAAACTTGGACAAAAATAAATCCATACTTGTGTATAGACATTGTATAAAATATCGTTCAACTATCTGTCTCGCAACAAAGTTGTTTGCGTAAGACGGGTTTGTCTAAGGAGGCGATAATAGTTCAGGAAATGAAGCTCGACAAAAGTTAAAAACCTCGCAATTTTTTCGTCCTGCATGTATCCAGTTGAAATTTTAACCGAAAGTAGGTGATAGCCCAAGGATCAAAATCTATATCGAACCGAAGTGCGCTGAAGGGTTTTAGGGGTGAAAACTACCCCTAATTGTCAAAAATTATAAAATATCATATTAAACCTGAATATGGGTAAAATTTGGTTTGAATTAATTAAATATTGATAGTTTCGTGCTTTTGAATAAAGTTCCATCATATTTCAACCCTTAAAAAGCGACCGTTATTAGAGATTAATATAAAAAAATTAGTAATGCGAAGAAAATGATTTCACCTTCGAACTATTTGCATAAAAATTTGGAATTAAGCTCAACTCACCCTCTGCTTTATAGTTTTGTGTCATGCCGATGAACCCTGATTGTTCTTAGGGGTGAAAACTACCCCTAATTTTCAAAAATTGTAAAATAACATTACAAATCTTAAGATGAGTGAAATTTGGTTTGGATTAGTTAAATAGTGATTTTTTTATACTTTAAAATACAATTTCATACATTTTCAACCCTTAAAAATCAATTGTTATGAGTGCTATAGGTGAAAACAATTTTTTGCCAAAATTTTGCAACCTTTCAACTTTTGAAAATCACCCTTTACAACATTGCAGTTTTTATAAACTAATTAATTAGATATAAATTAAAAAAGTAGAATTAAATACAAAAAAATTATCAACATAAAAAGGCACCATATATTCTTATACATTTACATAAATAGTTGAAAATATTTACATTTATAGGTAAAACAATTATAATATTAATTTTATTAGTTATAAATTACATCTTCATCGTGATCTATGTCATCCTCATCTTCTTCAATTATTGGTGTACTGTTATTGCACCCTTCACCTGAGCACCCAGAACAAGTAGAGTTACAGTATAAACCAACTTTTCTGCACCCACATGAAACGCCGCATCCTTTTGTGCATTGGCAAAAAATAATTTTCAAAAGTTCATCGGGTGCAGGTTGTTTGTTCATGCGTACGGGTAATAACAAACCATCTTTGGAATACCATTCCCAATCTGTTGCTCTGATATTTTCATTGCCAAGCCATAGACATATGAGCAGATGTTTTATTCTGTTGTATGGGATTTCAAAATAAGAATGCTTAAAATTATTATGCTCCGTATTTTCTTTAATTTTTAACGATAGAGTGTTTCTTCAAAACGATTTGTAGAGGTTTTTAAGAGCTACAAGGATTTGTGAATTAAATCTTTTTGGAACCCTTGGTTTTTAAATGGGGTGAGTTTAAAGGGCTCGAAAAAGATGGTGCTTGATCGTAAATCGATGCTTTAAACGGCTGTATCTCGCCAAATATTCATTGTACAACAAATCTAAATATCAAAATCTAGCATCATTTTCCCGATATTTGACTTTGAATCTTTCAAATTTGGCATTTGAAGAAAACCGCTGAACATTGATAGGAAGTATTTCGGTTCCTATTATATCGCAAAAACATTTTAAAAAATGAATTGTATTTGTCTTTTTAAAAGCTACAAATTTGTTCTCTACAATTTTTTTTGATAAAATGCACCATTTTCGAGTTATTCGCGAAAAATCGATTAAAAACGTGGATTTTTTCTTCTAAAAGTTGTTACTTTCAATCGCGAATAACTTGAAAAATATCATTTTATAAAAAAATGTATAGCACATTTTTTGTTTAGAATCACTTTTCTAATCGAAACCTGTAGTTAAAACGTAAAAAAAATTTCAGCCCGGAGATGGGGTGGCAACCACCCCCTAGGCTTTGGCGCACTTTGGTTCGATATAGATTTTGATCCTTAGGCTATTACCTACCTTCTGTTAAATTTCAAGTCAATCCACGCCGCACGAAAAAATTGCGAGGTGAAATGCTACATTTCCTGGACTATAACTGGTTTGACAGCATAATAAAATCGTAGATTTATGTGTAGCTTTCAATTTTTATGAGTTCAGAATCCAGCAGCCCGCTGAAGTATGGGATTTTTTATAATATAATTATTTGACAATCTTTTGTTGGCCAACCATCTACAGCAGAATTGAGCCGACATACATTATATTCCTATGTTCCGAATTTATTTCGTTCAATCTATATATATATATATATATATATATATATATATATATATATATATATATATATATATATGTAAAAATGTTATCTTCTGCATTATCTGTGATAATGCCAACCTTGCAGTTGGTAATATATATTGGTAATAACATTTTTTAAGTCGGAACCTTTGCCGACTCATTATTTTAGAAAAAATTGGAGCATACATGCCATCTGCAGCAGACCAGTTATCATCCTCAGAAGGAACATGGTGATATCCGCTTATCAAAAGTAAAGTAACGTAAGTATCAAAAACTGACGAAATTTCATCATGTAGTGAAAAAATTTCGAACTCCGATTTGCTCAAGTGTTCATCGCCTACTCTTGTTGGTGTGGAAGTTTAAGCTTGAATTCCAACCTTCTCACTCTTTTTCCATTTACGTTGAACCGATACATTTTCTTCCTAAGCGTGAATTTCTACTTCACCGGGTACTTCGTCTGGTATATCAGGAATATCTAACATCTGATCGTCAATAGTATCCTTGTCGCTTTCAGTACCTTGATCAGCTGAATCAATAACAATATCCACTGGTTCTGCAGACGTTGAAGCTTCCACATGGTCGAATGCATATATTAAAAATCTATGCTTTCGTATAGATGATCTAAATTTATAAAAATATATCTAAGTATTACGCTTTATTTACTGCCACCAACTTACCCATAAAAACTTTTTGGATCCAAAGATATATCCATTTTTCCACTGAAAGAAAACTAAAACTCAAAATTATTAAACACTAAAAACTAAAACACCACGTGTTTTCTTCTAGCAAGCTCGTGACAACTAATCCAAGCCGTTACAATTATGCGCGGTCATTCTCTAGGGAAAATTTAATAAGTGTTTCGCTGTTGCCAACGTTCCTATTTTGGGAACAATGAATGCTGAACGTGATATCTTTAGAAATAAGTTACCTAAAGGTATTTTTTGTAAATATTTCCTTTATATAATTCATTTGCTGTATTTCTATTTAACAATAAATCACAGTTCGGTACATATCGACTCGCAGTAACAACTTTAGCACAAAAAAGCAAGTGACATGAATTTGGACGTCATTTTACGCGGTTTTTAAATGAATACCGTAAGTAAAAAAAACATCTTAGCTAACAGAAAGTAAGAATGGGAAATACAGAAAGCATATTTGTTACAATATTTGAAAATATTTCAATATTTTCTTAATCCAACTTATTTTTTACTGTGTTCCCAAACATTTTAAGTAAAGTTAATCTTAATAATTAATTAATAATTCAGAAAAGTTTGATATTTCATTTTGACATATGACAGTCAGTATTATCGTTTTCTGTCAATTGGCACATAACCAAAATTTTAAATTCTGTTTTGTTAAAATGTTAAACTTAATGTAAGGTTTGTTGATAAATTTGGATAATTTTATTTGTAATAACTGTATATGTGAAATAACAATACATAGGTATATAATGTTTCTCTTTAAACCAGAAGTTTAAATTATTTCTTTTAAAAAAACTTTTACCCTTAAAGGATTTTTTAATTGGCGTCCACTTTAAATAGTTTAAGAATCTTCTTGTGTATTGTTGGCCAGAAAATCTCTGTAAGTATTTTTTTGTAGTTTATCCTGTATCTCAAATAAAGGAACCTTTATCCACGACCTAGCTCTCCAACCAAAATACCAGTAGCAAATGTTTCAATTTATTAGCTTACCCTATCTGCAGCCCAGTAATTGTTCAGTTCCCCCTTTCAACCCTACATAAGCAATTATATATTGTTAAAACTGACACCCAACGTGGTAGGCCGATAAAAATTCTTACAAAATATAAAAGGAACAAGTGGAGAGGACACCCCAGTCGCAGGTGTCTAGACACCAATATAAAAAAATGGTTTCAAATTGGCCGATTTTATTGTATCTAATTTGTTGTAAATTGAACAATTAATTACATAAAATATTGACGATTATATTAACTTAATTTTGAACTTTATCACATTCTGATACAGATTCACAAATAAAATACTGATCGGAATCGCAACTCATATCGTTCCAAGCATTGTTTCCTTTATAGTAATCAAAGATCAAACAGTTTTCATCCACCATTTTATCAGGAGTTTTGCCGGAAGGTTCACCAGCACCCCAATTTGTGTATGATATACGTTGGCCTGTTGATAACCAAACCCATTGATCCTCTCCAACCAGTTTTGTACCCGACGTCCAGTATAATCCTGTTAAAACACCTAAAATAATAAAAAATATATAGTCAATTTATTAAAAAAAAAATTTAAATATAATTCCAATTAGTTTTATTAACTTCGTAAATGTACTGGGTGTGCCAAAAGAAGCGGGACAATAAAATATTTCGCGAAATTTACATTGGATCGAAAACCTGTGAAAATATTTTCAATATTTTTCAAAATGTATAGTATGACACTAAGAGCAATGCTCTTTTTTATTGCAGATTCGGATTTCTTATACAAAAATAAGTAACTTATATTCGAGACATATTCTTGAAATGGTGATAGATGGCGCTGTAACCAGAAAAACACGGCAGGTTTTTAATATTTTTCAAAAATTTCTCGAATAAAACCTAACACGACCCCAATACCCGTTGGGAATGGGGCAGTGGCAACTTTGAAATCCTAAATAGAAACCTCAAATGAATAGTAACCCCCTATCTCGAAATTAAAAAAAAATCAGATAATACTTGTTTACTTTTTCACATAGAATCTGAATCTGCAATTAAATGGGGTTTTTTATTTAGAATTTCAAAGTTGCTTCTCGCCACACCCTCAGTGGTTGGGGATGGGGATGGAAAACTGTGTTGGATGTTATTCGATACATTTTGAAAAATAATAAACATTTGTTGTCTGGTTTGCTCACACAAACACACCTGGCTAACCCCCCCCCCCTCAAAAAAAATATGATACTCCCGAAAGCGAAATAGACACGAGTTCGCGCATTGCGTCACAATGAGAATGATTTTAAATATTCTCCGTAAGAACAACGGTGCTTGGAATACCACTAATTTTTAATTGGCACTAAAAATCATTTTATGGATTAATAGAATATATATATTAATAGAATATGAATAATTTTGATTGAAAAAATTAATAAATAATATAGTAAAAAAAAAATTGTGAATTTTATTTAAAACTTTTTGTTTGTATTCTTTGCTCTTTAATCAAAGGAAGGTAACCTTCGTAAATTTTACATGCTCTATTTGACTAAAGTCTCAAAGAGGGGATCGAGCCTTCGTCTAGTTGCACGTAAACAGATGAAAATAATTGATCAGTAATTATCTGTAATAAAATCGACAAAACAAATAGAACACAAGGTTTTAAGTTACAATTTCCTTTAATTTTCTCTTATTTCACATATCTTCTTTAAGTGTTAGGTTTAATTTCTTAATTCTAAAATTCATTCGAGATCAAAAGAGTTGTGTAATTATCTATTGCACAATCCTCTTCGACTCTCTTTTGGAAAGCCTTTAATGACTCTTAAGTTAATTTATGAAAAAACTTTTTGATTGTGAATTCAGCTTAGATCCTTTGGACATAAAATGTTTGGAACAAGTTCTTGAGGTTTTAGGATTAAATTTGTCTTCATGACACCAAGTAATAACCCTAGGTTTGTCACTACCGACTCCTTGAAAAACAATGAAACCTTGAGAAAAACAGATTTTTCGGCATCTCTTGTCTGATTATGACTCAAACAACCAGCAAAAAGTCCCTAAAAATGCAGGAGGGGTATGAGTATGATTGGGTATTAAGTACTGACTTAATAATAATTAAACATACTATATTTCTATTACTAACTAATTAAACTTCTAAAACATCAAATTATTGTCCATATAATGTAGGTAGATATGGATTATGGATGGTAGGGATATGGATTTTATTAGAAACAATAGTCAGATGATTGCAAACAATTTAGAGAGCAATTTTAAGAATTATGAACAACAAGAATCCATTAAGGGTCATTGGAAACAAATCAAAAGGATTATAAGCAACTGAACTCCAAACTTAAAAGAGAGCAGTCAAAAAAAGCAACAGTGGATGAACGATGAGATTTTGAATTTGATGGAAAAAAGACGCAATTTTAAGAACCAAAACGTCAAAATGTATAAAGTAAATAATAAAGAGATAAGGACTATAATAAGAGCTGCAAAACAAACATACTTCGAAAACAAATGTTTAGAAACTAAAGAGTTACAGGGAAAACATGATTCATTTAATATGTATAAAAAAATAAAAGCACTTACAGGTCAGAACAAAAAACAGGCTAATAACATCATTGACAGAGAAGAAAAACTGATTATCACTAACTTGCATAAAATAGACAGATGGAAAGGGTATATTGAGGAACTGTTTAATAATGAAAGGCCCGAGCTTGAAATTAACGAAGTAGTTACAGCACCTGACATAACTATGGACGAAATTGAACAAGCAATACGATTAGCAAAGACCCGAAAAGCGACGGGACCAGATGAAATACCGAGTGAAATAATAAAGCTCTTCGAAAGTTCAGGTAAAATATCTCTCCTTCATCTGTTTAATAAAATTTGTGAAACTGGCTATATACCAACGGATTGGCGGCTGTCGACTTTTGTGACGATACCTAAAAAAGCAAATGCAAAAAGATGTAGTGACTACCGAACCATCAGCTTGAGTCATATTTTAAAGATATTTCTACGAATTTTGCATTCTAGGATGTACCAAAAAATAAAAAAATAGAACAACAACTTGGTGACACACAGTTTGGATTCCGCAATAACCTTGAGAAGAGTACTAGATCAAGAGAAGCACTATTTAGTATACAGAGATGCAAAGATGTCGGACATCTAGTTTATATTTGTTTTATTGACTTTGAGAAGGCCTTCGATCAAGTAAAAACATACTGAAATGATATCCATTCTTCAGCAGGTAGGTATTGATGATAAAGACCTACACATTATTAAAAATCTTTACTGGCATCAACGTGCAAACATCACAATTGGCTGGGACATTTCTGAAGAGCTTCAAATACGAAGAGGGGTAAGGCAGGGCTGCATTTTGTCCCCGATACTATTTAACATCTCTTCTGAGTTCGTTTTCAATAAAGCAGTGGATAATGTTATATATATATATATATATATATATATATATATATATATATATTACAGGATCCAATTTGTAAATAGAATACATCTTGGAGACGGCTATCGCCGTATTCCCGTCCTCCTCCGCCAATCCTCTCGGTCCAAGGCATGCTCCTCCTCCAAACCTCTCGATTCCATTGCTCTTCTAATACCTTCATTCCATGAGCGTCGAGGTCTACCTCTTTTTCTTCTACCAGGGGGCTTCCATCTGTGACGTTTTTGGGGCCAACGTTCGTCAGGCATTCTTAACAGGTGTCCAAACCATTTTAAACCTCTTCTTTCTATTCTGTCTATGACCGTATCTGTAGCATTCATCTGATTTCTTATAGATTTGTTGGTTTTCCTTTCCAACCTTGATGTTCTAGCACTTCTTCTCAAATAATCCATTTCAACTGCCAACAATCTTCTTTTCAGGTCTGCATTAATTGTCCATACTTCAGAGCCATAACAAAGAACTGATTCAACCATCGTTTGCCCTATTCTTTTTTTGTTCCTTTTGGAAATGTTGCGATCCCACCATAAGGAGTTCAAACATCCTACAATTTTACGTCCCTGATTAATTCGGTGTTTAATTTCGGTTTCACCCAAGCCGTTCTTATCAATGAATGCACCTAAATATTTAAATTTTTCCACTTGTGTGATTTCCACGTCCTCGTCTATCAATACTTCAAACCTTGCATCTGAATTAATAACTAGATATTCCGTTTTCTTCATGCTGACTTTTAACCCCCATTTTACATATTCTCTGTATAGACGCTTTATCATAAATTCTAGATCATAAGAATCTTGAGCTAGAACGACTTGGTCATCCGCAAAGTTCAGGGAGAACAGTACGTCATTTCCTATTGGGATTCCCATTCCCTGGCAGTGGTTTTTCCAATTTTGAAGGGCTGCCTCAATATATAAATTAAACAGTAAAGGTGACATACTGCATCCTTGTCTCAGTCCTTTAGTTACTTTTATCGGCTCTGATAGTCTATTTCCGATTTTTAGGTAAGTGGTGTTATCCCTGTATACTTCTGTGATTATTCCTAAAAGGTGTGGACTAATGCCGAGTTGTTGTAAAGCTTGCCACAATTTAGGCCTTGGTACTGTATCATACGCTTTTTCTAGATCGATGAAGGCTAGATGTACTTCGTTACCAACCGCTATTCTTTTTTCTATTAATTGTTGGAGTATAAACAAGTTATCAGTGCAAGATATACCAGGCGTAAATCCGCTTTGGTCTTCGCTAATTAGATGTCCTACATCATCTTGTATTTTTCTATTTATTATCTTTCCAAACAATCTGCCGAAAGTAGGTAGGACACTCAATCCTCTGTAGCAGTTAGGATCTTTTCGATTACCCGGGTAATCGGATAATGTTCAATATGGTATAAAATTAAATGGCGTCAATATTAATAATTTGAGATATGCAGATGACACAGTGTTAATTGCAAGCAATTACGAAGAACTTCAACATCTAATTAATAGCATTACCACAACATGTGATGAATATGGCCTTAAGCTAAACACCGCAAAGACAAAGGTGATGGTCGTCAGTAAAACGCCAATACAATCGAAAGTGGTAACAGCTTATGGTGAACAAATGGAGAGAACTAACAGTATCACTTACCTTGGTTGTAATCTAAATGAGAACTGGGACATCAGCAAAGAAATTAGCATACGGAAAGAGAAGGTCAGAGCTGCATTCTTTAAGATTAAGAGACTGTTATGTGGAACCAATATTGAATATTTTGGCCATGTTATGCGCCACCCAGAAATATATAATATACTCCATTTAATAATACAAGACAAGCTAGAGAGAAGAAGGGGCCAGGTCGAAGAAGCATGTCATGGCTTAGAAACCTGAGAGATTGGTTTAACAGATCCTCTGCATCTGCTTCCTGAGCTGCCCTCAACAAAATTACTATAGCCAATTCGATAGCCAACGCTCGATAATCGAGCAAGGCACATGAAGAAGAAGATATCTACAATGCCACTATCACTTAGAACATTGCATAAAATGTTTGAAATATTTGCCACTTTGTCAGGGCAGTAGCCAGGCACTTTCAAAGGACATATGAGGAGGTTTCCTCTTCCTCATTATAAATACGTCACCGTGGCCCATCCGCTAATCCAAGCAAATCTAGGTGCGACCTGAGTCTAAAGTGGCCGATAAGCATACTGACTACCAGAGAACAATTTCTACGGTGTAGAAGAAGAACGATAACTTACTAGAGGTACATTGAAAAACTGACAGTGTCGAGTCTACACAAAAAGAATAAGAAGAAGAAGAAAGATTATGGATTGGGCATACTATAATGACATATCACCATCTAGGAGTGAAAGGAAATCATCTGATAAAGTCGAACTGTAATTCGAGATACTTTTTCTATATTCTTGTTGATTGCACACTATTACATGCATTTTGGTATGAATGGCAGTTTTGGCGGTTTATTGAATTTGTTTATCAAGCACCTAAACGTACTTAACATCTTAAACGACTGTTAATTGTATTACAAACTTAAATATAATTGTCTATTTATATTTACGAAAACAGATAAATTTCTATTTTTAATATTAATTGTATATATCAATGTCACTTATTTTTAAAGTGTTATTGATTCGAGTGATTGGTCTGCATTAATAAGAATAAAAAACAATTATTTATACTTAACAATATCATATATTAGATAATGTACTTGATAGCGGCCGAGCTTGATAGTTTTTCGATATGAAAATTATTTGCCACAAAACTTTTGATTTTAAATATCTTCTTTTGTGCGCTATGCTTGATTTTAGGATTTGGTGATCTTTATGTTAACACACCGTTGAAGGTTTCTTGGTCGGTAGTTACATAAAATCTTTCCTAGACTGTTCGACCTGTCCATTGTCTACTGTTATGCAGCCTGGTGTCTAATGTTTTCCTTCTTTTTTGCCCTGAATAATCAACCGAAGTAAACGATATTTAGGTTCCTTCCTTATATGACCGAAGTATTGGACCTTTGTCATTTTGATGCTATTCACTTCTCGCTCTTTGTGTATGGTTTACAGCTCATGTTCATGAAATATGTGTACTGTCCACGGGATTTTAAGCATGCGGCAGTATCAATACAACTTAACGCATCTAATCAATTTAGATTTTTGACTTTTATTGTCCAGGTTTGACACCCATAAAGCAAAGTGGACCAAGTACTTTAGCACTCTAAGACGTGTGTTCATAAAGGGACTTCTATTGCATAATGCAAAACGGTAGCTAATGAAGCTGTTGCCTGCCACTTCTATTCTGGTCAAAATTTCTTGCAGCCTAACCCTGCAGCCAATCCAACTTCCTAAATATCTAAAGTGTTCCACCCTGTCCAGGTATTTGATATCTAGTTTTAGTAGCAAGTCTTCGATATTAATCTTTCCGAACACCATTATTGGAAGCGATTTTATCATTTTCGCTACGATTGTTAACGTTATTTCAAAAACTGATTCAGAATAAACATTATTACAACCTAAATGCCCTGACGATGGACCTGTTGTCTTCAGACCTTGATTCCCGGCGAGGCGGTTTGAAGTGAAAATACCGCACCAAGTTCGAAGCAGTTTTTTAAACTAAAATCAACCTGTCTGTCTGCTCCAATACATCAAACGAACAACAATGTTTTTTAATACTTGGTAATAAATCATTTAAGTGTGTTTAAGAAGTAAGTATTAAACAGTTTTATTTTTACGGTTTTGATTTCTTTACTTAAACCTTAGAAAAGCCTAATGACATTAAAACCAACAAGTAATTGAGAAATGAACTGGACATACGTAATGAAAACAAAAATCGATGGACGGAGGTGTATATTCCATGCATTGTTATATGTTACTAAATGGTTTTCTCGTTTTCTATCTAGGTGTCCGACGGGATCGGAGAGTTACAATTAAGTATATATATATATATATATATATATATATATATATATATATATATATATATATATATATATACATATATATATATATACACATGTTTCAATAAACTATCTACATATCTAAAATACATGTAAAAAATCCTAGAAGGTCCATTTTTATTTCATCTGCTCCCGTTGTTTCCCTATTCTTTTATGTTGTTATATATGCCTTCATAAGTTCATAAGTTCAATCATATATAGCAATGGTTAAAGATGAGTTTCTAGGTCGAGAAATCAGTTTTTGAATTATTACACGATTCATTATATAATATTGTTTATTTTCGAAGTTCGCTTCAACTGTTAGGGATATGCCAAATATATAGTATTGCACCCACTGTTGTTCGTGAATCACTTTTAAGTGGGCGCTATATGTATTTGTTATATTCCTTTGTTTGATTACTTAGAATGTAAAAAGTTTATCGTCCATGTTATTCATTTTTAATTTACGTTATAAATTCTTTCCAGAATAAAAGACTGCTAATGTTTGCCTTGACAAGCCTTCTACTCCATGACAGGTTTCCCTGTATTTACCTTTGTTTTTTTTGTGTGTTATTTTGCAAGTACTCGTGATAATCCTATTTCTTTCAAATTGCAAATTATTACTTGCATTATTATATTTTTGTTATTAATATTTGTAATTTGTAAGTAAGTCACATACTGATTATATTTTTATATTTGATTTTATACGTTGATTTATGAAATCTTCCAAGTCAATATCTAATAATCTAATGTATTCAAAATGGTCAATATTCCTTAACTTGTTTTGCTACCAAATTATTAACTATTGATTCAAGTTTCAATAATTTATTTTCTAAGAAATATTTACATTCTCTTACAATTTCCTGTCTTCGCCTGTATTTAAAGAAAATGAAGCTTTTCATATTATTTATTTACTTTACATTATTTTACAATAACTAAAAAACTTTATGAAACTGAAACTAAGAACGAACACTTGAAACATTTCTGCTTGTTTAATTTCTCACCAGATTTTTTGTTTTTTTTTATAAATATAAACAACAATTTTAAACAAACGCAATTTCACACAAAAACAATACACAACGTGCATTAAGGTAAAATAATAATGATACTTTTTGTCACACTAGCCTATTATTATACAGAGACTTTTAATGTACAGCTGCGGTCATTGAATAGTTTACACCTTCATTTTTACAAACTCAAAGAGGGTTGATCACTAAGGCAAGTTGCTGTAGATTTGAACGTGATATGATTTTGCATACGGAAAACCAAACAAGGATTGAATCATTTTCACTCTGTAATGCGGTTGGGTGGTTCAAGAGGGTAGAAGATCTCCTCAAAGCAACAAGATAAGGTGTCAGTAGATTATCTGAGAAAGGCTCCTTTTGCCACAGCTCGTAAAGCTAGCGAAAAGATAGCATTTCCGGGCATCATTTAAATTTTGCAGTTGCAAGGAAACTTTTTTTGACTGAGGATCACAAGGAGAGATAAGTTGCATTTTGTAGAAGGGAAAGTACAAATATGGGCTATGCTACTAATATGACTATCGCAATTAATATGAAATGCACACCACCATCTATATGCCAATAGCTTGACTAGACACTCTTTAGCCTAAAATAATAAGTAGTAAAGCTTACAATGATCTAGGTCCAGTGACCGTTGAAACAATCACATGTTAGTGTTGACGCTGATCAAGAAATTTTTCACGTATGTTTTTATTTCAATTTTTTTTTTTCGGTGAAAACTAAGAATAAATTTAATACTTTATCACACATCGTAAGGGAAAGGCTGATATTTACATAATATTTTCGACTTTTTCTCTTAATTTGTTTGTTGTTTTATTCCTGTAATTTTTTTATCCACAAAGAATACAGGTTATTACCATGGAAATATGGATGCAAATATTTTTAAAGAATGGTTTGAAGAAAATTTGTAAAAAAAATTGGAGCGACCATCCATAATAGTCTTGGATAATGCATCCTACCACTTTAGAGTAGAAGAGAGATTTCCTTCAAGCAGCTGGACAAAAGAAGAAATAAAGTTGTGGTTGACAGAAAAGAAAATTCGATTTACTTCAAAGGTGTGGAGAGCACAAAATTCAAAAGAACTTTGGTACTGACCAAATAGCTCTTAAATATTGCCATGAAGTTCTTCGACTTTATGCATCCAAAACAAAAGATGATGCTAGCTTTCTTGGTTTATGGAAAGAATCGCTAGAAAAAATAAAGGCAGAACAATGACAAAATTGTATTAGACATACGGAAGACATAATCGTTCAGTCTTTTCAAACCGAGCGAGTTATAGATGAGGTCCGGCCTCTAATTATTCGGATAGATAATTCAGATAGTGACGACTCTGCTAGTGAAATATCAGACAGTGAATAGGACAAATCGTTTGCTAAAAAGATGAAACAAAAAAGTGTTTCGGAAATTCAATTCGGACTTTGTGGTGTATTTTAGGTAAACGATAAAGTACCTTCGGTCTAATTACTGGACTGCCTACTCTCAATATCTTTGGTATTAATTACTGGAATACACGTGTTTAAACATTTTGTTTTGCTAAAAACTCGGAAGTGATTTAGTGCCAATTTAGATAAAGACCTTGATGAACATTTGATGTCGACAAATAATTTCGATTATTCGAAATATTACGTCCTACTTCTTTTAACCGCCCTGTATATACATATTATATTCATTTTATTTGCCTTTGATACAGTAAAATCTAATATTATTACTGAACATAAAATACAGGAAATTAAATATTTTCAAGCGATCGAAATTAAATATTAACGCCCCACTGTTTGAGGCCCACTGATCATAATATCTTAATTACATATCGGCCTTCATAAGGTAAAAAAAAGTTGTGTGGTGCTACAAATATAAGCTCTTATATTTGTATCAGTTTAGTCTATAGGGTTTTTTTCTTTTCAGAATGCCTAGAAAAAGTATTGTAAGTATAAAACAACGAAAGTTCTGGGATCCAGATAGCATGAAATCTGCTATTCAAGATCATGTGAGAGATAAAACGATGGGTACATTACTGCAAATTAAAGATTGCAAAATAAAATTGCAGCAATAGTGGGGCGCAAAGGAAAGAGACAAATCGCATCGCTGACTTCGGCTAAGAGAGGATCATTGATCACTTTAATTGCATGTATGAGTGCTGGAGGGAATTTTATCCCACCCATGTTAATCTTCCCAAGAAAGAATATGAATGTACAACTCATGAAAAGTACTTCTCCTGGATCGATATCAGCCGTTCATCCTAGTGGTTGGTGCAGTCTAATTTATTTACACAGTGGTTTAAACACTTCATAAATACCGTTTAACCATCTAAAGAGTTTCCTGTACTTCTTATATTTGATGGACACTACAGCCATATTCGCAATTTAGATGTGATTAATCTGGCAAGGGAGAATAACATAGTTATAATTTCATTACCTTCACATTCAACACACAAACTGCAACCGCTAGACAAAACTGTCATGGGAACGCTCAAGACATACTCTAGCGAAGAAATCAGCCAATGGTTACGTCATACTAATCTCGTCCTCTCTTAGTGCGATATTGGAGAACTTTTTGGCAAAGCATACCTTAAAAGCCAAACTGCCGCTCGGTTTGCCCGGAGCGGGGCAACAGGACCACATTTAGGAAACCTAATACAAGCGCACACAACATTTGCCTACGGTTGTATAAAAGACTGTCATTATTGTTTCAACTAAAGCATTATTCAATCAACGATGTATAAACAGAGAACTACGAACACTGCGTTCGTAGTTATCTGGTATAAATAAGAGAGTTGCATTATCGAACTAAACAACAACATCAAAAAAACTACTATAAAATAGTAAAAAATATCAAAAGCTGATTGTTGATAGCTTACCTATATTTATCAATTTTCAACAGCTTCCATTTTAAGCACATTCTTTGGGAAATAAAGATCATTATGAATTCATTAGGAGAAGCGAATCAGTTTTAATCCTCACTGTCCAAGCAAAGCAAACATGCGTCTGTCGATTGTCGATGTGTCGAAAAACTATAAAAGCTCAGTTCTATTTCATTTTCGCAAGCGGAAGAAAGTACCAACATCATGGAGCCGTTTCCAGTATCTGTCGCGAATTTCAATCAGGGTATGTGAACTTATAAAATGGTGACAGCTTGACTATTATTGTGGAAAAAGTTTCGCAAATGTGCGGTGTGAGTGTTCGCAAAATTTATGACATCTGCGAAGAGGTCCAGCAAGGTGAATTGAAACTGGTACAAAAAAGGAAGAAAAACAGTTTTCAATCCAATTCACGTGAGATTACTTACGATGAGGGAGTGTATTCCAGAATAAGCAAAATTGTCCATGCTTTTTTTTAACAAATATACCACCACCTGCCGACAGCATAATGAACAGAGTGAAAGATGATGATGACCTACCAGCTACCAGCTTTCTCAAAAACCACATTTCGTAGGCTACTAACTGACATGAGTTTTGGGTATGGTTCGATAATGATGGAAAGAAAAGATATATCCTGGAAATATAAGTACCTCAGACAAATAAAAACGGTCAACGGGGACCTCGGTTTGTTGATCGAAGACAAGAAGAACAACAAGCGAACCGCTGATTACCACGACCAAATGGACGGAACTCTATATGAAGAATGGTTTGAGAAGATTTTAATTCCAAACTTGCTGAAAGACAAAGAAAACGTTGTCGTTTTGGATAACGCGTCATACTACTGCCGCAAATTTGATTTCCAAAAAAAAATGTCGAACAAAAAGCAAATCAAGGATTAGCTAATCGAAAAGAACATTTTCTTTAAGGAAGATTACCTAAAAAGTGAATTACTGGATACTACGGCCGCATTTAGAGACGAATACGACAAGTACAAAATTGAAACATTTGCGGAAAAATAGGACGTTAAGATTTTGAGACTGCCGCTTTACCATTGCAAGCTGAACCCGATTGAGGTGGTGTGGAGTCAAGTGAAAAGGTGTGTGGCTTTAAACAACATTGAGATTAAAAAAAAACGGTAGAATAGCTGATAAAAGAAGCTTACCAATGAGTATCTAAAGAGCTGTGTCATAATTATGTGAAACACGTCAAGGAAGCAGAAGAAAAAATGTTTGCGGTGGACAATTTGCAGGAAGATATTGAACCGGTGATAAATAATATAGAAGATGATTCAGAGGATAAGGAAGATTTATATATGGATTGCGATTGGTATTAATTAAAAAAAATATCTCAGATTTAATGCGCATTTGTTTTTTTAGTACTATACCTACAGCACATTTCAGTTATGATCTTCTTGTGTATTTTAAGTATATATATATATATATATATATATATATATATATATATATTATATATATATATATATATATATATATATATATATATATATATATCGTAGGATAAACTACATTTACAAGGTATTTATTAGATATTTTATGTAAAAAGGATTTTTTGTAGAATTAATTTGTTTTTTTTTTGTTTAACTTAAGTCTATAAAAATTTACGGGAATAAAAATTTAATGTTAAACCTGCTTAGCGCTGTTGGATTGTGAATGATTATCTCTATCTAAATGATATTATATTTTTTTTCTTTTATAATTCGACATGTTCGTTGAAAAGTAATATAGATCATACATGAGAGTTAATGAAGAATAACAAAGCTCCGGGGGAGGACGGTGTCGTTACGGAAGCGATAAAGTTAGGAGGCTCAGTACTGATAGCCAAAATTCAAAAGCTCTTTAATCTATGCCTATGGAATCAAAATATCCCAACAAAGTGGAATAATTCAATAACTGTACTCTTACACAAGAAGGGAGATATATCAGACCTGGAAAGATACAGACCAATCAGTCTCCTTAACCATCTTTATGAATTATACACCCGAATAATAACGAATAAATTAGAGACAAAGCTGGATTTTTACCAACCTCGGGAACAAGCTGGTTTCCGCCCTAATTATGGCACAAACGATCACCTGCAGTGCCTAAAAACCCTAATAGAAAAAACTAACGAATATAACCGTCCCTTGGCATTGATATTTGTAGACTTTAAAAAGGCGTTTGATACAGTGGAACTACCGTCCATCTTAAGAGCACTACAAGATTGCAGGATCGACCACAGATATTGTAATATAATTAAAAATATATATGAAAATGCCACAACAACCATAAGTCTATATTCTGCAACTAATAAAATAAAGATAAAAAGGGGAGTCAGGCAAGGTGATACCATGTCACCAAAGCTGTTCATTACCGTTCTTGAGTATGCATTTAAAAGACTAACATGGCAACAGAAAGGAATATCCATCGATGGAGAAAGATTAAACCATCTACGTTTTGCGGACGATATCGTGCTTCTGTCAGATAATCTGGGAGAGATCAAAGACATGCTCCAAGAACTGAATGACATACTACAAGAAACTGGGCTGGAGATAAATTTTGAGAAAACCAAAATGATGACCAATATGGTTCCCAGCGAAGAGATACACATCAATAACAACAAGGTAGAATTAATCGATAAATACACATACTTGGGTCATGAAATTAGAATAACCAGAGACAACTAAACCTGCGAGCTAAATAGACGAATCACGTTGGGATGGGCGGCATATGAACGGATGAGAGACATTTTTAAAACAAATATCCCAATTCACCTGAAAAGGAAGGCATTTAACCAATGCATCTTACCAGTCTTGACCTACGGAGCAGAGACCTTAACTTTAACGAAAGCTACTGCCGAAAAACTGAGGGTAACACAAAAGCGAATGGAGAGATCAATGCTGGGCCTGACCTTGAAAGATCGCGTAAGAAATGAGGAGATACGCCGACGAACTGGCGTAGACGATATTATACTGCGAATCAATAAACAAAAGTGGAGGTGGGCTGGACATGTTGCTAGAATGGAAGACGGAAGATAGACGAAGAGATTATTGGAGTGGAGACCAAGAGCCGACAAGCGAAGTCGAGGCAGACCACCCACCCGATGGACCGACGACCTAAAGAGAATAGAAACAAACTGGATTGCAGCAGCTAGAGATAGAGAGAACTGGAGACGTTTGGAGGAGGCCTATATCCAACAATGGATGTGAAAATTCGGCTGGATGATGATGATGATGAGAGTTAAAATTATAAAATATATTTTATTATTCTTAAAAAGTTTTTAATAAACTAGAGCTAATTAAAACTAATGCCTTACCTGTATCAAGTATAAATTTTCCAATTCGTTCGTTTTCTATATGGCTGTTAATACTTAACAATTGCATGCCTTGTTGTCGACAAAATTGTGTAGCTTTAAAATAGTTTCCCTGAAACATAAGAAATAAAAGCATTTTTATTGTTATACTACATTCTCACTACTCTACTGATCCCCATTCTAAAGGTGATATTTTGACGTCACCGAACATTCAAAGAAACTACCTGTCTAGTCTAGATAATTCCAGACTGTTCCAATTATACTTTATGAGAAAGATACAGCTGGTGTTTGTTATGTGAAAGTAACGGGTCGACGGTCTGCTGAGATACTTCGATACAATTCCAGAATAACGGGACAAACATATATAAGTAAGTGAAATTAAATTGTAAAGAATTTTTTCAATAAAATTGTATATTCACTTAGTCTAATAAATATATTTGTATCCTGAAGTAAATAAAATGTTACTTATAAATTAATTATGTTTTTAGTGTTACTAGACTGTAAATATATAAAAAATATCTGTTAGAAGACTGTAAATAAAAAATAAAATAACATACTAATATAATCTGTTAAGCTATTTTTATAATGATCTGCTTGTATTATTACATTGAAGATAAAGTCTCTAACAACAAAATCTTTAAGACAAAAATGCATTTGATCAAGTGAAAACTTGTCAGAAATAATGAACGCTATATCAAGGGAAGGCGACCTGCAAACGAACCATAATAATGGAGCTACGGCAGAATTTGAGAAAGTTTGATGCATCTTTGATACAAGAACACCATTATATACCTAGTCAAATAAAAGGTCTATCGGACAATGGTAGAGAGCATATACTCGTATAACTAATCTGCTAAAGTCCCGTGGACGACTTTGTATGTACTCGTTTAATAGTCAAAAGACTGTTAGACGGTTATTCCAGTGATTTAACGACTGTAAATATAAAGATACCAGTTGGAGGAACTATGAATTCTTTGGAATTAGCACAGTCTCCATATATAATGATCCCTACCAACCACCACCAATGGAGAGGTAAGAACTAATGGGATATTTATTAAACTGTTTATTCGGGCTGTTGGGCCGTTGTCTTCTGTTGAGATTAGTTCTCGACGTTTCGCCAACACTAGGGGTTGGCATCTTCTGGAGATGTTGATGCTTCGCTTGTAAGCAGAAACTGACGACGCGTTGTACTACGGAGGCAATATTTATAATTCCCACTCGCCTCCCCTCCACTGGTTTCGGCTTGAGGGGGTGTGTCGTTGTTTATAGTAGCTTTTCTATCTCCGTGTTTGGCGGGAAGGGCGTTTGTGGATTTTAATACTGGTATCCATGTTTTGTTGATTTTTAGTCCTTCTTCTATCCTATTGAAATTGTTTGGGTGCTTGTATATTTCCACCGCTTCCCGATATAACCGTGGGTAGTACTGTGAAGTTTTGTCCAGCATCTGTGTTTCTTCAAATAGTATTCGATGTTCTCCGCTTCCCAAAGCGTGTTCGGCAACGGCAGATTTGTCGATATGTCCTAAACGACAATGGCTTTTATGTTCATTTATCCTGGTGTTGGTGTGTCTTTTTGTGGTTCCCACATATACCATTCCACATGTGCATGGTATTCGGTATACTCCGGCCGTTGCTAATGGGTCGCGTTTGTCTTTTACCGATCTTAAACAATCCTTGATCTTCTTTGTAGGTCTGAAGATGGTCTTTATGTTGGCTTTCTTTCTAAACACGCTTTGGGAAGCGGAGAACATCGAATACTATTTGAAGAAACACAGATGCTGGACAAAACTTCACAGTACTACCCACGGTTATATCGGGAAGCGGTGGAAATATACAAGCACCCAAACAATTTCAATAGGATAGAAGAAGGACTAAAAATCAACAAAACATGGATACCAGTATTAAAATCCACAAACGCCCTTCCCGCCAAACACGGAGATAGAAAAGCTACTATAAACAACGACACACCCCCTCAAGCCGAAACCAGTGGAGGGGAGGCGAGTGGGAATTATAAATATTGCCTCCGTAGTACAACGCGTCGTCAGTTTCTGCTTACAAGCGAAGCATCAACATCTCCAGAAGATGCCAACCCCTAGTGTTGGCGAAACGTCGAGAACTAATCTCAACAGAAGACAACGGCCCAACAGCCCGAATAAACAGTTTAATAAGTTAGACGATGGCCGTGAAAGCCTAACGCAATTTAATGGGATATTGTAGCATAAATGGACTGCAACTGATCATGGGCTGTGATGTAAATGCGTGCCATGACCTGAGGCAGTACAAACATCAATGAAAGAAGTGTCATTACTACTAATACAGTTTGTTATGGAATATTATTTAGACATACTAAATGTACAAGAAGGTAATTTATATAATAATAACCTGTTTTAAAATAACAAGTAATTGGCATTTCAAGGAAACTTGTTGTCCTTATCATCATAACGCAGCCTGTAGTATCCACTGCTGGACATAAGCCTCCCTCAGTCGTTTTTACTGATGCCGATCCTGTGCCGTATGAATCTAGTTTGTTGTTACTCTCTTAACCCTTCGGTGCACGGGTGATAATTTGATACACGAAGGAACGGGTTGGATCTGAGAAGGCCAAACATTAAACTAAGAATTTTTTATGTTTAATTTAAATAAAACAGGTTTACGTTGCATATATTAGAACTACTACTAAAGACAACTTACATGTACATTAAAAAATGAACTGCTATTATAATATTAAAACTAAAAATATAAAAGAAATTACATACTACAATATGGCAGATGTTTAAAGAACACCTTGTATATAACTTATTCAGTTATTTTATCAATGCATATGCGACAAACAGGTATTAATACATTATGTTCTAAGTAAATAAATTTTTTACAGTAGTGACACATGTAGCGAGTTTTACGATCTCTACAAAAAGCACAACGCCCCTTTTATTTTGCAGTTCCGCAGGTGCTTCTACTGGTCCAACACCACTGAGTTTAGCAGCAAGCTCTCTTATATCTCGTGCCAAATAAGAAGATTGAGCTCTTGCTTTTGTATTGTCCATCACTAGATCCGGTGTGTTACGATAGTTTTTAGATCCGGTGTGTTACTTCTCTATATCACAAATGCATTTATTGCAACAACATCAAGCAATGCATAAAAGATGACCATGGGCCAGCGTTTTGTATTTTTTGCGACAGTATAGGAACCTCGAAGTTGATCAACGGGTCCATACCACCTTTCGTAGAATTATAGAACATTATTGATTCAGGTTTACTTTCGTCACCCGTTGTCGGATCGATTTGGTCATCATGGTGTAGGGTTGACAAAAGAACATGTTTTTTTGGTTTTGGTATATAGGACAATATTTCCATATCTTTGGTAATTTCAACGATAATTGATTTTGGCGGTATATTGTTCATTAAAAATTCGGTTGGGATATGCCTTTTGTTTTTCCGTAGGGTTCCTACAATTGTTAGACTATGATTTGTCAGTAAGTTTTGTGCGAGTTCAATTGATATAAACCAATTGTCCATTGTGACATTCCAGTTGGATCTGGAGATTGGTTTGCAAACCCGCTCAACCACATCGTTGACTGCAGAACTGATAGAATATGAACCTGTTGGTTGTGTACCGGCATATATTTCTAATTGTTAAGTATAGAACGTGCGAGAATCCACCAAGGAAAATACTTTTAGACCGTATCGGGCCGGTTTTTTTGGAAGGTACATTCTAAAACTATAGCGACCTCTAAAGCCTAAAAGCATCTCATCGATAGAGACATATTGGCCAATGGTATAATATTTTTGAAAATTTTCAACTACATCCTCGAATATGACTCTAACTGCTGCAAGTTTGTCTACTTGTGTCCGTTTGTCCCTTGTATGAATATCATCTAGGCGTAAGCACTTCATAAGAAATCGAAATCTGCGGAGAGCCGGAAATATGTCAATGCCCGTACTATTTCTTTCCCAAAACTCAAGAATTGAAGTTCTACCTCCACGGTAAACTCCAGCTAAGTAAAGCAGACCAATCAGAGCTTTTAGTTCACATATATTTGTTGGCCTCGCATCGGAACTGTCTTTATATCTCACGGACACACGCTCGATATATGCATTAGTACATTCAACAATATGTTTTAAAATTTTTTTCATTAAAAAACAGTTCCCAGCATTCTTTTTCAGTTTTGCAACTTTTCGCTTCACGAATAACTCCAGGAAGTTTTGTTATGATAATTTCTCGTCTAGTTCTAACATTTCGTGATCCGCATATCTTATTCAATTTCATTCCATCTTTGGTATTGTAATCATGGTATTGGTTTGACTAACCTGGTGGAATACATTTTTGTAAGTTTAATTCGGTGTCTGATAAATTCAATTCAGGTTCTGAGTTATGATTAGCATCTTCATGTTCTAAGTTGTCAACTATAGACTCATCGGAATCTGAATCTTCATAATTTTCTTCCTCGTCGGTTGCAACTTCCTCGTAGAGACGTTGCAAATGTTTTGCCTCTCTCTCGTAAGAATACATTGTTTTGCTAAACTCTAAAAACAATACACTGCAAATTTTGTTTTGTACTTTCATAAAAAAAAACTTATATTAAGGAACGGGTTGGGTCCGAGAGAACGAAAACAGATATATCATCGACACTATTGCTTCAATGCGCATTCATAACTGAGTTATTATAGGCTATGCCAACAAAAGGTACCTAGAACGCCAGGACCGTACTTAGACTCGCTAACCGAATAGAGATATTAGAAGAACTGAATGGGCCTGACAGACCCAACCCGTGCACCGCAGCGCTACATCTACTTCTATTATCATCAAACTACGTGTATTGCCTGATTTCACTTCATTTATCCAATTTCTACAATATATTAAAAAAAAAACTTGTAACTTTGGTAGAATAAACTATGAAGCATATCGAGAAAACCTGCAATATTGTTTAGGTAGTGTTTAACCAACGACGAAGAGTACATTGGACCTATATATGGCTTCCGAATAATTTAAAAAGGCTGGTATGTTTGTAGTATTGTAGTAGAAGGTTTACATGTTAATACACTATAAGGAAACTGTAGGTACTGATTAAGTAATACATTATAAATTTTTTTAAATTATTTAATTTGGACTATTATAGACCAGCACTGTATTCTTGAGTGGCGGCTGAAAAAGTAGCAGAGATATTTATTAAGTAAGCCATACTTTTAATTTTTTTTGAACATGAAATTAATACGATTTTTCTACAAAAGTCAATCCCGTAATTTCGAAGAACTTGCCAAGGAGAACATCTTCTTCTTCTTTGAATGCCTCTCCTATTGGAGATTAGATATCATTAGGGCGATTCTTATGTTATTTACTGCTGTTTTGAATAATTAGTTAGTGGTACAGCCAAACCACTCTCTTAAATTTCTCATCCAGGACATTCTTCTACGGCCTGGATTTCTGCGTTCTTGGATTTTTCCTTGCAAGGAGGAGAACATAATAAAGGAATATTCAGTTACTACGAAAGTTTTTTTTACCAAATATAAAATGTATTAAAAGTGCAGTAAACTTTTAAACATAAATAAATAATTTATATGTCTTTTAGACAAACTACTTCAGATTTCATATTACAAGGACGAAGAATTGTAGATGTGCAATATTTTATTAGGCAAATACTGCAATTCCCTCACCACAGATTGTTCAATTTGCTTTTCAGAAGATATTACGGTGACTAGTGAAAAGCGAAAAGGATTTTATTCTAAATTCACTGAAGCATGAAACATGAAGTAGAAACTGAAAAATATAAACAACCATCCCTCAACGTCAATTCTGCAGCAATAACTTGAATAGTTAGTATTGGTGGAGGATACACACAACTAATTGAATTACCGTTCAGTCTAAATATCGCATTACTATCAAAAAAATATTATTTATCAATTCAAAATGATCTAATTGACTTATACCATGAAAGTTCTTGGACATTAATGCTTAAGGCTGGACAAGAAGAAATCAAATTAGCAAAAGAGCATGGAAATATTAATAAAGATGGCTATCCTTTTATAACTGTTGTTGCGGACTGCTGTTGGTCAAAGAGATCATATAAAACAAATTATAATGCCAATTCTGGAGCTGCAGCCATTATTGGTTACAGAACCTAAAAGATTCTGTATGTTAGAGTACTGTAAATTATACGGAGAAGATAAAGAACACGTAGGTTATAAAAATTGGACAAAAGCTTCGACTACAATGGAAAGTCAAATAATTCTAGATGTATTTAAATGTATTAAATATATGCATGGAATTACTTACAAAATTTTAATAGCCGATGGACATAGTAGTGTTTATCAAATTTTTTTAGAAAATTGACCATATGGTAATAATGTTGTTGAAAAAATTGAATGTCGTAACCACCTCCTAAGAAACTATTGTACAAGATTAAAAGAGTTATCAACAAAACGATATAGTTCCAATGGAAAACTCGTACCAATTTTCTTACGAAAGCTTTTCAAAAATAATATATTAAGATTAAGAACTGTTGTTACAAAAGCAACTGAATACCATCGATAGTCACTAGTCAGATAAACCAAGTGACTTAAGAATAAAGATTTTGAAAAACGATATATCTATTAGCCATCTTCATGTATTTGGAAATCATTCGAATTGCGCAGATTATTTTTGTGACAGAAAATCATCACAAACAGATTATACAATACCAATGAAAGAATGCAGCCTCTTGAAAGATATTAGCTTATGTTCAGCAAGATTAAAATTCCATGCAAATAGTCTTATAAAAAATATGAGTAACAATTATGCTAAACAATATAATAATGTAATAGCAAAGTTTCTAGGAGGCATAACAATAAATTATAGCTCTCGAGGGTTCTATGAAATGCGATGCCACGCTGCTGCTTTGTCGTACAACTCTAAAGGTCAATATCACCAAGCACTTCACAAAAGCATCAAAGGAAGAAATCCTGGCGTATATACAAAAAAAAATTATTTCAGTATGTACCAAAAATACATTTCGAAGAAAATTATATTACAAAAATTTGCAAAAATTAAAAAAATATATAACAAAAAACCATGCTCCAGATGAACCACAAGCACAAAAAACGTTAGAAATTGATCATAACGAATTAGAGAAAATTTAAGAAAAAGTTCTATCGGAACTTCGTAAGAATAATAAGCAGTGTATTCAATTGTTCATCAGGAATATCCTTTTTTAGCTGCAATACCTGATGGACTCATAGGTAATAAAATATGATTGTCGAAATTAAATGTCCAATTTCAGCAAAAGATATATTATGTTCTAAAAATGCAATAGATAGGAAGATACTAAAGTATATGGAAGTGAAAGATGATAGATATATTTTAAAGATAAATCATGCAATCACGCAAAGGGCAGCTATTTGTAGCAAATAAAAACTTTTGTTACTTTTGCGTGTGGACCCTGAAAGGATTGATATTCCAGCTTATTGAAACAGATGAGCAGTTATGGGAGCAAATGGTAAAAAATTAAAGATAATTTTATTTTAACAATTATCTTCCTCTATTAATACAAGAAATAATTGACGAAAAGTAAGGTTGAAAAATGGTATACCTAGAATTAACGACTAAATATAACAGTGTTACAATGGTATGGTGTCTAAGTCATTGACCTAGACCGGAACCGACTGACACGTGACAGAGCTGATAAACTCGCCAGAAGAGGATCGGCTACAAAATATTTAGGTACAGAGACTAGTAACAGTAACCAGTAACACTAACTTAAATTTAATTAACTTAAATAAAATGAACCAAATTAATGTAATTTGTATTCCATGAACAATTTAGTCATTAGTTGTTATTATTTAATTAAATGATCTAAATGGTGTCGAATTCCATACAACTGTAGTCTTCATTGTGGTCATAAAAATGGATGCATAGATACTCCCTCGAAACAGCTGACTAATGATATGAGGTCCATCGGCTAGTGTCAAAGAAAAACTTAGGATTAAGCAAGGAAAAAAAATATTATTAAAAATTCAGGGGATCCAAAACAAACTGAAAGTATTTTTCTGCTCACCTTGAAAACAATTTGTTTGTAGTAGGTCTTTCCCGCATATGACAACCAGTTCGGAGTTCCTCGGGAAGGTTGTAACACTGATGAAACAAATTCCCTGCCACCTTGTAAACTCAATTTAAAAACGTTACAGATGAGTAGTAGTAGTATTAGTTTAAAATACATTTTATATGATTTACAATTTTAATGACAAGTATACGAGTAGTTGATTAGAAATTTTTACTGATATTTATATTTTTAAGAGACGTTCCTTTAGTCTGTTATCGTAGATAGTGTTTATAAAATTACATTAAACATGAGATTACGGTTGTTGACGTTATTCTTCGGAATAACCAGTTTAAATAATTTAAATAATACTTTTAACAGGTCTGTCGATCAGCAAAAAAATATATCAAAAATCCCAAAATCAAGTAATTTGCTACCGACAAACACCAATAAAAATATATTATTAATGCAAATTAGTATCAAATTTAAGCAACTATAAATTATAAACAGCTACATATATACAGGGTGTACATGCACAAATCAGAAGGGCAATATTTTTTTTTCATCGGAACAAATTTAATGTCATTTAAAATATTAATTAAATCATGCAGTTTTTACTAACTCTAGTGGAACAATTCAAACGACAAACATTCTTATAGCAAGTAAAAACGACCAATTCACAGCTAATAATGAACCCTTGAAAATAGTCGACAAAATTACATATCTTGGAGGCAGCCTAAATAAGGAATGGGACCACTCACAGGAAATAAGATGTCGTATACAAAAGGCGAAAACATGGACAAAATCCTAAAAACCCAAAGAGCAATGGAAAGACAAATGTTGCACATAAAACTAATGGATAAGAAGAGAAACGAGTGGATAAGAGAGAAAACAAAAGTGAGGGATGTTACACAAGAAGTTGCAAAATTGAAATGGAGATTTGCCGGACACAATATAAGACAAAAAGAAGACCGATGGAACAAAATTCTTATAAGTTGGAGACCGTGGGAGTATAAACGAAGCAGAGGAAGGCCCCAAATGAGATGGGCAGATGATATCAAGAAGCACGTGGGCTCTAGATGGATGACTGTAGCGACAGACAGAGAAGAATGGAAAAGGATTGGGGAGGCCTATGTCCAAAGATTGACCGAAGAAGGCTAATTAGATAGATAGAAAAGGCGAGAGTTGTCTTCAATCGCCTTAGGAAGATTTTATGTAATATGCACCTGAACATTGACATAAGAACACGAGTCTTGAGATGCTATGTATTTTCTACCCTTTTATATGGAGTCGAAGCCTGGACCTTCACGGAGGCAACATCCAAACGATTAGAAGCCTTCGAAATGTGGTGCTACCGCCGCATGTTCAGAATTTCCTATATCCATCATGATACAAACAACACCGTGATCCAACATATGAATTCTTCTTCTTCAAGTGCCATCTCCGCGGCGGAGGTCAGCAATCATCGTAGCTATTCGGACTTTTGAGACGGCTGCTCTAAAGAGTTCAATTGATGTACATCCGTACCACTCTCTCAGGTTACGCAGCCATGACATTCTAGCCTCCCTATGCTTCTCTTGCCTTGGATCTTTCCCTGCATAATCAGTTGGAGCAAGGTGTGTTTCTCTCCACGTGTAATATGTCCGAGATATTCTAATGAATAAAAACGTAATGAACTTTGATGGTATGCAAGGCAAATATCGAACACAGTAATTAATTAAATCTTGCCCAAGTACTTTCGATCAATAATTCATCCTCAGGGGCATCTGAAATAAGCCAAGAAACGTTTTTTATAAAAAAAGGAAAATTAATTAACTTCGATAAAAAAGTTTATGGTTGAAAAAAGTTTTTATGTGATAAACGTTTATAGACTTACTTCGTCAGTTGTGGCCTATCCGACGTGAGCAGAATGTCATACATGTAAATTTGGACATAACAATACAATACACAAAGACAAACAAACACTTTAAAATTTTTAAAAATGGAGAAGCTACATGTTATATAGAAGCCGAAGAAATATTGAGATGACATGTGACAAATGACAGCTTGTAAAGGGCAGTTACAAGAGATATGTGATCTGCACCTTTCAAAATTCTATGAAACTAAGTATTGACCAAAGGTCCAACTGACACCACTATAGGAAATCAACTGATGAAATATAAAATTATATAGTATATTTTTTATGTAGATTGAATAATCCAAATCTCCTTCTTAATCAATACCAAAGATAGGATGAATACACTTGATAAAAGTGGTATTTACAAATTAAAATGTGATGATTGTGATGCCTCTTATGTAGGTAGAACCATCAAAAACTTATCCACTAGAGTCTCTGAACATTTGAAAAGACCAAACTCTTCAAGTTTTGGTCAACACTTAGTATCCAGCAACCACAATTTTAACATCAATTCTGGTTCATATATCTTACATGACATTAGTAGAAAGAAAAACTATCTTGAGTTGGATTTATTTGAAGATTTGGAGATTACAAGGGAAACAAATGAAAACTCTCACTGTCTTAATACTCAAATTAATTTCAAATTAATTTCAATATTAATTTTCAAGTTCTTCCATTGACTGTGGATTCAACTGAACTACTTGGATTATAACCCATTTATATATTTTGCTTTCCATTTTGATTTTAACTTTTAGTAATTTAACTGCATATTCAGATTTTTCCTTTTTTACAGTACTGATAGCGCTTGGTGGACCATTTTATTGTAGTCAACCATCCACTGTCTAATATATTGTTTAGTCTTTTTCTTATATTCATACTTTATGTCAACTTCAGTTGCTCTCAAACTAACATCCTAATTATTATAGACAGGTTTGAGTGTGAGATTTGGATTACTCAATCTACATAAAAAAATATACTATATAATTTTATATTTTATCAGTTGATTTCCTATAGTGGTGTCAGTTGGACCTTTGGTCAATACTTAGTTTCATAGAATTTTGAAAGGTGCAGATCACATATCTATTGTAACTGCCCTTTACAAGCTGTCATTTGTCACATGTCATCTCAATATTTCCGCCAGACCGGGAGCCATTCTGTCTACGGCTTCTATATAACATGTAGCTTCTCCATTTTTAAAAATTTTAAAGTGTTTGTTTGTCTTTGTGTATTGTATTGTTATGTCCAAATGTACATGTATGACATTCTGCTCATGTCGGATAGGCCACAACTGACGAAGTAAGTCTATAAACGTTTATCACATAAAAACTTTTTTCAACCATAAACTTTTTTATCAAAGTGAATTAATTTTCCTTTTTTATAAAAAACGTTTCTTGGCTTATTTCAGATGCCCCTGAGGATGATCTGTTGATCGAAAGTACTTGGGCAAGATTTAATTAATTACTGTGTTCGATATTTGCCTTGTATACCATCAAAGTTCAATTATTCGAACATTCAACCTTATATTGAAAAACATAATGGCTCATGTATGAATATAGATCTGCAAATTACGCGCATCGTGAAAATCAGAAAGATGAGAGACATACTTAGGGCATGTGATGCGCAATGAATATCATCTAATTCAAATAATTTTACAAGGCAAGATAGAAGGCAAAAGATCTCAAGGGCGCAGAAGGACATCGTGGTTGAATAACATCAGACAGTGGGCAGCCATGACTACCATACATCTATTAAGAGCAGCTGTCAACAAAGTTGTATGGACCAACGTAATTACCAACATCCACAGAGATAGGCACCACAAAAAGAAGAAGGAAAAATTCAGTCATCCTAAGTAACACGATTATCCAAATGATTGAGCTATGTGACATTTTTTCCGTATTATCAAGTCCTTTCCACATCAAAGCTTCCGCTTAAACCGAAGTTTTACAAGGGGAACTTATTTTAGTATATTGAATTAAATTGAAATATAGATAAAATTCCAACTTCTTGTTTCGCCAACGCTATGGTTGTTTCATCTACGTAGAGACGTGAGGTGTGTCTCTGCTGTTGTTGAAATATCTCAGGATATATGGTATAAATCAAGGGTGGTAAGACCACTCTTTGTGGTACTTCTGAATCTGATATACTAATTTTAGACAACGATTATCCTTATCCAAACCTAAATTTTTTATTAGCTAGGTACGAAGGGAGTAGGCCTTTCAGTACACTACATTAGTCCCATATATTGTTTATACTGTAGATAAAACTTTGGTGATACACTTTGTCAAAGGCTTTGTTGACATCCAGGAATATTAAGCCGGTCTACTGGTTGTTGTTGAAGCCATGGATGATGTATTTGGTTAGTCACAGCACCTCAAGTTTGTAGGAGTGGGAGGTTATGAAACCAAACTGTGCATCTGGTAGTATTTCTAGTCTTTCAGTCTTGATAGTATGAAGTTTCCTACCATTTGGTTGATGGTCGATAACAAGCTAATTAGTCGGTAGTTTTGTGGAACTATTTCCATTTTCCCCTGTTTGCAGAGCATGATAAAATTTGCTTCTTTTCAATGCGTAGGGTAAAGTCGTAGTCGAATCACATATATTTTTTTAATAAATAGCACGGATAGAGCTGTTAAAGGATCTTCGGCCAATGCAGTTCTGAGAAATGTTTTGTCGATTTAGTATTGAAAAATGTCGTTCGGCCCCTGATTGATGTTGTCATGGGAGTTGTTACCACAATTTCTAATAACTTTTAATCTTCAACGTATAATTTAGATTGTAGGTTAATAAAATTTTTAGAAGGGACAGTGCGTCATTTAATGTCATTGCAATCATTTCTTAAATAAATAACAGAGGGTTCAGTTTAAAGTTGCTCTTTATAAACTGTAGAATATAAGGAACAGATGGAAGAATAGAGTTTTATCCTAGAGAAATTTTCTGTAATATTCTTCTTCTTCTTCAAGTTCCACTCCTATCGGAGATTGGAAATCATTCTGGCAATTATAATTTTATTGGTTACTCGCCTGAATAGTTCAATTGAACTGCATCCAAACCACTCACGGAGATTGCGTAGCTACGAGATTTTACGTCTTCCTACGCTTCTTCTACCTTTGATTTTACCGTGCATTATATTCCTTAGTAGTTCGTACTTTTCACCTCTCATGATGTGCCCCAAGTATTCCAATTTCCTGATCTTTATGGAATTTAAAACTTTGTATTGTTTTCCTAGTTGTTCGAGAACTTGTTCGTTTGTTTTTGTAATATTCTTGAAAGTATTCAAAAAAGGAAAGTAACACAAATCTAGATGTTCTTTAAAATAAAATACTGCACGGCTGCAATGCGGTAATCAAACTTGATGACGTTTGATAATGGTGATACATGCCGTTTATTTTTTGGTAAAGGTCTGTTTAACTAATAATGTTATCAATATTATTTAAACTTAAATGATACTACGTTAAAAATTATCAATGAAGGCACTTACTAGAGTGGGTTTGAGTTTTTTGCTAAAATTGATCAAACAGAGTATCTACGGATACATCTCATAATGGAAAAAAGTCAGCTAAAATTGAGAGACATCCTATTTACGTACACAATATTATTAGTCTAAAAACATCGAAAATCTCGAAACATAAAAACTATCGAAAACATCTAACAAAACAACAAAATGGAAGTCAGAATAGATGGACAACTTACTATAGAGCCTATAGAAATAGGCAGCGGCATAAGACAAGGGGATTCATTGAGCCCCATGCTCTTCAGTTTGATCATGGATAAACTCATCAAAAGCGTTAACAAAGTAAGAGGATAAATAATGGGAAACAAAGAAATCAAAATATTCTGTTACGCAGACGACGCAATATTGAAAGCCCAAGATGAAAATAGTTTGCAAAGACTGGCAAACAAAAGACTTGCAAAGACCACAGATTGAACATAAGAGTAAACGAATTTAATATGACAATCTCATCTTAGAAAACTAAAACAATAGTAGTCAGCAAAGAACCAACCAGATGTAAAATAGAAATTGATGACATTACTATTGAACAAGTAGGTAATGGAAATAAAATACCTGAGAATTACAATGTTTAGCTATGGAGACCTGGATAAAGAAGTGAGAGATCAAGTACAAAAAGCAAATAGACTGGCATGATGCCTTAATAACACTATATGGCGAAACAAACATATTAACACTGAGATGAGATCAAGAATTTATATGACATATGCCTCAGAAACAAGACCCGACACAGCCACAACGCAAAGGCTACTGCAAACGGCAATACGCTGAGAGATCAAAAGAGAAGTGAAGACAGAAGAAAATGTAACGTATAGTGTATAAATGAAAAGACACAAAATAGAAAAAAAGAATGAAATAACCACATAAGCAGAATGAAAGAGACATGTGTCGCCAAAATAGTAGGAGATAAGTAGCCAATTCGCAGAAGAAGTATCGAGCGACCGCGCAAAAGATCGTGACAACCTTCCATAGAGGTATTAATCCGCCAATGTACAAGCAGCATTGCTTATAAAGAGGAAGAAGAAGAAGAAAAAAATATTATTATACTGTATATAAAAATTCCATCTGGAGTTCTCATAGGGGATCCTTCTGCTTCAGTCTTGTTTTAACGCTTCTATTTGTTGAGATGAATTGTTTAAAAAGCCAAGAATATATTTCCAAATAACATACGCAGTCGCTAATAAGCAGAGACAATTTTAGACAAAACTAAGTAAATTAAACACATATCAGTGAACATAGTGAGCAAGAGAATATTGTTTCGTGTCGTCGAAAAGAAAAATTGTTTCGTCCGCCGTGATCACCCAAAATCGGGGTGGGAAATATGGTTGACATGAAGGAAAACATGGCATCTATGAGGAAGCAAATGCTTGGAATTCCTTCTAAGTAACATCATGTCTGCGATTGAAAAGGCGTCGAGAAAGCTTGGGGATTTAGGAAGGTAGCGTATCGCTTTGATCTTAGTACATGAGAACACCCTACTCCGTTAATATTTTGTCCCCTGGAGCTAAGATTTACTTTCTTTGTTTGTTTGTTACTTGGACTTGAACGTAATAATACCGCCTAAAAAACCTCTTCCGCGTCTTAACTGATCCTGTAACAGGACAGGCTTCTGAAGAATCGTCATGTTTTAAGCGATAAAGATATTCTCGAAAGCAACAATGTCGTGAGAGCATCTGCGCCAGATAGTTGTTGATCTCGCCGTGTTTGCGGTTCAGCCAAACATTCACCTATAGACATTTCGTCCTTCTGGCCGATGGAATCACTAACAGGAGAATTTTACTGTCATTATGGCATGTGGTTGTCATTTTAAAGATGAATTACATGCTATGATTTTTTCTGACGGATACTCTCAAGTTAAAGTTGATTTCATGTACTCTATCCTCTGTATCAATGAACTATCTCACAATAAAGTCGTCCCCGGAAGGCAACCCCGAAGAATTTTTCACAAACAAAATACCAAATTTGTTTAATTTATTAATGATTGTCTTTTAATAATGATTTCCGAAGTGAAAATTGAAACGTCAATAAACTTATTTTGCACTTCAATTGTGGTTTATTCTCATTAAAATAGTAATTATTTTAAGATGCCATAAGAAAATAGCTTCAGAATAATATTAAGCTTTTTTAAACTGTGGTATACAGCCAACCCCTGGGATAATTCCCTTTTTCTTTGAAAAACGAAAAGGTTTAATTAACCGTTATTACGTTTTATTTCTTAAGGCCGTTTGGAGTACCAGAAAAGGAAATCCCTTCGAATTTTGACCATGATGTAGGACCGCATATATTTGAGATTCCCTTGCCGAGTAATTTATCAAGCTGTCAATCTATCAAGTTTTAGAAAGCACAGTGGGAAAAATTTGAATTCGGTTTTGCCAGGTAGAAATTGTATGATTTCTCTTTTTGTCTTTTTGAAAAGGTTTTTATTCAGTTAACTAGCACAATAAGTACTATAAATTCAAAGGATCCAAAACAAACTAAATATTATTGTGCTTACCTTAAAAACAATTCCTTTGTAATATGTCTTGCCTGCATATGACAACCAGTTTGAATCCCTTCGAGTATGTTGTAACGCTGATGAAACAAACTCTTTGCCACTTTGTAGACTCACTTTAAAAACGTTACATATGAGTATTACTAATATTAATTTGGAATACATTTTAAACAATTTTCAATATTGTTTGCTAGGTATAAATACCAGTAGTGTGTTAAAAGCTTTAACTAATATTTATATGCTTATGAGTCGTTCTTTTAGTTCAGTATCCTTTAATTTATTAATGCTAATAATCATTAAATTTTAGCAAGTATAATTTAAAATCAGCTAGATATATACAGGGTGTATATGCACAAACTAGAGAAAGAAACATATCCTATTAAAGGATATGTTTTTTACATCCAAACATATTTTATGTTATTTATATTTTCAAATCTACTAATAATAAGTCAACAAAGTAAAAATTATGTTTATAATGGCCTTATTATTTTAAGCCTCATATATTTTTAACTAACTAAAAGTTGAAGTTTTCTTCTACTCCGCAAATCATTCTCAAAAAAAGGTTCTTCTAAATATTACAGCCTGTAGGAACATATTTTATCAAAAAGTCAGAGCAGTTTTATCAAAAAACTAACAGCAATATATTACATTTCCAACAACATACTACTCAGTTTTGATATCACCAGCCTTTTCACCACTGTACCATTGGAGAAGTCTTATTATAGTTTATTTTTATGAACGAGAGAGTAATTAGCATAATTTTAACTGGTACCTCCGACCACTCCATGGGCGTGCTCAAGATTAATTGAAAAATTACTTTGAATAATTGTAAAAAATAAATGAATTATTTCAGTGTTATAAAGTGTTATGTCTATGTAAACAAAAGTGACCTCTTTTATCACACACTATATTAGAACTGACTGGCCTACATTAAAAAGGGTTTTAAAAAATTCACATTTTTTTTTAATTTGTAAAAATTACAAAAGAGAAAAAGAGTTTTTAAAATGAATAAAAATATTAATATAAAACTTACAGCTACTTGTTACAAATCCAAATCAGATTCAGAAGATGAACTTTCAAAACCAAGATTTATAATAACTGGCTCGATCATTTTATCAGTAATATTGTCCAGCTTCCACATTTTTTCCTCTTCTTTAATAGTGTGATTTACTGCCTTTTCCCAGTTTTCAGGTTTTACATTATTTACGGCCTCCAAAAACAACTGTTTAACATCATGAATTTTAAAAGTGGTATTTTTTCTTGAAACTTCACTCTTTATCTACGCCCATACCAGTTCAATCGGGTTTAATTCACAATGATATGGTGGGGATCTAAGTACTGTCATTCCACGATTTTTGGCAATTTCATCAATTTCGTATTTTTTAAATTTTTCTTTATGAAGGGCACACAACGAATAAAGTTCCTTTCTTATAGATCCGGGATGGTAGGTACGTAATATTTTTTGAACTCAGCCAATTCTGCAAGTTTTTTTTTAACCACTTGGTTGTGGGCAGTCCTTCTATAAGTCTGGAGTGATAACTTGCATTATCCATTACTATTACACAGTTCTTAGGAAGAAGATCTATCATTTGTTCGAACCATTCTTGAAAGACATCAGCGTTCATGTCTTCATGGTAGTCACCGGTACGAGTTGATTCAAAAGTTAATAAACCACCTTCAACAAAACCGTCTGAACTGCCAATGTGTACTATTATCAGCCTGCGTCCCTTTCCTGATGGTGGGTTTAAACCAGTAGATAAGTTATTTACAAAAGCGTGCCTTTGACTTGTAACAGTTTCATCCTGCCAAAATTTATTTGATGTATGACCCTCGTTGATCCATGTTTCATCAAGATAAAATATTTTTCTTTTTTGGTTTCTCATTTCCTTTATGGTTCTTAGAAAATGTCTTCTCCATATGACAATATCGCTTCTTTCTAATAAAATAGACTTTCTGGGATTCTTTTTCCAGCGGAAGCCTATTTCTTTTAAAACTTTCCATAACGTACTTCGACTCATTTCTGGGTAATCCTTATCATCTCGAACTGAGATAAGAACTTTATCCAATGTTGGAAATTCTTGTCTAAAGAAGAATTCATGCACTTTCCGTCGAAGTCCTTCTTTAAAATGATATTCTATTTGAAATTTTGGTTTCCCTGGAGCATTACGTGGCATTTGAAAATTACCACATTTCTCTTCTGTAATAACTCTGTAAATCGTAGATTTCCCAACACCTAGTGTACTGCTAACTAACTCAACGGTCTCATCAACACTTTCACATAAACGTTTGTCTGTAAATGATTTAAAACAATTAAATATTAATGTTTTTTCATTAACTGTTAAAGGACCAATTTTTCGGCGTTTACACGGCACTTCCAAATTTTCCATAACACTAGTATACACAATAAACTGCACCTTGCAACTGAAGTACCTACTTTTAGTGAACTGTTAAGAATTTTGAATACGCCACTTGGACCTTCCCACAAAGTGGAAAAACCCACTATCACATTTTCTGTGGAATAAGTTTAGAAGGTAATTATCTAGTCAATTACTGTCGTAGATTCCTGGAATTAAAGAATTAAATGTTTGATTGTTGAAACCCTTACTTCGTGGAATGCACTCATTTCAGATAAAATAAAACGTTTTATTTTATCTAAAGGATTAAACTTTATTTTGCAAATAGGTAGGTACTTATTAAACTTTTATTGGTTATATATAACCAATAAAACAAACATCTTACATTTCTTGCAAATTCATTAGTACCTGTTAACCTCCATCACTCCGACACTGGCAACCTTATTTAGGGATTAGTAACCCTCACAACTATTGTATTCTATTCTGCTCCAACCTTTATACCTGGTGGTCATACTCAATTTAAAATTGTTTTCCTATATACATCTGTAAACTTGTTGACAAATATCTGTTTTTCATTGAGTCACCTGTATCAACAATTTAGGGATTTGCATATATAATTTATTGTTTTGTTACTCTCTCATACATAAAAATACACTATAATTAGAGGCAAATTGCAGAGAAATGATATATTAATTCTCCAAAATAATCTTTTTTGAGAACGATTTCCTGAGTGAAAATAGAAACATCAAATTAAAGTTAAAAATGTAATTTTAATTGCAATAAATTGTGGCTTAATCCCATATAAACATAATATTTAAATTAGAGATACCACAAGAAAGCAGTTTAAACCATTTAAACAAGAAAGCAGTTTAAATTAAGCCATTCCATTTTAAATACTTTTATAGAGCAATTTTACTTATCTCAGATACTCGGTGAAGTCAAAGAGTTGAGCTCCCAGGAATCTCTTTTCGTGTTAAAAAACTAATTTTATTTATGTCAAAGAAAGCTTTTTCTACTCTTTAAAAACAACAAAAAAATTTTTGAGCACAAAGACCATCAGAAATATACATTCAATAACATGTATGATAGATTATGTTATATCCAACAGAATTATAGATCAATCAAAAATAATCGACGTGAGATACCTCAACTCAGCAAATGTAGGTAGCAACAATAGCCTAGTATTATATAAAACAAGAATCATCGTGGTACCAACATAAACAAAAATTAAAATCAAAGGACTAATTACGCAATTCACAGAATCCTTATACAAAAAATATTAGAGAAGATCGCTGGAAATGTAATATTAGAAAATGATAACATCGACGAAAGCTGAGAAAAACCTTAACAATAAAATAATTAACGCAACAACAGAATCACTTGGAGATAAAGGAAAATAACGAACACTAACATATCAAAAAATAAAACCCCATGGTTTAGAGAGAAAGTGAAGATAAAATGTAAAGAAATTACGAAAGCCTTTTTATAATACAGTACACAACAAACACAACAGGTATACTACCTATATAAACGAATCAGGAACAAAACGAATACTCTGATTGGACAAATAAAATGGGAAAAGAATATAAAGAATGCCTAGATGACAAAAAAAATGAGATGAATAAACTCAGAAGGAAACATGGGCAGATTACTTTCGATACCTTATTGCTAAATGTAAAATTAATCAACCACCAATACTAGAAGTGACGACAAATAAAAACATAAGGAGAAAGTTAAATCTTAAAAGTTAAAGAAATCATTAAGGAAGTTAAAAAATCGACAATCACCAGGAGAGGTTAGAATACCGACGAACTTTTAAAGTATGGAGGACTAGAAAAACTAATCCAAAAAATAATAGAACGAAACAGAATTTGTTAAGAATGAAGATTAAGTGATTTAGCATCCTAATACCTCTCTTCAAAAAGGGAGACAAATCGGACCAGTAAAATTAAAAAGGAATTAATTTATTAAACACAACACTAAAAGTAATAACCAAAGTGGTAACAAATAAACTCAATGAAATTATAACACTAGCAGAAAAACAACAAAGTTTTAGTTAAGGAAGATCATGCACCGACTGGACCCATTTGACTGGTTTAAATTAAAGGACGTTATTTACTTATTCTGTATAGTAGGAAAAGGGAATAATCAATAACCAAAACGATCGAAAATATCTACCAAACCAACACAATAAAAGTCCTCTATTCTTCAACCGCATTATGATTAAGTCGTCTTACAAAGAGTAGGATTGGATCAGAAGGGCATTCGGATCACCATGAATTTATACTGGAACCAGCGTGCTTAAATCAAAGTCGAAAACCAGCTAACCGACCAAGTGAAGATCATGCGAGGAGTAAGGCAAGGTTCTGTGCTCTCGCAGACTCTTTTCAATATATACTCGAAATTTATAGGAAATTTTTACTGAAGCCCTCACAAACCTAGAGAGTGAACGGTGAATACATCAATAATATCCGTTACGCCGATGACACTGTATTACTAGCAACCAGCCTATATGATCTACAAGCCTTACTATACCTGTTGAGAACTGTGAGCGTAACATATGGACTAGACCTTAATATTAAGAAAACTAAATTCATGGTTGTCAGCAGTGTAAATTTAGATCCCGGGGCACTAATAGCAGGTGGCGAAGAGATCCAGAGAGTTAACAGATTCACTCACCTCGGAACTACCCTCAACTTACAATGGGACTACGCTAGATTACGCTGAGATTATATCCAGAATTGAAATAGCACGGTCTACACTTATCAAGTTGAGATCCTTGCTGTGCTGCAGTGATCTCAGTTTGGGAACCAAGATGCGGATAGTAAGGTGCTACATTCTTTCAGAGTTAGTACATAGAGTTGAAGCTTGGACACTGACGTAAGCCACAGAAAAGCGAATTGAAGCCTTTGAGATGTGGATCTACAGGAGAATACTAAAACTATCGTATGTGGACCATGTCACCAACGTTGAGGTCCTACAGCGCATGAGAAAAGAAAAAGAAGTGCTTAATTTAGTGAAACAACGTAAGCTTGAGTACCTCGGGCACGTGATGCGAAACGAAGAAAAATATTAAATTCTTCAACTCTTTATGCAGGCTTATTTAGCCAGAATGGACCGGGACGCCGTCGTATCTCGTGGTTAAAAAACCTCCGACAATGGTTTGGGATGACCTCCGCGGATGACCGAAGCGGACTGGATAAGGCACTGAAGAAGAATTATGGATGAACTAATAAAAAAGTAAAAACTAAAAAAGGATACCAAATCGAAGAAAATCAACTTAAAATAATCTGCTATGCAGACGACGCACTACTACTGTCTCAAAGTGAAGATGATTCACAACGAATGCTGCAGCCATTTAATTTAACCCGATATCTGGTTTTGATGCTCTCAGGCAACATCGTTTTTATAAGCCCCTAAATCAATTTCTACTATATATAGCCGTTATCTGACAATGATAATTGTAAGCAACAAGTCGTGTTAGTTATATAAAACTTGTGGCGACATCTAACATTCACTAGAGATATTTGAAAAAAATAATTTTACTACAGAGGATACCAGTAGAGATCTACGTGTATGTGGGTGTGTCATAATTTTTATTACCAAACGTTTTTTAGGAGTATTCTGAGGTTGGATTTTTACTTGGTATATAAACAAAGATCAACAAATCAGATGAAAATGATGAACCTCATAATCATCAACTGCTAACTGAAGAGAAGGCTAATCAAACGAATGAAGAAGGCGAGCATGAAGAACCACCAAGAAAACGTAAAAAAGTAGTGGAGTCAGTATATTATAACTGGTCTGAAAGTGACATAGAAACCATTCGGTTCGAAAATTCAACTATATACAATAATGCAGTAGAGGTAGCCTTGCCGCTTGAGTATTTTACGAGGTTTTTTTCACTAAATCTAATAGACAATATTGTATACCAGACGAATTTATACAGTAAGCAAAAAACTGGGGTAAGTGTCAACACAAATACTTCCGAAATAACAGACTTTTTCTCCATTTTGATTTTTAATGGGGTAATACAGCTGCCAGCAATAGAAGATTGTTGGGCCACTTCTTCAAGAATTCCTCCTGTTGCTGGTGTTATGTCCCTAAAAAAATTTCAAAAACTGAGTACAATGATCCATTTCAATGATAATTTAGAAGCAACTTCAGAAACGAAAGACCGCTATTTCAAAATTCGTCCCCTTTTAGATCATATTTCTACAAATTGCTATAAGTATCAGTTCGAAAAACAAAATTCTATAGATGAGGCTATGGTTGCCTACAAAGGTACATACGGTGGCAATTTACGACAATACATACAAAATAAGCCTCATAAATGGGGTTACAAGTTCTTTGTAAGGGCAGGTGTTTCAGGATATATTGCCGATTTTATTCCTTACCAAGGAGCTTCGACGTTTTCACAACTACAGGGAACTATCAATCAGATTTCTGAAGAAGAACAATCCTTGGGTGTCGGTGCAGCTTCAGTGATTGCACTATGTAAAACATTAGAGGCCCCCCAGAATTCAATGATTTTTTGTGACAATTGGTTTTCCAGTTTGAGATTATTTCATTACTTGAAGAAGAAGTATAATATCCTTAGCTTGGGCACTATTCGCTCAAATAGAATAGCATATTGCATCTTGGATACTGATAAGGTTTTGCTAAAATGTGGCAGGGGTTCCTATATTTATAAATGCGATGAACAAAAGAATATTATAGTTGTAAAATGGGCAGATAACAAATGTGTACTTCTGGCTAGTACTGGTTGTGGGATTGAGCCAGTCAATCACGTACAAAGGTATTCTAAAGAACATAAAAGAAAAGTAAATGTGCCATGCCCAAATCTAATCACTCAATATAATAAACACATGGGTGGAGTGGATAAAGCTAACTCTTTATTGGGTCTCTACGGAAGTCCAAGTCGTAGTAAAAGATGGTATTTTCCAATAGTTACCTGGCTCTTAGATGTCTGTATTATAAATGCATGGATATTACATCAAAATGACAGTAAAGCCAATAATATAAATTTTATGTCTCTCAAGAAGTTTAGAATGGAACTAGCTAGGTCGTTGTCCAATACTGGAAAGCACAAAGTAAAGCGAGGCCGTCCATCAAGTATGGAAAATACAGATAACATTATTCGCCATCCTCTTACTGTAAGATCTGATGATGCTACCAGAAGAGATGCGTTAGGTCACTGGTCACTTTATACCGCTAAAGGAAGATGCAGATTTTGTAAAACTGGCTATACAACTGTGCAGTGTGAAAAATGTAACATGCGGCTTTGTTTTACACCGAACAAAAATTGTTTTTTATCATTCCACCGTTAGAATTCGGCCTATATTTATAATTTTTTAGTATTAGGCACTCTATTATAAGTTAATTTTTTTATTAAATAAATAAAATGTCCTTTAGTTAAACAGTTCTTTATTTATGATTAACAAAATTTTGAGTTCTTCATTAGTGAAGTTAGTACCAAATAGTGTTTCTTGACTGGCAATATTGCTTCTAGGCAACGGATTCAAAAACCACTTTCCCCTGTCTCCTTTCGGTTTTTTTGTACCTCAGGGTGCTATTGAGTGTTATATGAGATTATGTATACAATAAAATAATTTTTCGACATCTATTTTTGGTGTTGCCAGATACCGGGATAATTACCAGAAAAATTAAATACAAATTTCCCCAAAAAAAGACAAAATGTATGGTTATCAGCAAATTTACTAAGATGAAAATTGGAGTTGGAAGGTAAGATTATAGAACAACTGATGGATTTTAAATATCTAGACATTACATTATCTAGGTACGGAATGCTCAAAGCAGAAGTGGAACATCAAATAAATAGCGTAAACAGAGCCGTAGGTTGCCGGAATAACACAATAAAGAGAAATAAAAATTAGAAAAACAAATGAAAGGCGGAATTTACAAAACAGTCGTTAAAACAATAATAGCACCCGCGGCAGAAATAGGACCCGACACAGACAGGTCAAAAAGGATGTTAGAAACCGCAGAGTTGAAAATAATTAATGGTAAGACACCAATCGACAGAGCTAGAAGTACAGATATACGACGTACATGCAAGTTGAAGAATATCAATCACAGGGTAACAAACAGAAAAGTAGAATGGAACGATCATATAAGCCGAGTGGCAACAAATAGAGTGGTAAAGACGGCAACAGATGATTCCCCAATAGGAAGACGATCAGTAGGAAGACCACGAAAACGATAAGACGACAACTTACTTAAAATATAGATTCATGTTTACATAAGAAGAAGAAGAAGAAAAAGAAGAAGAAGAAGAAGTATTCTATAAAGATGTTCGCTAAGATCCTGCTGTTTGATGTTCTCTAGGAGGCTTTATGGAATGACACCAATAGTTGATGATATTAGAAATACCTTCTGGAGATTTTCTATTGCTTCTTGTCTCATAATTAAGCCACAAAAAATTAAAATAATTCCTGTAAGTGTAATAAAGCATTTATAAGAGTAAATGTTTCAAATGTACATTTGGTTATTTTAGTAAGAAAATGTATATTTACATCTTGAATATGTTGCCTGTGTGAGTCCATTTGAAATTTTATTGCCGTTATAACCGGTTTTTTAGTTTTAAAGTAAAAACCGGTTATTAGGTTTTTCCGAAGATTAGGATTAGGTTAGGTATTATTTTGGAACCCAATCATAATTATTATTCTCAAGTAATTATTCCAAACAAAACCATAATTAAAATTTTATTTTATTTTATAAATACAGAAGCAAACTGAAAGTGCAAACTAACATCAGCCAGAAACAATTAAGTTTTATTATAATATTTCGTTGAAAAGGTATTTGTAATCATAATATTTACATAAGAAGTGACCTGGTACATCATCTATTTTTCACACTTGACTCTTGACATTGAAAGTGATTACCAAAAATACTGTTCGGACTATGAATATCGGATTACCGATTACGAATACCAATCTCCAAGGATTTCACTACGTTGTCAAAACGATACATCCATTACAGGAAGTATTCATTTAGTTAAAATGTACCTATTATACAAATATACAATTGTAAAGTGTTAAATAAAAGTAATACATGTAAAATTTTTTTTGATGGTAGTAAAAATAAAAGATAAATTGCATTATCTAATTTATTTTTAAGTAAAATATTTATGTTGATATTATTTTTTTTAAACCTCATTTGAAAGAATCTGGGACATTTTTTTATAAGTTGTAACGGTTGGGGAATTTTTTGGGCTTGGAAGGAGAGGAAAATTGGTGGATATTTTATAGGATTATATTTTTAAATTGTAAATTAAATTTGCATCATTAATTGAATACAATAATTGCATATTATATTCTATTCGCATAATATATTCAATGACAATAGAACCTTAATTATTTCAGCGCTCTCTGTTAAGCAGTAGTATAATATTATATTTAATAATATTCAATAAATATATAATAATAATAAAATAATAAATAAATATAATAATTAATAGAATAAAATAGTTTTATTTAAAGTTGTGTTTTATTTATATTGATATTGATGTTCTTTCGATAGTAGGTACTAATTTGGATCATATTGATATCGAGTCGAATGAAGTATCGCAAACTAAAGTGCATTGTAAATGTAACTTTGTAACCTATTGCATTAAAAAAAACCAAAAACCGGTTTTTTGGCCGGTTATAATCGCCAGGTTAAACCATAAGCAAAAAAAAAACCGGTATAACCGAAAACCGGTGTTTTGTCAAAAACCGCAATCCCTACTGACGACCTAAAGCGTGTTAGCAATAACTGGATGCAAGCCGCACAAGACAGAGACAGATGAAAAGAGCTACGGGAAACCTATGTTCTGCAGTGGACGCATACAGGTTGATGATGATGATAATGTTATTTTTTAATTTTTTTTAAGTTTAAGTTTTTCTACCAGCTCTCATCTTTCCTTTGCCCCCTCTGATCTTTCTTCTTATTTACGTGTATATAATCTTATATATGTTTCTCTCTTTGGTATTTTAAAACCTCCTAACTTCCATGAGATATAGAATCTCATCGGTCATCCATTTATTTTGACTGTTAGTTGGCTTAGGTGTTAGTGTTGTCTCACATGTCCGTACAAAAGCATTTTTTAAAACCTTTCATTTCCTCTTTGTATTCTCACTGGGAATAATTTTTATTTTGGTAAATTCTTCTTAAATATTCAGTGAGATATGCTCCTTGGATTTCTCAAACGAGACTTGTATGTGATCTAGTTTCTCTATCTGATTTGTATCTGATCTAAGTTTCTCTGATGATGGATAGACACAGAAACACGTGCAAGAGAATGGTAGGGGAATTCCCAAATTAAATCCAAACGCAACCGTCTATATATATATATATATATATATATATATATATATATATATATATATATATATATAATAAATGTATATTATCAAGCTTTTTGGTCAGAAAATAAAACGATTTTTTTTTCTCGTAAACTCAATATTTCGCCATTTGGTTTATGGCTTTTTCAAGAGCGCACTAAAAAATTATTTATTGATAGAATAAAAAAATAACATAACATAAAAGAACTTACAGATGTAATCGTTCAAACAGCGTAGCACAAACACAACATCTTGAGTGACAGACTAAAAATATTAAAACACAAACACATCTTCATGAGTGACAAACTAAAATTCAACTAAAATATTGTAATACCTGATTTTGTTTAATTGTCCTACAATTTAATCAGTGACGTGCAGAAACTAATATATTTTATAAATTAAAAAGATTTTAAGATGTTACAATAAATGGAACGTCGAATAAAAGTCCGTTAGCATCTGTTTTGTTGTTAATAGCATTATCTGTCCTGCTTATATTGCACATTTCGAGAAACAGCCTATTTTTGTAATTTGAGACTGATTGTATTATTTTTATATTATCAAAGTCAAATGCATGACCTGTCTTGATGGAATGTTCGACAACAGCGCATGTATTTTTTCCCCTTCTGCAATCACTTCTGTGTTGAGTGACCCGTTGTTTCAACCATTGTCCGGTTTGACCAATGTAGCATCCCTGGCATCCTAAACATTGCAATTTGTAAATGACGTTACTATTGTACATGGCTGGTGTATGATCTTTGGTTTTCGAAAGTAAGTTGTTGTATTTAAAATTGCTGTATTTACTAATTGTTGTACTGGTGTAGCTCTTAAATATTGATGTTAGTTGATTTGTTAGACCAGGGATATATGGTAGTTTTTTATATCTGGTTTCTTTGGGGGGTTTGTCTATTTGCCCGTCATTTGCAGTAGTATTGAATATTAGTTGTTTTAATATAGACTTAGGATAACCGTTGTTAAGAAATAAATCACACAATTTGATCTTATTTTTAAGTAAGAATTGCTCATCGCTGATGTGTTCTATCCTGTTTTTTATTGCAATCACAGTATTGTACTTTTGACTTTTTGGGTGGTTGGAAGAGAAATTAAGAAATCTTCCAGATGCTGTAGGTTTTTGATACCAGTCTAGTATGATACGATTGTCAGATTGACGAATGACTTTAGTGTCTAGAAATGGTATACTATTTTCCTTTTCCATTTTAACAGTGAATTGTATGTTTTTATTGAAGGAGTTAAAAACATGTAATTTAATGCAATGCAATTTTAAATGCAACAACTTATTTTCTAAAGCCAAAGATCATACACCAACCATGTACAATAGTAACGTCATTTACAAATTGCAATGTTTAGGATGCCAGGGATGCTACATTGGTCAAATCGGACAATGGTTGAAACACCGGGTCACTCAACACAGAAGTGATTGCAGAAGGGGAAAAATACATGCGCTGTTGTTGAACATTCCATTAAGACATGTCATGAATTTGATTTTGATAATGTAAAAATAATACAATCAGTCTCAAATTACAAAAATAGGCTGTTTCTCGAAATGTGCAATATAAGCAGGACAGATAATGCTATTAACGACAAAACAGACGCTGACGGACTTTTATTCGACGTTCCATTTATTGTAACATCTTAAAATCTTTTTAATTTATAAAATATATTAGTTTCTGCACGTCACTGATTAAATTGTAGGACAATTAAACAAAATCAGGTATTACAATATTTTAGTTGAATTTTAGTTTGTCACTCACATGAAGATGTGTTTGTGTTTTAATATTTTTACTCTGTCACTCAAGATGTTGTGTTTGAGTTACGCTGTTTGAACGATTACATCTGTAAGTTCCTTTATGTTATGTTATTTTTTTTACTCTATCAATAAATAATTTTTTAGTGCGCTCTTGAAAAAGTCATAAACCAAATGGCGAATTATTGAGTTTACGAGAAAAAATCGTTTTATTTTCTGACCAAAAAGCCTGATAATATACATTTATTTTAATTATTTGATGGTCGATAACGAAAAACTAACTATATATATATATATATATATATATATATATATATATATATATATATATATATATATTGTTTATTGTTCTTACTCGCGAAAATAGTACAAACATAATAGCAATTTATATGGTTAAATTGTTGATGTATAGTGGGATATAAATATTCCTAGCATTACTCTAAATAGCTTGACTAAGCTTGAGTATACACTTTACTTTAATCGATATCGACATTCACTTCATCTTCCCTCGTTAGAGGTCGCTAAAAGCATACTCTGGTAATAATTTTCCTATAATTGCCATACTAGCCGGTGCGTTTTGATTTGGGTTCAGTCTTCTTACAAGTCTCTCTGATAAGAGGTAGACCCAGAAACACGTTTAAGAGGGCAGGAGACTCTAACTATAACTTATAACTACAAACGCAACCGTCTACATATATTTATTTTTATTTAATTTAGTTGTAGCTGCAACTTTTTTAGTTTAATTCTTAACCTTTCTACAAGTGGGCTGTAACCTCATCTTATATCAGCTCTTAGATATATTTTAACTACTTCTGTGGGATTTTGTTAACTTTTGCAGATGAAAATGTAGTAAATTTGATTTTTGATGACGTTATGTTGCTTGTCATAAAATGACAATGATGAAAGTCGAATGTAAAGTGCGTGTACAAGGGGATGTTTCAAAACCATTTAAAACCAACAAAAGACTGCGCCAGGGAGATGCGCTATCGTGCACGCTGTTCAACCTAGCGTTAGAAAAAGTTATGAGAGATTCGGGAATAAACTTAAAATGTACGATATATACCCCTAGTATACTGTTACGATTTTAAATGTTATGGCATATAGAACTGTAAATATTTTATGACTAATTCTTTTTTATTGATTCTCGTAATTTGTAGGTCAAAATATACCTGAGCTTAGCTACCAGTTGTTTACCAGAAATCTCTAGACACTAATTTTAGTGAGTCATCCACGTCTCGAGGTTGAAAAACGAGTCGAGCGCCTTCACCAAAATACGAGACTATTCAGGAAGTCCGCCGAATTCTCTAGATGACACAGTTGTGTATATAAATGAAAGATTTTTATTTGGCAGTCAGTCATAAGAAGATCGGGAAACGCGGTTTACTTGTAACGAAACGTGAAATAAATACATTTGTACAGCTATTTAATAAATTAGTAATTAGTTATCGTGAGTTTTAATAAATTAGAATATAGACAATAAATTAGAATAAGGACAAATAAATTAGAACTATATAAACTTCACAGTGGTGTACAGGAGTGGGGTTGTAGATAAATTTAATTTGATTTTTGAAAAAGACTTTTGAACTTTTGAAAGGTATTGTTCGTCGGGAACATCCGCGTAGTTCAGTAGTGATCGTTGTACGAAAGAACATTTAAAAAGTACGTGTGTGCCCGACCAAAGATGCTGCTAGTACAACTTTCAGTAAAACAGTTGCGTGAGCAACTTGAAGAACGCGATGAAGACTGTAGCGGGTCCAAGAAGATCCTCCAAGAACGACTAAAGAATGTTCTTAACAAGAATGGAGATGACCCAGAGACATTCCATTTTCAATCAGCAGAAGAAGCAGTTTTAATAAAGATAGAAGAAACTTCTAAGAAAAATGATATTAAGTTCGATACGGTTTCCAAAAGATTGGATGAAACGTCTCAAATTATTAAAGAAGTAGGTAGACAAAACGACGAGAAACTCGAAAATGTGTCTAGAAGATTCGACGAGAAATTTGAAAATGTTTCTCAAATGATGGAAGAAACTTCTAAAAAGAATAATGAGAAATTTGAAGAAGTCTCTAAAACATTTGATAAAGTTGAAGAGAAAATCAAACAGTTAGAGACCATGATAACTAACACGAGAGTGCTACCACCAATTAATACGGTAGCTTTAGATCCGGTAGAGATAAAAGAAGACGAGACGAAATGTAAGTTGGAAACACGGCCGAAATTTGAAGGAAGTGGAAGTTCCGTTCATGTCAAAGTCCCAACTTTCGACGGAAAATCATCATGGAACAACTACATGAAACAGTTCGAATCAGCTGCAAGAGCGAACGGATGGTCTGAAAAAGAAAAGGCTGTAAACCTGACTATCGCTCTTCGAGGAGATGCCTTAGATGTGCTCCAGACCATAGCCGTAGAGGAGACGGATGATTTCGAACAACTGAAGAAGAGGTTAAATATGCGATATGGCCACGAACACTTGGAGCACGTATATCAGTCGCAGCTTAAAAATCGAAGACAAAAGAAAGATGAGGCCCTTCAAGAATATGAAGTAGATATTGCCAGATTAGTGCGATATGCTTATCCAACAGCTCCCGAAGACATGATGGAAAAGTTGGCCGTTCAAACGTTTATTGATGGTCTTCGTGATCATGAGATGCAAAGAACACTACGATTAGCTCGTCACAAGACGCTGGTTGATGTCTTATCCGCCGCCCTCGAATACGAGTCAGCTACGCAGGCCTCTGGCGGTTACAGTAAAGTTAGGACTGTAAAAGAGGAAGAAGATGAAGGTAAACTTGACCAGCTCGTTAATATGATGAAAAGCATGACATACAAGAAACCGAAGACCATAAGATGCTGGAATTGTGGCGAAATAGGACACGTACGAAGTTCTTGTAAGCATCCTAGGTACGACGCAAATCAAGAAACTCACCATCAGGAAAACTAGAACGGGTCGGCCTTAGGGGGGCAGCTTCGACCCAGAACTTTTCCAAAGACCCTCTCATACTGATAGCTTCTTTGAAATGTCGTGAAGATAGTGTATATGTAGATGGAGAAATAAATGGTAAAAAGCATACATTGTTGGTGGATACTGGAGCGACCAGAACCATTATACGCCCGACAGTTATAAACAGCCGTAAGAAACTGTTACCAACGAGGTTGCGACTTCGGACCGCTACAGGTGAAAATGCCAACATTCATGGAGAAATCCAGGTACAATTAGGAATTGGAACAGAAAAGTTCGTCCATACTGTTATAGTTGCTGACATCGAAGAGGATGTTATATTAGGAATGGACGTAATGAATACACATGGATTCCAATTGGATTTTAAGAATAAGGTAATCAAAGTTGGTAACGAGGAGGTATTTCTCCATCCACATGATGACAACACTATGCAAGCAGCCGTTAAAGAAGATACAGTCGTGCCTGCGAGAAGTGAAACGATAATAGTAGCGCGGCTACAGGGAATTGTGGACGAAGGAACACCTGTAAGTTATGATGGAGCCTTGGAATCATGACGACGAAGTTGGCCGTGGAATCATAATTGGAAAAGAATTAGTGACTTCGGCTAAAGAAATTCCTGTGAGACTTATTAATGTCAATGACTACCCAGTGACCATCAAGAAAGAGACAAAAGTAGGAACTTGTGTACCTGTCACATCCATAATCCGTCAGACGACAACGTCTGATAATTCCAACGATAAATTTGATCAAATGATTGCGGTTGCTGGACAGTCTCTGAATCAGATTGAGAAAAGGAAATTAAGGGAATTTCTTCGGCAGTATCGTGATATTTTCGTACCGAAAGGAGGAAAGACGGGAAGAACTACCGTTGTTAAGCATAAAATTGATACTGGTAATGCTAAGCCAATTCGTCAAACAGCTCGACGATTACCACAGGCGAAAAGAGAGGAAGCTGAAACGATTGTTCAGGAAATGAAGAAAGACGGGGTGATAGAACCTTCTACGAGCCCATGGGTCTCTCCGGTGGTCCTGGTTAAGAAGAAAGACGGAACAACGAGGTTCTGTGTGGATTACCGTTTGCTGAACAACGTTACCAAGAAAGATAGTTATCCTCTGCCTCGGATCGATGACACATTAGACACATTGGCTGGAAGTAAATTATTTTCTACTTTGGATTTGAAGTCTGGATACTGGCAGGTAGAAATGGACCCGGTAGATAAAGAAAAGACAGCCTTCACCACAGGATCTGGATTATGGCAATTCAACGTTATGCCATTTGGACTTTGTAACGCTCCTGCGACATTTGAGAGGCTTATGGAAAATGTGTTGAGAGGGTTATCTTGGAAAACATGCCTAGTTTATCTAGACGACATAATCGTCTTGGGGGAGACATTTGAAGACCATCTGAAGAATTTAGAAAACGTTTTTAATCGACTTAAAGCTGCCCAATTGATGTTAAACCCCAAGAAGTGCCAGCTATTTCAAGGTAAAGTCAATTATCTGGGTCATATAGTCAGTAAAGAAGGAGTGGCCGTGGATAAGGGAAAAATCGATTCTATTAAGGAATGGCCAAAACCAACTGACAAACATCAAGTGAGAAGTTTTCTGGGACTGTGTACTTACTACCGGAGGTTTATTAAGAAGTTTGCAGATATCGCTAAACCATTAACGCGACTTACAGAGGAAGCAAGAGAATACCGCTGGGATGTAGACTGCCAGAATGCCTTTGAAACCTTAAAAAAGCATTTAATCACAGCACCAATTTTAGGGTATCCACTGCCAGAAGGAGAGTTCATCTTAGATACAGATGCAAGTAATGTGGGAATTGGAGGAGTGCTGTCTCAGATTCAAGGAGGACAGGAAAGAGTCCTTGGATATTTTAGTAAAGTTCTCTCAAAACCTGAGCGGAATTATTGCGTCACGAGAAGAGAACTTCTGGCAGTAGTGAAATCAGTAGAGCACTTCTATCAATACCTCTATGGAAGGAAGTTTTTAATCCGAACCGACCATGCCGCCCTTAAGTGGTTGATGCAGTTTAAGAATCCAGAGGGTCAGATAGCCAGGTGGATCGAACGACTCCAAGAATATGATTTTAAGATTGAGCACCGGGCCGGAGTTAGCCACCGAAACGCTGATTCTCTTTCCAGAAGGCCATGCCCAGCAGAGTGTTCTCACTGCAACAAAACGGAATCCAAGGAAGCAGCAGTGCTAAGAACGACGGTGGTCCACGACGACTGGACGCCTACCAAGATCAGGGAAGAACAAGAGAGAGATCCAGTTATACAGAAAATCCGGAAATGGAAAGAAGAAAACCGTCGACCACCTTGGCAAGAAATATCGAACCTAGGCTCAATAGTTAAGACGTATTGGGCCCAGTGGGACTCATTTATCATGGAAGATGGCTTGCTCAAACGAGTCCTGGAAAATGATGACGGTTCAGAGAAGAGAAGACAGTTGGTAATTCCAAAGAGCAGAATAGCCGAAGTACTTCGTCAGTTACACGACAGTCCATCAGGAGGGCATTTTGGTGTGAAAAAGACCCTTCAGCGAATTCGGGAACGGTTTTATTGGATGAACAGTTCCGACGATGTGAAAGACTGGTGTAAGAAATGTACTATTTGTGCTACGAGTAACGGGCCTTATCGAAAAAGGAGAGCTCCTATGAGACAATATAATGTTGGAAGCCCGTTTGAAAGAATAGCTTTGGACATTGCTGGGCCATTTCCAGAAAGTGATAATGGAGGCAAGTACATGTTGGTAGTAATGGATTACTTCACTAAGTGGGTCGAGATTTACGCACTTCCAGACCAGAAGGCCGCCACCGTTGCAGATAAGTTGATCCAAGAATATATCAGCCGATTTGGAGTGCCTTTGGAGATCCATAGTGACCAAGGCAGGAACTTCGAAAGCGATTTATTCCAAGGAATATGTGATAGACTAGGTATGAAGAAAACAAGAACTACGGCTTATCATCCGCAATCGGATGGTATGGTAGAACGAATGAATAGAACAGTTGGCAAGTATTTGACAAAGATGGTATCCGATCATCAGCGAGACTGGGACCAATATCTTCCGTTCTTCACAATGGCCTACAGATCTGCTGTTAATGAATCAACAGGCCAGACACCAGCCAGAGTCCTATTCGGACGCGAGATGCGACTACCTTGTGATCTAGAGTTTGGGTGTCGACCTGGAGAAGATGTAGCAGGTGAAGATTATGTGATCGAATTACGAAGAAGAATGGACGATGTACACGAGTTGGTCCGTTCCCATCTCCAAATCGCTAGTGACCGAATGAAGAAACGGTACGATACACAAGCCGAAAAGGGGTGTTTTAAGAAGAACGATAAAGTCTGGCTTTATAACCCCAAAAAGCGAAAAGGTTGTTCTCCCAAATTGCAGCAGTTTTGGGAAGGTCCATACCTCATTATGGAGAAGATCAATGATGTTATTTACCGAATAAGCAAGATTCCGAGAGGAAAGCCGATGATAGTACACCATAACCGGTTGGCGTCTTTCGAGGGTGACCACGACGTAGATGAAGAAGTGGAAGTAAACCAAGTCCAAGATGTGTCTGACCTCACGTTTGAGGAATTCATGGGTGCCTATGGAGGTACCGGTAAAGCAAGACATGGTGTTACCACTGAAGAAAGGCAAGATCTACTCGCGCTTCCCGATGACTACTCATTGGCCCTTACCATCCCGGCCAGTATCAAAGATGCACCAGGGTTGGCATCCGTCTTTCGAAGGAAGTTTGGTCGAGTTGCAGAACTTCAATGCCAAGTGCCAGCTCCTGGTAAAACCTTGAAACTTCAAGATGCATCACGTTACCTTTTCTACCTGGTAACAAAAGACACTGCCCGTGACCAACCTACCTACCGAGATGTATGGGAAGCCTTACTTCAGTTGAGAGAGCACGTACTAGAGTCCGACGTGCAAAAGTTAGCCATGCCAAAGTTGGAGTGCCGCCAATTAGATTGGAGGGTTATACGAAACATGGTGGAGGAAATCTTTAAAGACACCGAAGTCCAGGTGTTAGTCTGTTGCAATCCGCATAGTTACTGCTGCGGAGAGAAAACCGTCCCTTGTCATTTCTATACAACTGGAAGTTGTAAAAGAGGGTCCAGTTGCCGATATCAGCATGTCGTTCCAGTTCCAGTCCCGACAAGGTTCCAGGAGGAACCATCTTTTAAGAGGGGGGCAATGTTACGATTTTAAATGTTATGGCATATAGAACTGTAAATATTTTATGACTAATTCTTTTTTATTGATTCTCGTAATTTGTAGGTCAAAATATACCTGAGCTTAGCTACCAGTTGTTTACCAGAAATCTCTAGACACTAATTTTAGTGAGTCATCCACGTCTCGAGGTTGAAAAACGAGTCGAGCGCCTTCACCAAAATACGAGACTATTCAGGAAGTCCGCCGAATTCTCTAGATGACACAGTTGTGTATATAAATGAAAGATTTTTATTTGGCAGTCAGTCATAAGAAGATCGGGAAACGCGGTTTTACTTGTAACGAAACGTGAAATAAATACATTTGTACAGCTATTTAATAAATTAGTAATTAGTTATCGTGAGTTTTAATAAATTAGAATATAGACAATAAATTAGAATAAGGACAAATAAATTAGAACTATATAAACTTCACAATACAAATAATGGCATACGCTGATGATATCGTCATGATTAGAAGAGCCCAAAATGAAGCAGTGGGGGCTTTCACAGGTATCAAAAATGCCGCGGAAAACATCGGACTTCTGATTAACATCCAGAAAACTAAATATATGCCGGCCATATCAAGAATTCAACAAAGTAACTTAGAGGTGCAACACGAAACGATAGAAATGGTAGAAGAATTATGCTACTTAGGATCACTGGTAGACTACAAAAATAACACATCCAACAAGACAAAAAAAAGAATATGCGTGGCTAACCGCTGTTATTTTGGCCTGGGCCCTCAACTAAGAGCGAGAAGTATGTCAATAGCAACAAAGTGCAAACTTTATAAAACAATAATACGCCCAGTGCTCACATACGGATCGGAAACATGGGCAATAACGACCCGAGATGAAGAGTTACTACGAGTCTTTGAAAGAAAAGTATTGAGAGCCATATATGGCGGAGTAAACGAACAGGGTCTGTGGAGAAGGCGATATAACTTTGAACTCTATAGACTTTTTGGTTATGCAGATATTGTGAAGACCATCAAAATAAACCGCCTAAGGTGGGAGGGCCACGTTATGCGGATGGATGAGAGTGATCCCACTAAAATAACTATGCTAAACAGGCCGGTCGGAAGAAGGGAGCGACCTAAACTCAGATATCTGGACGATGTACAGGAAGATCTGAGGGAGATTGGAGTGAGGGGCTGGAGAAGACACACTCGATGGGGAAGGATGGAAGAATGTTATGAAGCAGGCCAAGACTCACGAAGGGCTCTAGCGCCAACTGATGATGATGTTGGTTGTCTGCTGGATGTTATCATATGTAGAGTCTCCTAACCGGTAGATTCACTTGGCAGAATTAAACCAATTTTGCCCCTTTTTAGGTACGAGTCCTCAAGTCCAAAAATTTATCTAAAATCTCCTTTACTTCCTCTATTGAATTAGATCTTTCATTGCTACTACAACGCTTCTAAATTTGGTAACTTCTAATGCGTGTTCTAATTCGTTGTAAAACTGTTCTGGACCTTCATACGGCTTATTTGTGGTGGGAGCATGTAGTTGAATTATATTGACATCATACTCCATCTGAGACGGTTAGAAATCCAGTTATAAACTGTTGGCTGGTATTTTCAACTAATATCGCTACTCCGTCCTAGTGATTTGGATCATTGTAATTACCAGTGTGGTATATGTTTGTCTGGCCTACTAATATATCACCTAAATTAGACCATCTGGTCTTTAGTCTTAATATCTTTATATCGTCTTTATATCTCCTTTATAACATTAGAGACTTTTTCTGCTTCGTATATTGACTTAACATTCCACGTCGGCATCTTCATGTTATTTCTTATTAAGGTTAATGTTTGGTATAGTGTTATTAAAAATCAATTAGTAGCCTATACATTTTCACGAAATATAGCAACTGGTGAATTTGATTTGAAATTCTTTCAAATTCTCCCAACATTATATCAATTTTAGTAGATAATCCACGTGCTAATGTTAGAGTAATGTACTTCCAACATCATAGAGCAGCCTCATCTTATTCTAAGATAATAGTAAGATTTTCTAAATAAAAACTTTTCTTCTTCTTCTTTAAGTGCCGTCTCCCAATCGAAGGTTGGATATCATCATAACTATCTTTACTTTATCTACTGCTGCTCTAAAGAGTTCTATAGAACTGCATTTAAACCAGTCCCTTAAATTCTTCAACCAAGACATTCTCCTTCTTCCTGTACTCCTTCCTCCTCTTATCTTTCCCTGTATTATCCTTTTCTAATAATTGGAAAAACACTTTTCTAATAATTGGAAATGTGAAGGTAAACCTCAAAAGTAGCCTGCAAGAGAACGAACTTTCTACCAGTTGACTATTCATGTTTAGAATCACTAAATATTGAAAGTGTATTCCAATGAAGTAAATACTTGAGAAGAAGTTTGACCACCAGTTTCAGTTAATTAATTTTCAATTGTTTTATTATTTTATTTACGTTTTTGCAATACCTAATATTTTTTTTCGAATGTTGCAAAATAAAATTACTTTTCTCGAGATATAAATGTTTTATTTTTATTATTTGTTTAGAATTTAACACAGCTGTCAAATATTATCAATTATAGATTACTACCTAATGAGGTAGGAAGATGTTTAGGTGGGCAACTTGTGGTAGTGACCATTATCCCTAAAATCCGAAATAGCGTTTGCAGGAAAAGGAGGTTGTCCAGATGAAGCAGAAGGAAAATAGGAAAAAACAAAAACTGAAGAAGAGGTACAATTTACAAAGCTTATACCAAGAAAGTTTGTAAGTACTATACAAATCTATACTGAACAGTAAACACAAATATGTTAATTTCAGAGATTTTACCAATGAATCTGCAAAAGGAGCTTTGGAACAGATCGGAAAAAGGGACATAAGAGCAAAACCATATTGTTGAGATAAATAAATAGAAAAAAACATCGAAGAAAGGGGAAAATACCAACAATTTCTAAGCTCCCAGGACAACGATAAAGCAGTATATAGAAAAGTACAGGCAAGAGAACGAAAAAAGATATACCAGAAACAAAATGAAGCTTGGGAGAGAAATTGCGAAACAAATTTATTTCTTGAAGGTAGCAGAAGTACAAATGCTAAAAACTCATTAAAACATTACAATATAATAATAAACAAGGAGTAATATCACCAATAATAGCACAGAAGTGGAATGAATATTTTAAGGAACTTTAATTGGAAGCAGAGTAGATAATCTTAACATAATCGAAGGCAGAAATTTGATGACTTCAAAGAATGAAGAAAGATATACCAGAAACAAAAATGAAGCTTGGGAGAGAAATGGAGGCGAAACTAATTTATTTCTTGGAGGTGGGAGGAGTACAGAAAGCTGAAAACTGATTAAAACATTACGATATAATAATAAATAAGGAGTAACATTACCAGTAATAATACAAAAGTGGAATGAGTATTTTAAAGAACTCTTTACTGGAAGCAGAGTAGATAATCGTAACATAATCGAAGGCAGAAATGTGATAACTGCCGGGTTACCTCTGATAATTATGGGTAATGAGGTAACACAGATATGTACGGTTATTAAAAACCGACAAGATTCTGGATCGGGAAACGTCTCGTCACTCCAAAACTCATTAAATAAGCACCGAATTTATTATCTTATCAAGTCGTTCAATTATTCCAGATCTATATTAACATAATCGAAGTACATGAAGAGTGGAAACTATGTTCACGTTCAATAATCCATACAAAAGGCAGCAGAAGTGGCTGTGACAATTACCCCGGTATCTCGGTTACAATCACAATTAGCAGAATATATGAAAATATTATTCAAAATAGGGTTGAAGGAAAATATAAAAATATAAAAGCCAAAGAACATGCAGGCTTCACAGCAGGGAGGTATACAACAGACTGTCGATTCTGCGCAACTTAAGTGGTTAAGAACAAAACAGTGTTTAATCAATAAATTAATTTGCTCTATATGGACTTAAAAAAGGTATACGACAGTGTTTCGCAGCAAAAGCCATCAAAGACACTTGTAGAAACCAATATAAATATTTAGATAATTAAAGCAATAAAAAACCTGCAAAAAATTTCCATTTTATGTTCAAAATAAAGGTTGACGGGGTTACACAATTACAACAGGGTTAAAGCAAGGATACTGCCTCCTCCACATACTTTACAAGATATACCTGAAGAGAGACTTAAAAATAAGAAAGAAAAAATGTCATGGGATGGGAATTCCCCCTCAATAACACTAAATTTTAGACTGTTGTGTTGGCACAACAATACGATAATCTGGATTATATGATACACAAACTCATACAAGCATAAAAATAATGGGGTTTATAAGTAAACATACAGGACAAGAGAATATCAAGACCTACATCTAGAACATAGATAAAGAATTAAAATCAAAAATCGATGTGTCGCTGGTTTTTTTTTAATGTCGCAGTTCCTGATTTACATAATATGAATTGTTAGTAAATATGTATTCATTCTATTGCGTGACAGTGTCACTGAGATATGTTTAGGGGAACCTGGCCTAAAATGACATACTACTTTTTTGTCGTCCAATAACTTTTTTATTTTTTTAATAAAAATTTAAAAAAACATAAATGTTGTTCATTGTTTGGAAGTAGAACAGATCATGGAACATAAAACTCTAACAACACAATATTTTTTAATTAAAAAAAGGAAACAAAATAAACGTTGCTATGTCATTTTATCCAAGTATATTCGGCTAAAACGACACACTCACATGGATAAAATGTCATATAAACTAAATTAGCAAAGTTCACAAATAAATTTTTTGCACGATTTTGAGATACCAGCACAATCACAGTGTGCCCATTTTGAGCATTTTTGGCACCTAATCCAGAATTCTTTGGACCTTGAATGGGAGTACAAACTGTTACAATATAAACATGGAGGATTATTTTCGTCTTCGTCATCATCTGACACAATGGTCTTTGTTTCCTCCTCGCGATCTTGTGTCATTAAAGTCAGATTCTTAATTGCTCGCTTTGCAGCTTGACGTTTTTCTGTAGCTCGCTTCTCGAGTGCTTTGGCTTTTTGTTCTTTCATATTTGGGGTAGCCGTTAGAACTTTTGTTCCTTCTGATTTTCTTTTTTTGGAGCGTGACTGGACACCTGAACACGATGGAAGAGGTGAAATGTCAAGTGGACGAATACCAGGATTAATTGAAGAACAACTTTCAAGTGAGTTTGGTCTAGGTGTAGAAACCGGTTTGTTTCCTTGATCTGGAAAATCTTGATGTCGCAAAACATTATCATTCTCTTCTTTTGACTCTGTTAGGGGTTGAATTGCAACTTCTTCTTGAATATCTGTTATTTTGGAAGGATTAAATAAATAATCAGGGAATATGTCGGGATTAAGGGGCCAAATTCCAGTCTTTAAAAATCCACTAACGGCATTTTGGTGTGTAGCTGCTTTTCCATACGCTGTAGCAAATAATCCTCCAACTTGGTATTGCGAAACTGTTCTGCCTGGATGACACTTCATCCACTTGGTAACTTCTTGATCATAGTAGCTCTTTAATGGACCAAAGAAACATACATCTAACGGCTGTAGACGATGGGTACAGTGCGGCGGAAAACACAATATCACTATTCCATGTTCTTTGGCAAAAGTTAAAACATTAATGTTTTTATGGCTCGCATGCCCATCAAGCAACAGCATAACCTTGTCTTCTATAGAAGGATTAGAATATTCTTTAAAATGTTTCATCCATGTTAGGAACACTTCGCCTGTCATCCATCCTGTTTCCTGTGCTATTCCTAAAGTTCCTAAAGGCGCTTCATCTATTAATTCTTTTTTCCAATTTTTCCTGGGGAATATAAGTGTTGGTGGAACATAATTCCCCACTGAGCTAATGCAAGCAACCATCGTTATGTGCTGCCCTCTTTCCGCACTTGTAATTAGGCCCACTTGCTTCCGACCCTTGGTTGCAAATATTTTGCCGGGTTTTTGAACCGTGGATAGGCCTGATTCATCCACATTCCATATGCGTGTAGGATTAATTTTGTTATTTGTAATAGTATCCTCTAAAAGTTTTAAAAAATTGGCAATTTGCGGCCTGTTGAATGATTGCGCTCTTGCTGCAGACGTGGACTCGGGTTTTCTAAGGGATATATCGGGGTGTCTAGACCGAAACCCTCGTAACCAATCCCAACCAGCCATCTTAGTGGTTGTGTTAAATCGGTGTACTATTCCATTTCGATCTGCTAACTGGTAGGCTAAAGAACGAACGTCATCACAAGATAATCCAAACAAACTTGATTCTAGGAGTTTTATGTGTGTTACGAGGTCTCTTTCTAATTCTACAGAGAACGTAGTTTCGTACCGGCCAAGACCTTTATTAGTACCTGATACCCGTTTATTCTTGTCTGATGCTCGTCTTCTTAAAGTAGCTTGGGGCACATTAAAAGTTATCGATGCTTTTAACCAGCCCATGTCTCCACACTGGACTGCCTGGATGGCTCTTTGCATTTGTACTGGATCCCAAGACTGGCGTGTACTTTTCCTTTCGTAGTGTCCCACCATACTAAAAAAGAAAAATACTACTAGCTACCATATTATTAAAAGTTATGGGCAAAATGACATACTATGTCATTTTACCCGAGTATTTAATATGTCGTTTTACCCAAGTGTGAACAAGAACACGTTTTTTACAATAAATTTTTTGTTTAAACAAACAAAGCTTCCAAACATGATGTTTCTGTTAATATGAATAACAATATATACCTGGAACTAACAGAGATATAAAATTTTAAAGTTTTAAACGTTTTATAGCGAAGTATACGTCGCCTACCAAAATATTTTGGTATATACTCAATAAAGCACAAACCACCTTTTAACAAGTAAACGACTGAACTGATCGCGACGCCCGTTGGAACATCAATTATGCACCACGTGATGCTCTTGTATAAAACTTCTTAGCGCATAGCCATGTTGCCAAGTTAGAGATACACCGGATGTGTCATTTTACCCTAGTATGTCATTTTGGGCCAAGTTCCCCTATTTATTATCTATTCTATTTCTGTTTACTGATCTCGTATATTTTTGACTGCTTCAACAAATTTTATCTGTCATATCTTGCATAGACATCTCCTCATAGGTAAAACAATAGGTGTATAATATAAAAATTATTTAATACACATTAAAACATAGAAACATGTCCAAACATAATTATCACACTCTTTGACACTCTCTAGCACTTTCACAAATAAAGTAAGCTTCCAATTGACAATTTAAGTCGTTCCAGGTGAAGCCACCCCATTCTCGAATTTCCATACAATTTTCTGTAACATTAGATGAACTTTTTCCACTTGGTTCGCCAGGATACCAGTTAGTATATGTCATATCCAGACCTGTTGACAGCCAGATCCATTGGTCATCACCAACTAGGTTTACTCCGGATGTAAAGTAGCCTCTGTGTTTAAAACCAGCTAAAACATAATTATTATATTAAATCAAATACCAAAAATATAATATAATATAATATTAAAAACAAAAACATAATTAAATATTTATTTAACAAAACATTTTATTACTATTGCGCCGTGTGCTTAACCGCAAATTACCAGTTGTTTGTTGTACGAATGTAAAAATGTACAAATGTACTAAATTTACTAAATGTACTAACTGTACGTACTAAATGTACTAAGTGTACTGAATATACTATTTTTCGATTCTTTCAAATCTGATAAACAAAATAGAATGTTTTAAATAAAACAAATTTCATTTACAATATGTCTCAATAAGACAAGAGGAGACAAAATATACAGGTCACGATAGAGATCAAGGGTAATTTTAAGTGTGAAATGTGGATGTCTCAGTCAGTTAGAACCACATGGAAAACCTTTTTTAATATTATTCTTATGAAAAGTTCTACAGTGACTAAAACTCTAAATTCAATCATAAATTTTCAAATTCTTTTAGTCTTATAAAAGGTTTGTCAAAAAATATGAATTTGCTCATGTGTAAAGTACCTTTAGTTTTGATCAGTATTGAAAATTACATTAATGAATTGCATTCATATTCAATTTATTCATTAATAATTTTTTAAGTGAATACTTTTTGTCGCTCGGTATGCCTGTATATTTTTTAACGGATCCAAAGTAATATTTAGTGTGATTAAGATGCATATACCAACCTTGCGATATACAATAATATACATAATATACACATATATAAAAAACTCGAGAACGACTGGATCGATTTACCTAATTTTAATTTAGAAAGAAAGCTTCTTCTTCTTAACGTGCCCTATAAAGTCCCCTTGACGTTGGCGATTAACATGGCGAAACTGTCTCTGTCTCGAGCTATTCTAAATAGTTGCTCAGCTTTCTTTATTCCTGTCCACTCTCTGATATTCTTCAACCAAGAGGCCTGCTTTCTACCAATTCCTCTGCGTCCTTTGATTTTACCCATCATCATCAAAGAAAGCTAGCTCTTGCAAATGCGTAGAATTTAGGCTTATTAGGTTAGGCCCTCAGTCGTGCTCATGTCCGGTTGCGGCTTCTAATTCTAGTGAAGCAGGCGTGACGGGACAAACTACAGACTGCCAAGGAGGTTGAGCGGAACTTGGTCAGGATTTGGTTGCCCGGACCCATTTCCAGCCATCTACCTATCATAAGTTTTTCGCTCTTTAATGACTTAGGTCCTTAACACTCCACTTTGCTTCAACCTGTCTTGGGTAGAATGACCTTAATCCTTTCTATCGTCCTCCCTTGGACACACTCTTGATCTTCGACTTTTGACCTTTTCGCTATACAAGACTATGGGAAGGCGTCCGACAACGGAGTTGCCGATCCGTACAAAAGTAGTGAATGACTAAGCGTTAGATGGTCTCGAACAGAGCCCCCGAAATATAGGTCAGTGACCACTCCGGGGAGGATTTCACCTTATCGGGGTAAGGGATTACTCTTTTGGAGTGTGTCAGATGGATAAAAGAAAGGAATGAGCTAAACAGAGCCAATGTGACAGGTGGTAGAGAAGGTAGTGATGGATGAGCGCTAGTGGAACAAAATTGATAACTATGTAAGAAAGGTGCTTTCGATAAAGGAGAAGGAAGACGGAGAGGTCGACAACATAGGGTAATGGAGAGTATAAATGAGGAAAAGAGAGGTGAAAATATCAGGAGGTACGAGAGAGCGACAGGGTCAGTGAAATGAAGTGCGTGTCGACTAAGGTGCAGACGGATGACGACAAATGGCACACGGAAAAGCTTATCACGGCTTTGCCACTTGGAGGCAGGGCCGCGATGACGCTGAGATAGAAACGGTCGGGAGGTATGGATTTACTTGTACTTATGTATGTATGCGCAGGAAGGAAAGCAAATGTGTCGCATGAATGCAAGAGACAAAAGCTGATGTGTGATGGCCAACTAATGAGAATAGGGTAAAAGAAATTGTTGGAAATGTTAACTTCCGGCATCTATTATTATTTCATCATCATAAGAAGCAAAATTAAAAACACAGACTATGGCCTACATAACAGAAGAAAGAAGAGAATTAGAAGAAACAGAAAATTAAGTTTTAATGATGAATTGTATTGTGTACCTAATGAATAAATTGTCGCCTATTTTTCACGCTATATATTGAGGTGCTTGCATTAGACAGATATGTACAATATTTATTTATTAGTAGCTTATTAAAATATCTTACCGTTCGTTTCAATATGATTTTTAATGAGATCACTCTCTTCTTGATTTTTTAAACTTAATAGATGCATTCCCTGTTGTCTGCAAAACTGCAACGATCGATAGAAGTTTGTCTAGAATATAATAAAACTCGATTAATAATCTAAACTATTTTCAAAACTAATAGAAGATTAAAGTCAAACTTTGAGCAAACACCGATTAGTATGATGAAAGATTGTAGTTAGTGTAGTAGATAGTAGAATAAATCAAATAAGTTGCTTAACCCATTCACTACCAAAGACGCTAATTCGCGTCTTCTGTGTTTTATTTGTAACACCAAGGACGCGAATACGCGTTTTCGGACATTGTAAAGTATATTGCCTATAATATTGGCAGCGACGAATATGCAGGTATAATATTTGGTTGGCGTGATAGGGTAGGGTGACCTTAAATTATATTACTAGATGGTTGGTTGTTTGTTTGGGTCAGTTGTCATTTTGTTAGAGGGTGAAGTAGATAACTGTTAAGTGGATCGTCCAAGTACATCAAAAGATGCTTGGAACATTCGAAAAGAGAAAAAGCAAAAAGGTAAATGTTAAAATCGCTATAAATTTATTGGCTTGATTGATACAGAAATATTTGAGGTTATGTTCGGTTTTAAATTTTAGGCGGCAATTCAAAAGTAAATATACGCCTGAGGAAGCCATGGAGTTGCTGTTTTCTGGGGAATTAGATTCCGATGAGGAATCTGCAGACGATGAATTAACATCTGATGTGACGGAAAATGAAACGTCTTCAGATGAAGAGGTTACGGTTGCTGAAAACCAAAATTCTGATACTTGGCATTGGACACATAACGAATATTTACAGCAAATAGACTTTACGGGTATGCAAATTCCAGTAAATCTTGAGAATGACGAACCGTATTCGTATTTTAATGTATTCGCTACACCTGAATTTTACAACCTCCTTCTTACACATACAAACAAATTTGCAGAGGAGATTTTTTTAAGTGGTGTTGCAGAACGTTCTAGAATTACTGCATGGAAAGATGTGTCTCTGAATGAATTTAAAGTATTTTTGGGACTATTGTACCACATAAAGCTAAATTACTAATAGCTAATAAAGCTGAATAGAATGGAAGATTATTGGAATACCACTTTTCTGTTCAATATTCCTGTATTTAGAAATGCCTTGGAGGGAAAGGCTCATTTTTCGACAATATATAAAAAATAAACGCCACAGGTATGGTATTAACATGTATAATGTTGTGCGAGCCTAATGGGATGGTTAAAAAAATATTAATTTACACTGGTGCCAATGATACTGATATTGATGGAGTAGGATATTCGTCAAACGCTGTGATGAAATTGTGTGAAAACATATTTCATAGGGGACATGCCATTTATGTAGACAATTTTTATACAAGCATTAGTTTAGTACAATGACCTGTTACAAAATGGTACATATGTTACCAGTACATTGAGAAATTTTTAAAATGGAAAGATAAGAGAGACATTTTGATGTTATCAACGGAACATAAGGCCCAACAAATTCTTTGTGAGAACAAACGAAACCAGCAATTTGAAAAACCAAGGTGTATTGCAGAATACAATACCCATATGGGTGGTGTTGACATGAAGGATCAGATGTTTTCTTATTACAGTTGCGATCGAAAAAGTATGCGATGATAAAACTTGGAATACATATTTTAATCATGCTGTTTAATGCATTTAGCCTTTATAATAAAAATCGTCCTAAAGAAGATAAAATGTCTTTCTACGATTTTAGGCTGAAGGTAATACAATACTTATTGTCACATAAAGAAAATACAACCGGCGAAACAGCTTCTTACAACAAAAAACAAAGCACTTTCCGCAAAATATAAAAAAACCAAATAAAGATGGAGATTTTCGATCTATAAGAAGAAAGTGTAAATTGTGTGCCTCCAAAAAACAACGAAAGGACACCATGTACTGCTGTCTGGAATGTGCAGACAAACCAGCTTTGTGCCTCGATTTGTTTCCTGTATTCCACAAGAATTTACAATAACCTTTTTTTAGCTTCTACTTTTCCTTATACTTTTTTGAAAGTGACCATTTTGTGTTAGTTTATGCAATTTAACAGTCCAATACAGCAATATATTAAAGTTAAAAATACACTCTTTTTTATTTATTTAGTTTTAATGTTAATAAAATTAACTTGTCACCAAGTAATAATGATACGCCAAGGACGCGAATTCACGTTTTCATTTCACACGCCAATGACTCACGAATTTACGCCTCGAGCTTTTCACTTAAGTAGGCGACCCGGCGCGCTTAAGAGGTTAAACTGACTACTGGCAGTGAATGGGTTAATCACAGATAGTAAAAAACAAGAATATTTAACTATCTTAGTGGACGCGCTGTAGTATTATTCCTAAAATATTATAATTCATACTCGTGTACCATAGTGTCGCATTTTGTTTATATAAAATATGTTTAGTAATTTGAATCGAGGACATTCATAAAGATACTCTAATTAGAATTTGTAAATCAGCACTATTACCAATCACGACATATGCTTGGCATAGGTCATGAACAAACTTGACATACTAAGAAGTAAACTGCTGATATAGGCAAGGCCTGCTTTTAAAAGAGACAACAATCATTATCTCAGGGTTCAGAACTAATTTAACGTCAAGATAGCAAGTTAATGTAACGCGTATTGATAATTATGAGGGAGCCTCATATCAACATCACATAAGTACTAATTACATTTAAGATAAGTAATTTTAAGTAAATGTGTACAGTAGTGTTTTAAATAAATGGTCACCAAATTGAACAACCCGTTATTTACTATTTACGACGTTATTTTTCATAGCGCCGCTTACACCCGAGTACACCAGTGCACAACTTTGGAGAGAGCTAGGTGTTTAAGATTGAAGAGTCAGTTTTTTATGCTAGTTAATTAGATTAAATTATATCTAATTATATTCTATACAGTTATTTATATCGTAGTATTAGTTTATTTCATATACTGGTTATTGTATACTTTTTCATCGATAAAGGTCATATGTGTTTCAATAGTTTTCTCTTTGTTGTTTTCTATCACTTGTCTCATGATGAATATATTATCTAGAGATGATTTGGCTTTACGAAATCTGGCTTGTTCTTTATCATAACGTGTTGTTCTATTTTTCTGTTATAAGTGTGGAAAAGCTTCTTGCTATTTAAGGCATTACACTAATCCCTCTATATGTATTTGTTGACCTTTTATCACTTTTCTTCTTCTCTTTTATCATCTGGAATCTTCTCACTTACTTAGATTTTATTAAACAACTCTCGTATAAAGGATACGATTCTTCATATTTCAGCAATTCCATATTTATGTTTCCTAGTCCTGGTGTGTATAAGATCGGGTAGGTTGCTTGTGCTTAGGATCAGGATTAGTTCATCCCCTGGATCTTTTGTTTTTTCGACAGCTTGTGGACTGTTTATTTATTTCTTCTATAAGGTTAGGTAAATGTAACTGAAGGCTAGTTGGCTTACATTCAAGGGTTGCTAAGTATTGCTTGTTTAATACAACTCACCACATACCAATGACTATATGTTAACACTACTCGGACTACAATACGTTCAAAGTTAGTTACCCATAGTACATGATTTATTTACAACTCAGTTTTATAACGTTTTGTTGCTAAATTCATGTCTTTCTTTTTGAGGTCATCCTCCACGCGTTGATATGTATTCCAACGCTAATATCTGAACACTCTCGAGTTTTATACGATTTTTTACGAGCCCAAACGTGGACATACATTATTTTATTACAAACAAATTTAGCACTAGAGACACGGGCCACTTTACAAATACCTGAATAATATTTTGATATTGAACATATTGATAAATCTAACAACAAAATAGAGAAGGCACTCATCGACATGTTAGGTATAATCATTACAGAAATATGATTATTTATAATTAACAACTTAATTTAAATTACTCTTTTCCCTCAACAGTAATTATCCAGTATTTACTTCATATGTAGTGTAATGTCTGTTGCAGTTCATTATGTAACTTTACTCTGTGACTCTTCTCAATTATTATTTTGGCCAGTGTACTTTTATTTGCTGGTAGTATAGGGTGTTTCTCCGAATAGTTAAGGTCTGTATACCTTAACCTTTTGGCCACCCTTAATACTTCTTGTTGATCTAGATATGGTACCAAGTTTAATAGTTTCCTACCTCTATCTACTTGTCTTATATTCCTGGGTTTATGTATATCTTGCCTAAAGTGAATGAGTTGCGTCTGTTTTATTACTCTGAGTAGTTTCCTCTACTTCTTGGACTGTTCTTCTGACTTCTTTAATCTGTCGTTCTTTTCCTGCAGTTGTTTGCAAATCTTATACAGTATGAAAATCTGTTTGTCGAAAATTGTCTGTTTGTTTATTAACCATGTAGGTCCATTCCACCATAAATATAATTTTACTAGATCTGACTTCCTATACTAAGGGATATAATATCCACTGGGTTGTACTTTGTGTCAACTTTATACTATTTCTTGGGTAGTGTCATGGTTTTTATTTTCTCTACCCTATTTGCAATGAACATTTTTCATCTCTTCATTGATCCTTTTATCCATGAGTGTAATGGTCGAGTCTGACCATGCGTTTACTTCAAGGTCTTTTCTGTTTATAGCTTATATCGTTTTTTCATTAATTGTGCTAGCAGTAACGCTGAACATAATAATTATAATCTCGGTAGCGTCGGTTTTGTGTCTTATTAGCAATCGGGGATACCAACTACAATTTTTTATTTGACGATGTAAAGTCACAAGACCTATATATCAGATGGCGGCATTCTAAAGAACAGTGTATTGAAAAAAAAAATAAAACAAAAATCGTCGAACATTTCTCAACCTCCACAACCTCTAGGACGTCCAAACACTGTACCTTATATAATACCGATGAAGTATTTTACGTTGCACGAAAATATAATGGAACTTTATTCTGGCAACTATGAGTGGAGGTCAAAAGAGAATATTCAACTATCGTTTGTCAAGATCTCAGCGAGTTGTTGAAAAAGGGTTGTCATACTCTGTGTTTAGAAATTTCAGAAAACCTATGCTCTTGCAACCTCAAAGAGACGTGGTATTGACGACACTTTATTTGCATAACTTTTTCAGATGAAGTCGATTCAAACATTTGTATGCGCTTCAAGGTATTTTTGAAAGTGAACTAAATGACGGTAGAGTAATTGAAGTAGATCGGCGACGAGAAACTATTGAGTCATCATTAGAAAGCCTAAAAAAGTACCCTGGAAAAATTGTTCGACCGCTAAACAATCCATTAGTTATTTTGATACAAATAGACATTTATCTTGGCAAGACGATTAAGCTTGAACTGCATAGAATTTAATGTTCTGTAAACATTTCAGGATTAAAGATAAACTTTGAGAAAACTAAACTTATGACAAATCTCGTAATTAGTGGAAATATAACTAATGACAATAATAACATACAACAAACAGACACTTACAAATATCTGGGACACGAAATCAAAATATGCAGAGACAATCAAACACATGAAATACAGAGGCGAATAGGCCTAACTTGGGCAGCATTTGGCAAATTAAGCAATATTCTAAAAAGTTAAATTCCCATGTGTCTCAAGCGAAAGGTTTATGACCAATGTGTTTTACCTGTACAAACTTATGGAGCGGAGACTTTAACACTCACGCAAAAATCTGCGAATAAACTCAGAGTTACGCAAAGAGCCATTGAACGTGCAATGCTGAACGTGAGCCTTCGAGACCACATAACAAACCAACAAATCAGGCAAAGATCAGGAGTTCAAGACGTCATCGAAAGAACCAGGTCGCTTAAGTGGAACTGGGCAGGGCACTTAGCCAGAGTCCTGCTAAGTGCCCTGCCCAGTCCCAGTTCCTGCAAGATGGACGGTGGACAAGACGTATTATGGAATGGAGGCCCAGAAACTATAAAAGAAGCCGAGGACGACCACCGACTAGATGGACCGATGATAAAACGTGTAGCGGGAAACTGGCTACAAGCAGCCCAGTGTAGAGAACACTGGAAAGAACTGAGGGAGGCCTATGTCCAGCAGTGGACGCGATTGGCTGATTGATGATGATGAAACATTTCATAAAGAATACGAGATAGATTAAGGACCCTCCAAACAACAATTGGATACAATCGACTTACGCCTACACCAAATGAAACACTCCTCTATATAGGCAACATAACATAGGCAAGGACATTTCCTTGTAGAAGACAATCACACCAAGATGCAAATAGTAGTAAGTATATTTTTATGGAAGTTAATTAATTTATTTATTCAATTATTCAAGACGTAAAGTCAATAAGCAAAATCTGTGATCAAAAAAGATGTATTGGTATGCTTCGTAATGTACATGATATAAAATAATAATAATAATAATATATACTATAATAATATATAAAAAAATTGCTAAAATATGTTAAATATAAATAGTACTGGAATCAAACTGCTATCGTAAAAATTGAAGACACCTACACCAACGAAATATCCATACAACGAGGAGACAGACAAGTTACATTCCCCCCCCCCCCTACCAACATTACTTTAATCACTTATTTAAAAAGGCACTTAAGTGTTAGCATATGGAATAAAAATCAACGTCGAACTACTTAATGTAATTGAATACGCGAACGATAAAGTAATTCTCTCAGAAAATATTGAATGTTTGCATATTCTGCTTAATAGTATTCACGACTTTTTTCACGACAACTCAAACAAAACCAAATTTTTAGCCTTTAGTCATAACTCACAACCAGATGCAGATTTTCAATTAAATGGAGGTCAAGTGGAAAAATTTTACAAAATTTAATATTAGATCCAGACATAGACATAACATGCAGAATAGTAATGAATAAATCTATTTTTATGAAAATTAAGACATTTCTTTGCAATAATCATCTTAGTTTAGATCTGAGACAAAGATTATTAAGTGTTATATTTGGTCTGTATTTTTGTATGGAGCAGAAGTGTGAACACTAATAAAATCAAGCGTGATTAGAATTGAAGCATTGGAAATGTGGATTCATAGACTAATGCTGAAGATACCTTGAACAGCAATAAAAACTAATAAGGAAGAATTAAAGAGGGCCAACAATTATAGAGAACTACTAAAGACTGTTAAACAACGGAAATGTCTTATTTGAGATAATATAGTGAGATGAAATCGATACAGAATACTACAACTGATTTTTAAAGGAAGAATAGAAGGGCGTAGAGGTCTAGGAAGAAAAGAGGTTTCTTGGTTAACAAAAATTCGTTAATGGACTAAGATATCAAATGTAGGATAATCATTCTACGTGACATAAGATCGAGAATTTGGTGATCACCAACGTTGGATGATTCTAATATGGCACGTAAAGAAAAGTTAGATAGAAAAGATAGAGAACTTAAAGATGATAGTATATATTAATAAAGTAATAGTATGTCAATAAAGGCAAACATTCAAAGAATATAACATACAAAGGACAAAAACTAAAAAAGGTCTCAACATTTGAATACCTAGGAAGTATATTTTCAAATGATGGAAAATTTGATTTGGACATACCTAATAAACAGAAGAAAGAAAATAAAATATATTATACGCTAAACAAAATAATATACAGAAAAAGTTAAATAATCAACAAAACCAAATTACTAATATATAATAAGATTGTTAAATATAACACATAATGAGAATATTAGAAACTAAAAGAGAAATAAAGTTCAATAACGAACAATTAATTAAAGTTATAAGTACTTAAATAACTGTACTAAATATGTTTTAAGTGCTTCCTTACTTTGTCCAATTTTCTTTCTTTTTTTTTTGCATTCACTTCTAAATGCAAAGCATTTGCATCCTGAATGCAGAAGACGTTTACGTGAAGCAAAATTGAACAACAGGAAACCGGCCAAAAAACCCTTGCTTACCAGAGAACCCAGGGTTCAGAGAATGAATTCTGCAATATTGCATCAAAATTGGACCATCGATGATTGGAAACGAGTTCTTTTCTCCGATGAGACTAGAGTAAGCCTAAAAGCTCCAGATGGTCGTGAGCGTGTCTGGCGAAGGCGGGGAAAAAGGTTTGAAGGGTAATGCCGTCTGCTCTGTTTCTTGGACCTAATTTTTTATTCATGCAAGACAACGCTCGTCCTTATGTGGCTCGACAAGTTATTGGTTACCTAAATGATGTTGCTATTCCATTATTAGAGTGGCCACCTAACAGTCCGGACATGAATCCTATAGAGCATCTATGGGACTATCTCAAAAAAATATTTGAAATAGTAGACCCCCTATTGCCAATCACAACCAACTCATTGAGGCTGTTATTGAAGAATGGGAGAATATTCCGCAAGCTTTAGTTGAACATTTGATATCAAGCATGCCTACAAGGTATTAGTGTTGACCCAGATGCATTTTATTGTGTTACTTTACTAATTTTTTTCTTTTTGCAATTTGGAGTTGCTAGCTTATTCACGCATTTCCGGCAAAAACAATTTTTTAAAGAAACAATAAGGCAAATTAGGGTCATGATAAAGTCATGTTGGACGTATTTGTAGGTGTTTATTATTATTTCAATGTAACTTAGTCTTATTTTGTGTTCATATTGTAAATATTTAGATTAATTAAAGTGGTGCGGTAATTTTGTCCAGCAGTTTATATTATAGCTTGGTTTTATTTTATTATCGAAAAAAAGCACAATGATATGCGTCTTTTTCGATATGCGCATTTATACATGAGAGGTTTTTCTTTGTGCAATTTATCTATTTGTGAATATGTCTTGAAGGCTAACGTAAAATTTCTGTGCCTTGATTTCATTTACGTTTTTTTAATTGCTATTATTTCCTAGATTAGCACAATTCAATTAATTCAGAATAAATATAACCTTCAAATTTGAAGAAAAACTGTCAGACTAATATCATATATGGGCCCTAAACAGAAATAAAATGTAACACGTATACCAATATAATATTAAGTTTTTTTAATACAATCAACAATATGATATAATTTGTTATGAATATAGTTTCGTGTGGCATTTTAAATTAATTACTATTTAAATGGGAATGCCACCATTAAAGGTTAAAGATTTTTCTGGCGGATATTCTCAAGTTAAAGTTAATTTCATGTAATCGAATGAACTATCTTACAAGTAAAGTCGTCCCAGGAGCGCAACTCAACAATATTGGCAATATTTTAAAGTCGTCTACTTTAAAATGTATAATGTACCTATGTCTGAATTGTCAATATAATTGAGTCAGATAAAATTAAATTATTAGAAGAATTTTTCACTAAGTAACAAAAAAACAAAATTTATTTAATTTACTAATGTTTGTATTTTGAGAAGGATTTCCGAAGTGGAAATTGAAACGTCAATAAACGTATTTTTATCTTTAATTGTGGCTTATTCCCAGTTAAATAGTAATTAATTTACAATGCCACAAGAAAATAGCTTCAGAACAATATTAAGAATCTATAAAGCAGCAATTAGACCTATATTAGAAGTGGAAATTGAAACGTCAATAAACGTACTTTAACTTTTAAATGTGGCTTATTCCCATTTAAATAGTAATTATGCTATAATTTTACGTTTTTTTTAAATGGTATAAAAAGTAGAAAGTAAACAAAACAATAACAGTAATTATTACGTTACCCTAAACACATTATTGATATAATATGTTTTTCCTTTATGAGTAAGCCAATTTGGACCTCTTCGATTAGTTTGCAAAATGGGAGAAACAAAAGCACTATCACTCTGTTTCTGTAGATGTACACTGCAAATATAACACATAAACCATAGTAAAACAATTTTACAATTCATTCTACCGTCAAATATTGTTTGAACGTATACATAAACTTATCAATCAAACTAAACAAGTTAAATAAATTCGTAAACAAGTAGGATAACCAACTACTATCCTTGATTGCGAATTCCGAGATTGCATTCTAATTGGATTTGAATCTTTTATCTCATTCCAAGTGATGTTGGTAAACTGGTATTTCCACTTTGGACTAACCTGTCTTTTGAACCGTGATGTAAATAATTTCTGGCAATTTTTGTTTATTCTTTTATAGATAAACTCAATATTTTTGTTAATTTTATTAATAATATGTTTCATATTGAATTAAATTATATATACAGTGTATCCAATTAAGTTTGCACCATCATGGAAAACTTTTTTATTTTTAGTTTTATGAAAAAAATGTATTCTTAATAACAATTACTGAATGAACTAAAACTTAGAATATAATTGAATCATTTTTTTTTAAATGGCGTACGTAACATTTTTTGACATATCGACTTTTTGTGTGATTTCGGTTTTTAGAGGATATTTGCATCAATTTCTTTTAAAAAGGCGTCAGTAACAACATTCTATCTATGTAAAAAACGAGAACGAATATTTTGAGTTCATTTAAAAAAGGGCGTACGTGACAGCACCAACGCCCTTTTAAAAAAAATTGGTGTGAACGCGCTCTCTTCCTTTTTCAAGTCATCAGCTGTTTGTGGCATAGAACATAGTTTACAGAATACAGACTACAGACCACATTGTTACTGTTGATGTTAACACAAATGTATCATCTATAAAGATATTTTGAAGTTTTTGTTTGTATTTAGTTTTAATAGGTATTTTAGTTTATTTGTTTTCTATTTTGTAGTTGTTAGTTACAGTTTATTATACATTTGTGTGATATTTAATAAATTTCCCAATGGAAGACGGTACGATTCCTAGTCCTCAAAGAGGAAAGGACATAACCCCACAACTTTTTTGTTTAACTGTTTAACTCTCACCAACAACTAGCATACCAGACTGATAAGATCCCAATAAAGAAGGCCAAGATCGAAGACCTGAAGAAACTGAGAGAATTGCATACTTGCAATTGAGACATGCATACTTTGAATACTATAAATCTTTATTTGACTGACCAATAACCAGGGAAGCCTTTAATGAAAGTGATTTCAGTGAAGAGGAAGACAATGAAGGATAAGTTTTAAGAACATGCTCCTGAAGGGAAAAAATTGTTGGGAACTTTAACAAAAATTTGTTAGTATTTTTCATTGTTTTAATTCTCTTTTATAAAGTGACAATTTGTATAAAACAATAAAACCATATCTTTTAAACTTTTTTTTGTTACTTATTACCATTAAAATTTCAATTCTTTTTAAAAGAGCGTATGTGAGCAAAGTTTTCTTTAATTATTAACTAATAAACAAAAATTGGGGTGTAAGGTTGTGTTATAGAGGTAGTACCTTTTATTGGAACGACCACATCGAGCGTCATAGACGGGAGATGGTTCTTGATAACTGGTCCTTATAAGACACCGAACTCTCACTTATGGCTCCTCGTGCCACACTCCGGGCAACTGCATTGGTCTGCAGGCTAAACTAAGTGAGGGTAACCAGGAGTTTTCTGACCCGGAAAACTAGTACCTGCTTAGGGCCCTTGTCCAGGGTCACGGATGAAGACCACAACGGTATCCACGGCGGAGAAGAACATCTTCGGTACGGTGTGTATGGCGGAAGTGGCACCCCATTTTTAGGGTTAGTATAAAATTAAATGTAGCGTCTGATCCAGAATGGACGGCTACAAACAGCGTCTGACCCAGAATGGACGGCTGATAACTCACTCACCAACCCGCCTGGCAAGCGTGGTGTTTTAACTGCCATTACCCGCCCCCCCCACTTTTATCATGGCGAATAATAAAACAAAAGGAAATGGTCCCCAGGTGGGTAAGAAAATTTCTTAATCCCACACCTCAGGTCTGCCTCACGGTATCTGGGGGAGGCAATAATTCGCTTTTGATTGATAAAAACAAAAACCCACTAAGACGAGCACAGCATAAATCAAAAAACCCGTCAACCTGTCAATAGGGACATACAACATTAGATCAATGTCCACAGATGAAAAAGTACATGACTGGAAGAAGAATTAACAAACATAAAATGGGATATCGTAGGCTAATCAGAAACTCGAAGAAAAGAAGAAAACCGAATACAGCTAAAATCTGGTAATCTACTATATTATAAAGGAAATGAAATGAATAGTAAATTAGGAGTAGGATTTATAATAAATAAAGCTATAAGTAAGCACGTCCAAATATCAAAGGTATATCAGATCGTGTCGCCTATGTCATACTTAAAATAAGAAGAACATCAATTAAAATTATACAGGTATATGCCCCCACGACAGCTTATGATGAAGAAAATATCGAACTATTTTATGATGATATATCAAAGGCTATGAAAGAACATAAAAATCATCTTACACTAGTAATTGGAGATTTCAATGCCAAACTGGGTAAAAACTAAACAAAGAAGAAACTAAAATAGGAGATTTCGGGTATGGTCAGAGAAATGATAGAGGTGATACTTTGATGAACTACCTAGAACAAAAGCATCTATACGCAATGAACTCCTTTTACAAAAAGAAGTGGACCCCAACAAAAGTGGACATGGATCAGCCCTAATGGATCCACAAAAAATGAGATAGACTTCATACTGTTCACGGAATGATATATCATTAAAGATGTAACAGTTCTTAACAGATTTACAACAGGTAGCGATCACAGGATGGTCAGAGCAAAAATTAGTATTGACGGTAACTATGAGATGAAAAGAAAAATAAGTAGAAATTGGAACCTAGTAGATAGAAACAAACTAGTGCAATAAAAAGAGATATACAAAGACCTATTAAAAGAACAACTTACCCAAAGATTAGACAGTGCGATAAAGATATAGACGAAATATACAACATACTTACAGCAACAATGATTACATCAGGAAAAGAAATAGCAAAGAAGGATCTAAAAAATAACAAATATCAACAGAAACAAAGAAACTTATGCATAAAAGAAGGAAGCTGAACGGAGAAGGCAAAAGGAAATCTATAGAATATATAGAAATTAATAAAACAATAAGCAGAATAATAAAAGAAAATAAGAGAAAAGAACAAGAAATAAAAATAGAAGAAGTAATACAAAACAACAAAAATATGAAATGCTTAAGGCCGAAATTAGGTAAGTTTGAAATAAACAAAATAAAAGATGTAAATGGAATAAAAACAAACGTTAAAGATGACATCATAAACATAATCCACCATTTCTACTCAGAATTATATAAAACAAAAAAGGAATCACCAGAAGAAATTAAAAACCAACTTAAGGTCAAAATAAAAAATGTCAACTCTGAGCTGCAGCCCGAAATAAGCAAATCAGAAATAAAGAAGGCATTGAAAGAAATGAAAAACAACCAATCGCCTGGAAAAGATGGAATAATTGCAGAGATGCTGAAATATGGTGGAAAAGTGGTAATTAATACTCTACATTCCCTTTTTAACAAGATATTAAAAGAAAAAAGAATCCCAAACAACTGGAAGGAATCAGTAACCATTATCCTACACAAGAAAGGGGATAAAGCAGATATAAAAAACTACCGTCCTATAACACTCCTCAATGTAATGTATAAACTCCTAACAAAAATTTTAACTAATAGATTGACGACAAAATTCGATGGATACCAGTCGGAAGAACAAGCTGGTTTTAGAAAGGGATTCAGCACAAGTGACCATTTACTAAGTATGAAAATACTTATAGAACGAGCAAATGAATACCACATTCCTCTATATATGGCGTTCATAGATTTCGAAAAGGCTTTCGACAGTGTCGAACATTGGGCAGTGAAAAGTTCTTTGATTAACAGCCGAATTGACCACAGATATACGGAACTAATAACCAGTATATATATATATATATATATATAAGGCAAAACAACAATTAAAGTATATGAAGGAACAAAATCATTACAAATAAGTAGAGGCGTGAGACAGGGTGATACAATATCACCCAAACTTTTTAATCAGGCTCTTGAAGATACTTTTAAAAGATTAGAATGGGAAAAAAAAAGGTATAAAAATTTGTGGACAACGCTTGAACCATCTAAGGTACGCTGATGACATCGTATTGATAACCGATAAAAAAGAAGAATTATTTGAAATGATGAAAGAACTGGACGTAGAAGCTGGAAAGATAGGCCTTAATATGAATTACAGCAAGACCAAAACTATAACAAATACAGATGAAGACATCACAATGAGAATCATCAGGACAAGATGAAATAGAACAAGTTAAGGATTATATATATCTTGGTCAAACTATAAAACTTAACAAAGGGAACCAAACAGCAGAGATCAAGAGACGAATTAGACTGGCATGGGCGGCATTTGGCAAACTAAGCTACATTCTTAAAAACAAAAGATATCCACAGCATCTTAAGACCAAAGTATATAATCAATGCGTACTCCCTGTTCTTACTTATGGTTCCCAAACGTGGACATCTACAAAAGCAAACATGGACAAAATCATAAAAACTCAAAGATAAATGGAAAGACAAATGTTGCACATAAGACTAATGGATAAGAAGAGAAACGAGTGGATAAGAGAGAAAACAAAAGTGAGGGTTGTTAGACAAGAAGTTGCAAAATTGAAATGGAGATTTGCCGGACATAATATAAGACAAAAAGAAGACCGATGGAACAAAATTCTTATAAGTTGGAGACCGTGGGAATATAAACGAAGCAGAGGAAGGCCCCAAATGACATGGGCAGATAGTATCAAGAAGCACGTGGGCTCTAGATGGATGACTGTAGCGACAGACAGAGAAGAATGGAAAAGGATTGGGGAGGCCTATGTCCAAAGATGGACCGAAGAAGGCTAATTAGATAGATAGAAACAAAAATTACTATTGCTTTAAAAGTGTACTCTAATGGTGTTAGTTATATATTTGAGAAAATATAGTTAAAATTGGAATAAAAAAGTTATTTCAGTCTAAAAGTAGTTTTTTTTTTATTTTCCCAAAAGTTTGGATTTTGTCACTTACTCCCTTAAAAAAAAAAACGATTCAATTATCAAGGCCCGTCCTCACTTAGTAGCATAACATGTTATTTAACATATTGCCGAAATTGTACTGTTGCTTATTATTTCAACAAGATATTTGTTACCCGTTGGTAGGGGTCTCCAAGTTCTTGTATATTTCAATACATAGCTTGATATGTCGAAGCCTACGATCATTTGCGATAATTAAAGTAAACCTGTTAAACGGTAATTAAGTGAATTGTTAAAAGACCTGTTTTTGTGCTGTTCTATATCGGAAATCAGAGTTCCTCTTAAATTCAGAAGTACAATGAATATCCACAACAATCTTAAATAATTACATCAAATGCTTTATCCCTATTTGTTTAGCAATCGTCTAATTCACAGATACCAACCAAATGCCATATTCTACCTCATTTCCGTCACTACCTTCACCTAACCCTAATAACGAATAGCATGTAGATTCCAGTGGGACACATCCGAGAAGTCCAGGAAGAAAATAGAAAAGCGAGAAGTCAAACCAAACTCAATGAATACTAGCTCAGCAATAGATTTAGTAACCTTAGTTAAGAGTCGAAAAAAGGCACTATGAAAATACCAGAAGAAAAAACCCAAAACCAATATTTGTCACTGGAGTAGAAAATATAAATCCCCACATGGCACTGTTAGATGAAGAAATTGCAGGTAATATGGACAAACTTACTCTAAAATCATAAAAGTCCTAAATCAGAAAACCATGTAATATCATACATATAAAACTAAGGAAATAAAAACATTTAGAAGGGTATTAAAGAACATCCACTCATCAACAAGCATTAAAGACATAGAAAGAAGCTTAAAAGATTAGAACACGAACTCACAAACATCTGGAATACCTAAAAAATCACTACCTATGTTCTTTAGAGGTCTAAAACAAAATGAAAATAACAAAGACATATACAATGGAACCTCGATTAACCGTCTCTCTATTAACCGTCACCTCTGTTAACCGTCAATCTCCATACATGTTATATTGACAACGTAAGTTAAAATTTGGTCATCAATTCATTTTGTTTGCAAAAATTTTTCCAAAAAAGACGATTTTTATTTTGGACAATGCACCTGCCCATCCTAAAGCCGGTATTCAAAATCTAGTTATGGAAGAGTAATATTGACAGTGATTGATATAAGACAATGCTATGGATGCTTGGGCTGATGTTGCGGAAGTAACGTTGAAAAGAGCGTGGAATAAATTATGGCCTGAATCAACTTAAGATGAAAATGTCTCATTAAATGAAGTTATGTCTGAATGAACTGTTTTGTTTTCATTGCCTAAAGATGGCATAAATGAATGGCCTGAAGATGACATAAGTGAACGAATTTGTGTTGAGGACGCAAACGGCTATCGATTGCTGACAGATGATGAAATCGTTGAAATGGCGACAGAGGCGGACGAAACTGATTCAGAAGCTGACAGAGACTTTGATGGTGGCGATGTTGATGATGATATTACAACTCACATAGATTTGCGTAAAGAAGCTAGAGAAGCTGCATAGCACATACAATGATTCATCAAGTGGTATTCTTGGCAAGAAGAAGCAAACAAGGTAGATGTGATGATTCTACGTCGATTAAAAAATGTTAAGTAACAATAAAACAAACAAATATTTCGGAATAATTTAAACCAAATTGATTCGACTGTACTAACATAAATCAATCTTATATTGTCAAATAAAACATACAACTAAAATTTGGGAGTTGTACTATGAATTTTTTTTTATGTTCTGTTAACCGTCTTTTCGATTATCCGTCATACCCTTGGTCCGGTGCCTTAAGGGATAAGCGAGGTTCCACTGTATACAACGAAACATCTAATGCACTCAAATGTAGTTTTTGAATCACCCGCCCCAACAGAGAGATACCACAGTGCTTGCGATTTCAAGAATATGAACAGACACAAAGTTTTTGTCACAGAAACTTGTGAAATACTCGCTATGTAAAAGAAAAGCGAGTCATTTTACGAAAGATTCATCATCATCATCATCCAGCCTCAAGAGTCCACTGCTGAACATAGGAATCTTCCTCATGTTTCCCTACATGCAACATAACAACAAAATGGAATAATACGAATTTTCTCAGATCGTTAAGTGATAGATATATAGCTGGTGGCGACTGGAAACATACTCAATGGGGTTCTAGGATCATAATAACTAAGGGCAAGGAATTACTTGTAGCCATATCAACCTATTGGCCCAGCGATCCAAGAAAACAAGCCGATCTACTAGACTTTTGGATCATAAAAGGATTTAGTAAAAATTATTTTCAGAATGAGTCTTCTCTAGATTTAGCCTCTGATCACTCGCCAATGATAATCTCACTATTCAATAAAATTATTGAATAACCAAGACAAACTACTCTATATAACCATCAAAACAAACTGGGTAGAAATTAGGTATCACTTAGATGCACAAATCTATCTGCAAATTCCATCAAAATCCCTAAAGAAATAGAAGATGCAACCAAAGAATTCACAATAGCTATACAAAAAGCAGCCTGGGCAGCAACTTCGACTATTGACTACACTAAACCCGCAAAAAATCTTGACCCTACAGTTAAACAAAAAATACTAGAGAAAAGGCAGCTAAGAAAAAAAATGCAGATATCGAGATGCTCAAGCGATAAAGCAAAACTAAACAGAGCTGCCAAAGATATAACAAAGTAACTAAAGAATATCGAAAAAAAAGTATCGAGGATTACCTAAGATCTCTGAAGATACAGCCTACTCACTTTGAAAGCGAAAAAAAGCGACAACAACCACAACCATTGGCCTCCAATAAGAGACATGCAGGCTAAATCGGCCAGAGATAACAAACAAAAAGCAGCAGCCATTGCTGAACACGTAGTAAAAGTTTTTGAACCAAACGAACCAAATCCTAACCACCATTTTAACGAGAGTCATAACTTCTTAGAAGTCCCTTTTCAACTGGACTCGCCGATTATAAATTTCACGCTAACCGAAATAAGAAATACAATTATGAAAAATACAAAACGAAAAAAGCCCCAGGGTTTGATCTAATAACAGGCAAGTTATTGCAAGAATGTACAATAAAACAGGCTACATTCCGAGTCAATGGAAAATTTCACAGATTATCCTGATATTAAAACCTGGAAAAAAAAATCAGAAGACCTAAAATCCTATAGACTTATTAGTTTGCTGCAGATTCTATCAAAGGTATTCGAAAAGTTTTTATTGATAAGATTAGAGTAGAAGAGTAAACTAGAATATTTTGTCAATTTAAATAGTGGTTAGATTAACCATATGCCTGTTAGAGTGTATAGCTTTTGAAACGTCTGCGATTACGGGTTAGAGTTAGGGTTTTGATAAATATATTTAACTTTTTATTTTCAAATAAAAATACTTGTACTAAAAATAAAATAATTATGAGTAACATTTTAATTTGTTTATGTACGGTTTTTAACAATTTATAAACTTTTTATCAAACATAATTAAATTACAATTGGCATTCCTAATGATCATTAGGCTAATTTGCTTAATATATTTAGGATCGTTGTAAGCGGTTATATTAAATTTTACCTTTCAAGCACAAAAGTTAGAAAGTTTCTGTCATATTGATCTAAACTCAGTATATTGAAATTCAAACGTGTAGTTTCAAGTGATTATCAAACCTAGACGTAAGTTGGATATTGATGAATTAATTGAAAATGTGCATAAATACTTTGTGACCTCGGAAACCTTTTTTGGATGGTGCTAGTGTCTCCGGAGGCGTGTCAGTCAGGAGCTGACATCCGTGCCGGACTCATCAGGAAATTCGGAGATTGGTCCAAATACTTGGGAATTCCAAGTTTGGCTAAATCCGAATTTCTGATTGGCTGGATGCGGAGGAATTTCCACTTTTGCTGTGTAAAACAAAGGATTTGTTTTACATAAAAGCAGGTGGATTTTCTCTCATCGGTCAGTCGAGCTTGCCTCTTCTACTGTAGACCTAGTCGGTGCTATTATTGTTCCAACTAAGTTATTGTTTTATTTCTGCTTTCCTATATACCATTTTTATTTTAGCATTATTGTATATTCAGACCTTTTCAGGTTAGAATTTACATACTTGTTCATGTACTTATTGTTTGATATTTTATTTGATTATTTTGATTGATTATTTTCTTGTGTTTGGTATCTAAGTTGTTCTTCCGTAAGTTAAGAACACTTAGAAATATTTGTCTTGTTTTATCTATTTGATTTTACTTGATATCTAAGCAGTTCTTTCCGGTAAGTCAAAGAACTCTTAGAAATATTGCTTTCCTATTTTATTTGACTTGTTAATTTGTGTGTGTCTAAGTCGTTCTTTACCGGTGAGTCAAAAGAATACTTAGAAATATTTTTTCATATTTGCATTAATATTTCTGATATTTTATCTAAGATATTACTTCATATAATTGACTATTTTTTTTTATTTTCCATTTTATGTTAAGTTGTTTCTTCCGTAAGTCAAGAAACACTTATAAATATTTGTGCATCTATTTTACCATGTTTTCTTCTCTTGTTTATTTTTTTGCTCCAAGTTGTTTCTTCCGTAAGTCAAGAAACACTTAGGAGAATTTCTCTTGCATTATATTTTTATACCATTTGATTTATTTGATTTACTAAGCTATTCCTTCCGTAAGTCAAGGAATACTTAGATTATTTTTACCTATCTGTTTTCCATCTTTGCTCTGTTACTTTGTAACTATTCCTTGGAACCGTTACCTATAACAGATATTTGTCACTGGAACTGTTATTTATAATAGCAGTGGTATTTAAACCCTTATATCAGCCGCAAATCAGAGATGGTCAATACCCGTTCAAATTCCGGGGATAGGAAGAAGCCCGAAGAGCCGGTGATGGGTCCTACAGGCCCAAATGCCCCCTCTCGGCAACACTAGAAAGGTCACCAATGGAGACACTGCGGACGGCAGCCAGATGGTTGGTGGAGAGCAAGTCGTGGGTTCAAAGTATGAAATAAGTAAACATAGGATAGATATTAGAAAAGATACAGAAATAAACAAAAAGATAGATGTGTAAAATTACCAAAGATACGATAAGATAGAAACAGAGCGTCACTCAATTTTTTGGGGTTGAGGAGAAAATTAAGAAACCTTAGAAAAGAAAAGAGATAAGGAAAGATATTTGGGTTCAGAGATCAAACCCAAGGAAAGATACCAACAGTTAATTATTAAATAAATTTGGTCAACACATTATATAAACAAATAATAAATATATTAGGTATTACACTTACTTACCTACGAAACTTAATCCGCCTGATTTTTCTACTGGTCACAGGTATAATAATGAATTAATATACTAAGCAAATATTTAGAGTTACTATTTTATCAGCGAACGTGTTAGGAGCCGACAAATAAAATACATACCTACATAAAACACTAACAATATATTCAACAACAAAATTATGACGCTGCTGAATGCAACACAAGTAATAAAAGTACACCAACAACAATGAAATGGTGGAATACATATAAAAATAAGCAGTAATATAATTAGAAAATACCTTTACAAAGATATATAATACAATCATGCACAAATAAAGTGATATGGGCGTATCTCGAGATATTACAGCAAAAAAGATTATTAAAAGTTATAACCAACACAAAAGATAACAAAAATTAATCAATTCTAAATTTACAAAAATACAAAAAGGTTACAGAAATGAAAACATAAGAATTTAACCAAACCGCACTTGGTTAAGTGGATTAACTATTATTTCGCGCACTATTATATAATGATAAACTGAGACTTAAATGTTCATAATTATTACTTATTGAAATTTCTTGAAGCTATTGAAATGTTCTTTAAATTGAATGTAAAAATCAGCAATCTACAGGTGAAGACATGGAGGAACTTTAGATACGTCCAGATAATTGCAGATAATATGTACCCAGACCCATCATATTAGAAATGAAAAAGGAAGCTACGAGAATGGAAATTATGAAGGCTGCTAAAAACCTAAGAGGAACTAATATATATATATATATATATATATATAATATATATATATATATATATATATATATATATATAATATATATATATATATATAATATATATATATATATATATATATATATATATATATATATATAAGTTGGTGGTATTCTTGACTGTTGATTTAAATATAAATTATGATTTTTGAGGATGCAGTCAGTTTATTTGGCCCACAAGACAAAGAAAACTCTTTGACTTACTGTCAAGCTTTCGAATTTTATTTAATTCTTTTTCAAGACATCTATAAAAGAAATATAAATTAACTAGTTAAAATTGTTAATTGTCTTACTTACTAGTCGTGAGATTACAGTCGTTACTATTATTATACTTTACAAAACAAACCATTATAAATATATTAAAAAAATTTTTTTATTAAAAATAACTATATTGTCACTATATATGTCATTGTCATGGTTTGATTAATGGACATATATGAATGAAAATACAGTTACTTTATGTGGAAAGCAAAACCAGTAACAATAGTTTTTATTATAATTTATTTAATTGTCTATAAAAAATATAAATTAATCCAGTCAGCAGTTTGGCTTAAGCACATATGAATTTTTAATGTTAGGATGTCAATAGAAAATGAGATCTTGACGGTATTTATTGATATGTTAATATGTAACAATAAATGTTACTTAATTTGTCAATATCTGATCTTCTATTTACACATTTTTTATTTTTTTGTATATGTGTCATTTCTAAAAATAACCGTTTCTGTTCATGTTTCTGCCTCTCTAAAATTGAAGCTTGTGAAAAATGAAATGTGTGATTTAGATTGATGGAGTGTTCAGCTAATGCACAAGCTTGTGATTTTTTGGTTTTTACATCACTTTTATGAGAAATAATTCTGCTGTGTAATGTTCGAGAAGTTTCTCCTATATAAACTTTATCACAGTCTGAGCAAGGTATTTGATATACTACTCTAGAACTTTCATCAGTTGTTAAAGGATCTTTAGTTTTAGTGTATAAATGTGCTATGGTTTTAACATTTCTGGTGGCAATTTTTATGTTTTCCAATCCTTTAAATAATTTGAGAAGTTTTGGTGTTAAGAATGGAATATAAGGTAAAGATCCAAAAGTTTGTGGTGTTATTGGTATTAAGGTGTTAACTGTCAGGCTATTGTTTATTTCTTGATTTGCCATTTTTACTGTGATTTGTTTTTTATTGTTGGTATTGTCGATCAATGTGATGGAGGTTGGAGAGTTTGCTGTACTAAAAATTAATTTATTGAGTAAGCCAACGGGATAAGAATTTTCAATTAGTATGTTTTTTAGTCTCTTTAAACTTTGTTCTCTATATGTTGGATTAATTTATATTTTTTTATAGACAATTAAATAAATTATAATAAAAACTATTGTTACTGGTTTTGCTTTCCACATAAAGTAACTGTATTTTCATTCATATATGTCCATTAATCAAACCATGACAATGACATATATAGTGACAATATAGTTATTTTTAATAAAAATTTTTTTTTAATATATTTATAATGGTTTGTTTTGTAAAGTATAATAATAGTAACGACTGTAATCTCACGACTAGTAAGTAAGACAATTAACAATTTTAACTAGTTAATTTATATTTCTTTTTATAGATGTCTTGAAAAAGAATTAAATAAAATTCGAAAGCTTGACAGTAAGTCAAAGAGTTTTCTTTGTCTTGTGGGCCAAATAAACTGACTGCATTCTCAAAAATCATAATTTATATATATATATATATATATATATATATATATATATATATATCAATGAAGACTTCCTGAAGAAAATACTACAAGAAAGGAAGCATCTTCTCCAGCATATGAAAATGGTTCGCCAGGAAGGACACACAGCCGCATTAAAATACAACAAATTATGGATAAATGGTGAACCGTTCTCACTGGAGCAACTAGAAGGCATAGATGTAAATTACTGGAAGAAACCTGAAGAGAAGAAGGGTAACGCTAGGACAATAAACGACAGATCTCCCATATCTGATAATATAGATCCAAGAGGAAAATTGATGAAAATGGCATCAAAAAACTAACAAAAAATATAACAAACGACGGCGACAGTATAACGAAGTTGGCAATGAATACGGACATGAAACTGTTTTGTAAGAAAAGACGCAAAAACAAAACAAAACAAAATAAAGCAAAAAACAAAAATGGAAAAATAGGAATAGGAACGTGGAATATCAAAACACTTCTAAGACCAGGCAAAATGGAAGAATTGGCAAAAGAAATGATAAAATACAAGATGGGAATACTAGCGCTACAAGAAATAAGGTGGGCAGGAGAAGGGATGATTGCTAGAAGAAATTACACAATGTACTACGCAGGAGAAAGCAATATGGGGCGCAATGGAACTGCCTTTATAGTTAGTAATAGCGTAAGAGACAAGATTATTAACTTTAAAGCGGTGGATGGAAGAATATCATATATTGGAATGAAAAATAAAGAAGCAAATTTAACATTTGTTAACATATATGCCCCTACTGAGAATGCTCCTGAAGAAGAAAAGAATGAATTCTATGAGAAACTTGAAGAATTGTACGAAGAAATACCAAAGAACGATATACTAATCCTGTTAGGAGACTTCAACGCAAAGATAGGGAAAGAAGACACGAACAGAGAAATCGCAGGAAAAGAAACGATCAATCAAAATACGAATAACAATGGCAGGAGAATATGTAATCTAGCAGCAGCAACCAATACTTTTATTATTAGCACTCAATTCAAGCATAAAAAAGAGCACAAAGTAACGTGGCTAATACCTGGAACAACAGATAAAAACGACAAAAAGAAAAGAAAAAGGTGAAATCGGTCGAAACTAAATACAGATAATGCAAACAGAAAATTCTGTACTAAATTGCAAGAAAAACTACGAGTCCTAAAACCATCGAACATAGATAAAACATGGGAAGACATAAAATATAGTATCTTAACAACAGCAGAGGAGACGCAGGACGAATAGAAGACAATAAAAGAAAGGATTGTTACGATGAAGAATGCGAGCAAGCTAGTAAAGATAAGGACAAAGCAAGACACAGGTGGGTGGCCACAGGGAAACAAGAAGCTCTTCTACACCATAAAAAGAAAAAGAAAGAGTCAGACAAATGCTGCAAAACAAAAAAGAAGAAATGGATCGAAGAATTACTGCAGGAAATCGAAGCCAATAGTAATGACAATGCAAGACTATACAAATACATAAAATCACAGAAAAAAAAGAGATACCAGCAAATATTGGAAAAATGGAATGGATAACACACTATAGAGAACTGTTTAAAAAGAAAGACGATGCTGAAAACGCAGAAAATGAACAACAAACAGAAAATAGGAATGGAGAACAATCAGAACCTACCTCATACAGCGAAGTATTGGCGACTATAAATAGATTAAAGACAGGACCAGACGACATTATAAATGAGTTCTTCAAGAAAGGGAGAGAGGAACTGGCCCACAGAATCCACAACCTAATAGAACGAATATGGGAAGAAGAACGCATGCCGAACGACTGGAATTGTGGTCTGATAATACCAATTCCTAAAAAAGGCGACAAGACGAAATGCACTAACTACAGGGGAATCACGTTGTTAAATACAATGTACAAAATATTAACTAAATTGATCAGACAAAGAATAGAAAAAGAAACTAGAACAAAAATAGGTGAATGAAATGATGTGATGAATTCAGAGAAGGTAAGTCAACAATAACGCAAATCGTCAAAAAAAGTTACGAGCACGGAATAGATCTACATATACTGTTTATTGACTACAAGCAAGCTTTTGACAGTGTAATAAGGGAGGAGCTAATTAAGGATATGAATAAATTAGGCATCCAAGAAAAACTAATAAGTCTCACGAAAATGACGGTTACTAGAGATTTAAAAACCATGCAGAACATAATATTAATACTAGATAAAGAAGCAAAGAAGCTAGGGCTAGTAATAATCCAAAGCAAAACGAAATACCTCAAGTGTTCAAGAGAGAATATGAACATAGAATGAATGGACGTGGTCAAATATACAATCCTTTGGATTATGTTATTGTCAAAAGATTACTATACGTGCCTTCAACGAAAATTACCAATTTATGAAAAAGAACCCGGATACCGAAAAGCATTAGTTCCTTTCATACTCGATATTAAGAAGGAAAGGATTAACAACCTTTCGTACTCGTTAAAACTAATTTCTACGAGAAATTCCGTGCTATTTTGGTAGGTTAATTTTTATGCCATAAACATTTCTAATCGTACACACGATCATCGGCGTACATTCACGGGGGTAAAAGGAATAAAAATAATTAATATTTGAATTATATAAAAAAATGTTACAACTTTACCATGGAAAGACAGTGGTAACCCTTTAAAGTCATTATTATGTATAAATCAACGCGTTTGTGACGCACTCATGATAAATAAAAGTAAGCAAAAAACTGTAATGAAGACTGTCAGAGATTCTCAAGATCTTACTATGACTGAGTATCACGAAGACAAGAACACAACTCCTAAACATTCTAGAGAGAAAGACAAGATTTTGAAATCCTAAGAGGGCTAGCCTTTGAAAAGTGTTGAGAGATTTGGGTTTGAAATTAAAAAAAAAAAAGAAAATAATAGGTTACTTTTATGCGAAAGAAGTAGTGTGGTTCAAGAATTAAATTTTTGAGAGAATATACTAGACCAATATTCGTATACTTAGATGAGACATGAATATTTGCAAAGGGTATATTTAAAAGAATTTGGCAAGACGACGGCAAAAAAATTGCCGAGTAATTTTTTATGGATTCGCCCTCTCCACATACTTTTCCTGTTTTGATTCTATTTCTGGCTTCTTACTATAAAACACAACTACAATTTTGCAAAAACGAATATATCAGCTCATAAACTTAGCAGATGAGCAACAAGGTTTCCTTACGGGAAGATCATGTGCAGATGCAATGTTTGTCATAAAGCAGGTTACAGAGAAAGTATTAGAATACAATAGATCCGCACTTTTATGTTTGATAGAATTGAAGAAGGCATTTGAAAAAGTAAGACTTAAAAATATAACACATCTCGTAAAATAGTTTCGAGATTTCTGTTTGCCTTGCAATTCTTAGAAGGCTCAGATTATAAAGCAGAAATCTGAATTGTGTTTCGAAACTATTTTACGATTGTTAAATTAGATGTCGCTAGTGCGTCCGTATCGAAGCCATGTTATTGTTGCTTCTTAAAAGGCAGAAAATATTGATTTTTCACGTTGAGAACCCCTATGAATAGCTCTTCTGAGGAGACCTATTAGGTCGAAATACGTATCAAGAGATACATAGGATTTGTTTGCGTGAAATCAAATATTTGCTGCCTTTTCTCATTTTATTCGGATTTACTCTGTCGGAGTACAAGAAGCACAATTCGCTAAGGATTTCTGCTTAGTTGTAAAAGACATGTCGTGGAATGCAAATTTTAGATTCCCCATGTCTCTTTTAACATCTTTTATCAACGTCTGTTTGCCTTGCAATTCTTAGAAGGCTCAGATTATAAAGCAGAAATCTGAATTGTGTTTCGAAACTATTTTACGATTGTTAAATTAGATGTCGCTAGTGCGTCCGTATCGAAGCCATGTTATTGTTGCTTCTTAAAAGGCAGAAAATATTGATTTTTCACGTTGAGAACCCCTATGAATAGCTCTTCTGAAGAGACCTATTAAGTCGAAATACGTATCAAGAGATACATAGGATTTGTTTGCGTGAAATCAAATATTTGCTGCCTTTTCTCATTCTCATTTCTAATTTTCTCATATAATACATCTATTGTGTAATAAACAGATCCTGCTGGATAGTAAAAAATTGAACACGCTTTCAAAACAATAAGATGTAAGTCAGAGTAGACGAAGAAATCTATAGATACAGACAACGGAATAAGAAGGGGGGATTCACTAGGCCCTATTCTATTCAATCTAATCATGGATAAAATCATAAAAAAAACAATAAAAAAAGAGGATACAGAATTGGGGACAATGATGAGACGATGCAATATTGATAGCCTTAATGAAGATAGTCTTTAAAGACTAGTTTAGAGATTTAATATAATAGCATAAGAAGTTACCATGACTGTCTAGCTATAGAAGCGTTGGAATAGAAGTAAGAGAATAAGTACAGGAGCAAATAGGTTAGCAAGATGTCATAATAAGACTATATGACGTCACTAATACCTTAACTATAAGATAAAATCAACAATCTTTTTCTTCTTTAAGTTCCTCTCCAATCGGAGATTGGAAATCACGCTGGAAATTATAATTTTATTAATTACGCGCCTAAATAGTTCAAATAAACTACATCTGAAGCACTAACAAAGATTACATAGCCATTTTACGTCTTCCTACGCTTCTTCCGCCTTTGATTTTGCCCCGCAATATAGGTATTCCTCAATACTTTGTTAGCGTTTGTTTTGCGATTCATCCATGATATTTTCAAAATACGTCTGTAACACCACATTTCGAAAACATCTAGGTTTTTAATGTTAGATTGTTTTAGTGTCCAGGCCTCAACTTTATACAAAAGGGTGGATAAAATATAACATCGAAGCATTCTTATCCGGAGCGTTATGTTGATATTGCGATTCGAGAAAAGTTTTCTCATTCTGTTAAAAGTTGACCGTGCAATTTCAATGCAGCATCTTATTTATTTTGTCTGATCAGTACTGTGTGCCATCTATGCTTCAAGGTATTGGTACGAAGATATTTAATCAATTCCTGTATTATCAACTAATAGCTTAACTTTGATGTTTTGTGCTTTTGTAAATAAACCATGAACTTGGTTTTATTGAAATTTATTTTTAGTCTATAATCGTTGCAATGTACATCTAGTTGTTGAGTAAGGTGTTGCAGTTCTTCTAATTTTTGCGCCAAAATGATGGTATTGTCAGCATATCTTATGTTATTAAGTGGATCACAGATTTTATTAGTCCCTGATTAACTTTGGCCAACGGTCTAAGTCTAAGATGGTTTCACTGTATAAATTAAACAACAATGGTGATAAAATACACCCTTGGCGCACTCCACGGTGAATCTGGATATTCTGTCAGATCATTTTCAACTTTCACTTTCGCTGTTTGATTTCAATAGATGTTTCGTATAATTCTAATGTCCGTGCCATCTATGTGTTTATTTAACAAAATTTCTTTGAGCCGATTATGCACTCTGTTAAATGCCTTATCAAAATCAATAAAAGAGGTATATACTTCCTGATTCATATCTAGGCATCTCGTCAAAAGAACACTCACTGCAAACGGTGCATCTCGTGTTCCCAGACCTTTCCTAAATCCCATTTGTGTATAACTTATGCCTTCGTCTAATTTCTTATGTATTCTATTCTGAATTACTTTTAAAAACAATTTCAACACATTATTAATTAAGGCTATGGTGCGATGTCTATTGTCCTTCTTTACATTGACATTTTTTAAAGGATTATAAATGTCGATTGGAGCTATCATTTAGGAATTACATTTATACTATATATGGTATTGAATAGATCCAAAAGAAGGTCAATAGATTCAGTATTTGTAATTTTGAGTAATTTGATGGGAACTTAATCAGTCCTGTAAAATTTACTACTTTTAGCTTGGCTCAATGAATATTCGATTTCTTCTTATGTAATGCCAGTATCATCTTTAAATTCGTTTGGTGCTTCTGTTCTCTCTTTGCCTTCAAAAAACTGTGCTATATTTGCGTATATCTATGCATTTTCTAGTTTAAATCTGTTATAGTGCACGTCTCTTACTTCATCATCAGAAATCAGAAACAAGACCCGACACAGCCAAAACTCAGAGAATGCTGGAAATAGACGGAAAAGAGACTACTCAGATGAATTACAATAACCACGCTAAGAGACCACGATAAGGTAAGATAATATCAGAACAAAATATAACATACAGGGTGTAAACAAAAGGACACTAAATAGAAACAGAAATAAAGTAATCACATCAGTAGAATTGCAGACAAAGGGGTCGTTAACATAGTAAGAAACAAATTACCAAGTGGTAGCATTATCGGCTAATCGCGCAGGAGATGGAGTGACAATCTTTCATAGAGACGAAGGAAGAACGAAGAAAAATTTACAATTTCTTTTGCGCTTGGATTTTCCAGTTGGATTTGTTGGTTCCAATTGGTTTTCCACTTCAGCATCTTTTCGGAATCTTGCGTCACACTGTCTGTCTACTCACCTTTTTCTTCCCGGAAACCGGGAAGTGTGGGACTTCCCCGTTTTCTCGTACCCATGAAGTTTTAATTATTATTTTTATTATATTCGATTCAATACAATAACAAGTATACCAGTAAATTGAGGCTATTCAGAAACCTTTCACATATTGCAGAATTTGTTTTTTTTTACAAATTCCCATGAATATTAAACCTCAAAATTTCATAAATATTCTAACAAAACATATTAAAATATGTATAATTTCAAATTCTTCGAAAACAAATAACGGATTTGGTCAGACAAAATAAATAGGTAACGGATTTGATCCAACTGTGTATTTAAAAGCCAAATATATAAACAATAATATATTTTTTTCGTACTTTTGAACGAATCTTTGCTAAATTATGGATTATCATATTTTTTGTCATTTCAATTACTTTAAGTGCACTTTTCTTTACTGAAAATAATTATATAAAAGGTTTAACAACAGTGTGGGTCATAAATTAAACCACATAATATTCTGTAACAAAAAATAAGTTGATTAAATTTAACGCACCTGAATATAAATATGTGCACACAAAAAGTCACCATTTAAATTCTTCTTCTTCTTCCTTCTTCTTCTTCTTCTTCCTTTATATAAGCAATTTTGCTTGTTGATTTGCGGATTGTTGCCTCTATGGAATGCCCTAAAGTTATATTCTATTTTAAATCCAACTATCTATCGTCGACAAATTCAAACAAATATCACCTTTAGTTCAGACAAATTAAGATATTTGTTTACCACCAAATATGAGATGTTTTAACTAAATAATGCTCCAAATATAATGTGCAGAATAATTTTGAATTCGGTTCCGCTAATAAACTTGCTTTTTTGTCATTAAAAGCACAGAAAAAGTTTATTTCGCGTGCATAATATTTATCGTCTAATAATTGTAACTGTACTTATATGCCAGTATTTACTTGCATGTTCTAAAATGGCTTATTTACAATGAGTAGTGCGTTAAAATACAGGCAAGTGCTTACCTTTAGAGGGAATAGAGTTACAAATTTTTCGTTTATAGTCGGACAATTTTCAATTAAAGGTGACTAATCTACAAATTGAACTAAACGGTAGCGGCAACCATGAAAAATTTCATTAGCAAATTCTTACCGGGGTCATTTTTATTGTGTATGCTTCGCTCATGTAAATATGTAAATTTGTAACCCATGTAAGATAAATTTGCCCCCGTAACAATATAAATTCAAGCGATGGTATAAATGGTGCGATTCACGCGTGTATAGTGGGACAAGTTCATAGAATAGTTTGGAACATCGGTAAAATTATCAATATTTTGCTGGTCTATAAAGAAGTATGATATCTTAGTTTTTTGAAGTTTATGAAATATGATATCTTCCAGATTTTATAGATATGTGCATAGGCGTAGTGTATTATTGGGAATATATTTATTAAATATACTTTATTATTAACTTTAAAATAGTTTTGAGGTAAGTAAAGTAAATTTGAGGCCAGTTTATTCTTTATATAGTATTAAACCCTTAACGGCCCGCTCAATATACAAAGAGAAATTTGACAATTAATTTATTAGACTGGATTAAAAACACATATTACAACCAAAAAGATTTTTTTTCTCATTTTTAAGGAAAACAGTACAATTTTTAATAAAGGAACATATTGTATCTTAAACGTAAATTAAATTTTAAGGTAAAAATTTTCGAAATATTCGGGGTGTAGATGCATTCTACACTTTTTACTTTTTTACTTTTTATCGTGTCTTTTTATAATGTGGCCAATATTGTCGAATCTGGTTTCATCTGGTAAAGCAAATTTAGATTGACGCCCATGTACTGACACTGATGTAGCGGTTTCTTCACTATTATAAATTAAAATTATAAATTTATGTCGGCTCATGCTTTCTCTTATAATATGCACTTCTTTATCCTCATCCTTTGACCAATGCATATCAACTTGAAGCAGAGTGTAAACCAGATAATATACATATGCTAATTATTTTTTTAAATCTATGTTATTCATTTCAAAATTGTGACGGTTATTCTCAATTACTTTTTTATCAAAAAGAGTGAAAAAACTTCAATATATGACTTGCCTACATGGTTGGCTTTTATATTGTCTAAATATCAATCAGACATGTTGAATTACTACTGACCACGAAAGAATATCCGTTATTACAACTTGAGATACATTTGGATTTACTATTTTTGCCTGGTTTTTTCTTTGGACATTTTATCTGTGATTCAGAGGAATATCATAATCAGAATCGTTAGAATTCCCAATCACTTGTATTTCATATGTACCTGCAATATCCGATTTTATTTATTCTTCACAAATAATATTGTCATCAATCTCTTCAAGGAATACAATAATATACCAGCAAACGAATGGGAAAGATACGTGACGGAACTGTTTAAAGCAAAGGAAAATAATAATTAACACAATAACGTACCTGGACTAAGAGACGAAATAGAAATCAGTTTTCACAAAGTAGAAATAGTCATAAATTCACTCAAAAATAAAAAGTCACCAGGACCAGACGGAATAACCAACGAGGTTCTAAAATACGGATGAGAAATTTTAACCCTAGAGATGACAAAACTTATACAAAAACTAGAATATACCTGGACTAAGAGACGAAATAGAAATCAGTTTTCACGAAGTAGAAATAGTCATAAATTCACTCAAAAATAAAAAGTCACCAGGACCAGACGGAATAACCAACGAGCTTCTAAAATACGGATGAGAAATTTTAACCCTAGAGATGACAAAACTTATACAAAAAACAGAAACAGCATAATGATACCAATGGTCAAGAAAGGAGATAAAGAAGACCCCAACAATTATAGAGGCATAAATCTACTGAACACCGCACTTAAGCTTACCACAAAAGTCCTAACCAACAAAATCAATCAACTAACAACTTTATCAGATGAACAACAAGGATTCAGATCCAGATGATCCTGCGTAGACGCCGTATTTGTACTAAGACAAATCACAGAAAAGGCCATCATATATATGTTTTATAGACCTCACAAAGGCTTTCAATCGCATCCAAGTCGAAGACGCCTTACATCTACTGTATAAAAGGAACATACCAATCAATATTATACAAACCATCGAAAGCATCTACCTCCATAATCGAATACAGGCAAAGATAAATGGAAAACTAACACAGTGTATACCAGTACAAAGTGGAGTCAGACAGGGTGACTCGTTAAGTCCACTTCTCTTTAATATATTAATGGACGAAATAATACAAGCAGTACGTAAAAGTCATGGCTACAGAATTGGTAACAAAGAAATTCAAATATTATGCTATGCAGACGACGCCGCATTAATCGCCAAGACAGAAGACGAGCTCTAAAGATTAACACATATCTTGTATGACATTTAAATACCTACTACGGTGTAAATCGAAATTGATGGGAAAATAATAAAGCCGGAAGCAAGGGTCAGATATCTGGGAATAGATATAACTAGTCACGGAGATGTTGAAGAAGAAGTACGACAGCCAAGCTTAAAAGCAAGTAAAGCGGTGGGTTCTCTTAATGACACAATCTGGAAGAACAAACACCTAAGACAAGACACAAAAACAAGAGTCTATAAAGCAGAAATTAGACCTATATTAACATACACGGCTAAGACAAGATCTGACACATCTAAAACGAGACGACTGTTAGAAACAACAGAGATGAAAATACTCCGACGAATATCAAGGAGAAGTCTGTTGGATAGGGAGAGAAGCAAAAACATAAGAAGAGCATGCAATATAGAAGACATAAATGGATGGGGGACAAAACGAAAACAAAAGTGGAACAAACACATCAGTAGAATGGCGGAGGATAGAATAGTACGAATAGCACGAGATAAGTCATCAAATGGTCGAAGAAGTATTGGCAGACCAAGAAAAAGATGGTGCGACAATTTAAACAATTTAGGAAGCTAATATTGAAGAAGAAACAGGCTTTAAAGCCTACAAACTAGAAGGAAGAAGAAGAAGAAGATCAATGTCTTCTACATCAGAAACTTTCTAATCTAATCTCGGCGGCAAATTATACAAAAATTATACAAACCACATTAAGTGACATTTTCACAATCTGAGTCTTCTTCTAACAAAGCTATTAACTCTTTAGTAGTTAGTGCCATCTTCATTTCATATTTCGAGAATTTACTGAAATAAACAAATGCACTGCTATATAAACGCATTCATATGATAATAGTTTAGCTTACTTTATTTTAATTTATATAAACTTCATAATATATTTTCATATTTATATAAACAAATAAACACAAGCAAACTTTCAAATTAAGTTAAAAAAAAAACAAATATAACGTTTACAGCACACAGCAAATCTATAAATAGAGAATGATGTGTAATGATGTGTAATTAAAATTGCAGATTGTTTTTAGTCTAATGAAAAAAAAAATTATTTTCCAAAGTTGTCTGTTTTTTGAAGTTCTGTATTAGATCCTCTCTAATAAGAATAAAATTTTATTTTATTTTGTTAGACAACTATAAGATACCTGTTAAAAGAGACATGATAATTTAATAATTAAATCGGTCTTAGATTTAATTTTTACGTAATTACTTATGTGTTTAAATAAATAATTAAAATTTTTTTTGGGACGCCTCTGCAAAATTGATAATTTCAATACGATTTCGTTGAAAAGTTATCGTTAAGGGCTTCGTTAAGTAATCACCTTCAATTAAAAATTGTTTTAGTTATAGTTGTCATCTTTACAACGAGGTTATTTATAGATGTGCATTGCTTTGATTTTGAATTATGTTGAAATTTAGTTGTTTTGAGCTGGTCCTTAATTGCAGTGGTGCACCCAGGGGGGGGGGGGTTTGGGGGTTAAACCTCAGGACCCTATTCCGCCACTGTTATTCAAAAATTTTAAGGACTTAAAATGGTGGAGGTAGCATAAAAAAATTCGATGCTCAACCAAAACCCCATCCCCCCCAAGCAAAATTATAGGTGCGCTACTGCTTAATTGCATTATTTTTTTCTTGTTTATTTTTTAAATCTGTCTACCTATGTATAAAGAAGATGTGATAGAGATAGATAAAGAAGACAGATAATGGGAAAAATCACCTACAGTTTTTCGTCCATGGAAGTAAAATACCCAAATGGTATATTAGAGAAAGTGTAGTAGTCAATAATCATTCAAGTAATATAAAAAACAACGACACTGAGAATAAACCAAAGTTGTTTTAAATAAATAATCCAAGAAAATATCTACAAATGTTTTCAAAAATCTGCAAAATGATCCTGAAAATAGTTGTAAAGGCAACATCATCAAAAACGGCCTTTCTAAACTCAAACATCCAAATATCGTGACTACTAAATGTTCAAGGAATTTGGTTTACGAGGAATGCGAAAGAAATGTAATACGCAAGCTTGTTGCGATGAGAAGAACCAGCCATACAAGAGGATAGTATATTGGCGTTTACATAATTTAAAATAATTCAAGAATATTCAGAACAAAACCGAAAAATTTATAATTTGGATGGGACATGGTATAATACGCATGATACGCTAGCAGGGGTTGGACTGATGGTTCACTTGGGTGCCAGCTAAAAGGAGTACCTCCGAATAAATTTTCTCGAATGATTATTGTACACTGTGGATCTTCAAATGGTTGAATGAAAATACTTGCAACCTTTTTTGATGAGTAATAGAAATATGGAAATAACTATACCACGTGGTGATTTGACCCGCGATTCTACTGATGTGATTGCTCTATTCTTTTTTCTATTTAGGATCTTCTCGTTTATACCCTGTACATTACATTTTATTCCGATCTCGTTACTTTTCTGTAATTTTTTTTTCTTTTTCTTTTTCTTCTGAGTATTCTTATTTTGTAGCGTTTTAAATTTTATAATACGTCCCTGTTCGTTTATCTCGTCAGTACGAACAAAGAATATACAGTGAAAGCCAAATAAAGTTGCGTTCACGTCATCATTGTGAACATTTGCAGCGTTGTCAGATGGTTTATGAAGTATGAAAATTAACAGAAAAGAACTTAAATAAACAAAAAAGGTGAAGATAGCAAATTTCACACTACATTGTTACACTTCTTGAAACTTAGCTTTATTCAACACCAACAATATAACAATATTTTTAACTAACTGACAACTATAAACTTCTACATTCAAAATACATATGTTCCCCAACTGTCAAAAACATCTGTTATATACATATGTTCTGACGTTCCAAACTTCACTAGACCTTTCAAGAATTTTCGATGTCATCTTGAATGTTCTCGAACTACTTCTTCTTTTTCGTCAATGGACTTTTCCTATGTGGGATAAATATTTCGTAACAATATTAAGCGGAATTTAAAAATGAGTGTTTTTTTTTTTCATTTATTTTTTTGTTAATTACATTCATGAATAGATTTCACAAAGTAAGTAATTTCACAATAAAAGTGGTAAAGTTATTACTGAGTTACCAAACAATAAGTTGCTTGTTTATTAGTGCAACGCTTTTTCTTTGGTGACTCTAACTGTTCACATTTTTTCTACATTTGACATATGCACATATTATGCTGTTTACTGTTCTTACGCTGATTTTTAAAGCAGCAGCTACACGCTAAAATCATACAAATTTTTGTAAAGTAAAGTAATGATATTCTATTCGCATATTACCTCTTGTACAGCGTTTAAGGGTAAGAAAGAGCCATTAATAATCATTTCTTCTTCAAAATAGTTAACTAATGAAGCCACAAGTTCTTTGCATCGACTATTTAGCTGTTTGGGCATTTTGACAAGTAAATAAATGTTTTTCACAAGCAAACCTCAAAAATCGACGATACCACGAGTACAAAAGTCACAGACCACTGATTGAAAATTCAACCAACGACGCGGCAACATGTCAATATTTCTGGTAGTGACTAATACTCCGTCAATAATTGGTGGTTTCTTCATGAACATTTCAACACAAAATTTTACAATGACGGACGTCTAAATCCAAAAAAGCTATATATACATAGCTGTATATACATTATTTTGTTACAAAAGTTTTTTTTTATTGATCGGGTTATTTTTAAAAGTGATTGTTTAGCAAACTAAAGTAACATACACTTTTCTATAGAAATGTAGCCACACATACAATAGAATTACGAAATTGGTGACGTGCACGCAACTTTATTTGGCTTTTAGTGTAGACGCTTATATATAGAATATAGAATATAGAAGCGTCTATATTCTTTGGTACGCATAAAGATTGCCATAAAATCTGTGTTTGTCTTTTATGAAAATCCTTAATGCGTAAATATCGCTGGATGTATTTTTTGTCTATGTGTACTTTCAAATCCCATAACCTTTTGTTACAAAGTCAGGTAGAACTCAGGTTTAAAAACTACGTGCTGTTTTGTTAATTTGTATTATGTTATATCTATTTCGACAAGTTTTTTGTCGCCTACACGATTATATTTCATGATGCCCCCCTAATATAAAAAATAGTTTTTATTTGTCTTTTGTCGTTAAAACGCAATAAACTGGAATATTTAAAAAGTTATTTTTGTCGCTTAGAACGAGGTATATTTGTTTGTTTAGGTTTTATAAACACAATGGGGAGAGTTATTTTATGGCGTGGAATTTAAAAAATTTAACGCAAATTAGGAGTCAACATTTAAGTTCCAAGAAGGGCAGACGTGCTACAATGTGAGTCGAGCTAAGGAAGTCTAACAAAAGATTTGAAATGTGAAATCTAGAGCAATTTTTGAATCGAACAATCGATTCCACTTTTTTGTAATGTTCCCATACCAGTGGACGTGATGATACTCTTTGCATAGGCAGTTCTGTCAGAGTGGTCACTGGAAGATTTGAACAGATACTTGAAATTTTTGAAAAGTATTATATAGAATGTCCCCGTCGTTAGCTTGATTCCTACACCAAGTTCCTGTTTCAATCGTTCCTGCCTGAGTACGAAAATGGTTTCCTGTTTTCCATTTTAAAAATCTGTCCAAGTAGTTTCCCAGAGATGTAGCAAGTTTTTCCTCTACAAAGTTAAGTTATTATGTGAATTAAGGTAACAATTTAATATATCAATTTTCCCAAGTTATAAAGACGTTTTTAATAATTTGCTTTCATTAAAATAAAAGAATTTGTAATAATTAAAGTTTTATATTATTTTTGTCGTAGCTAAAAAATGTCATATTTTATTCTGCCTTAAGTTGTTATGTTGACATATGACATTTTGCTTTAATCCATTGTTGTTATAAGACAATTTTAATTTGATTATTTTATATAAAAGATATTCCATATGTAAGATTAAATTCAATAATATAATTCATAAAAAGGATATCCATGACGACTTAAAGGAGGCCAACGAAATGCTACAAGATTTACAACGAGTCTCCCAAAAAGTAGGGCTGGAAATAAACTTTGCGAAAATTAAAATGATGACCAACTTAGTACCTATTGGACCATTGAAACTAGAAAACTGGCATATTGAAACGGTTGACAAATACATATATCTGGGCCACGAAATTCAAATAAGTAGAGACAACCAAACATGCGAATTATCTAGAAGAATAGCTTTAGGATGGGCAGCATATGGCAAGCTAAAAGACGTGTTTAAGGAAAACATCCCAATAAAGCTAAAGAGAAAAGCATTTAACCATTGCGTACTTCCGGTGCTCACTTATGGAGCTGAAACACTGACATTGACTAAAGCATCAATAAAAAAGTTACAAGTAGCACAACGAAAAATGGAAAGATCTATGCTTGGCGTAACTTTGAGAGACCGAATACGAAATGATGAGAGACGGCGAAGAACTGGAGTGGAAGACGTCATAAAACGGATTGCGAAGTTGAAGTGGAAATGGTCAGGACACGTCGCAAGACAGAGAGACAACAGATGGACAAAGAAGATGTTAGAATGGCCGCCAAGGGCAGACAAGCGAAATCGTGGAAGACCACCTACCAGATGGACAGACGACATTAAAAGAATAGTGACAAACTGGATCGCAGCTGCACAGGACAGAGCAGAGTGGAGACATCTTGAGGAGGCCTATGTTCGACAGTGGACAAATTTGGCTGTGTGATGATGATATCCATAAAATTTTGATAATCTAAATTGGCCATATTATAGCCTAGAAACCATTTAAAAATTTTTTAGCAATCTCTTATGTAAACGAAGAACATGTAAGTTTTTATTAATTTGGATTATGTTGTATAATATGTTCTTGTAAAATCTGTATTTTTGATAACTGTTTGTTTGAGACAAAAATAAACGTTTAATTTGTTTCTCTGATCTATTTTGAGTTTTATTTGAAAAAGATATTTTTTCTATATTTTTGATGTTCTATAATTATTTCTCTAGTTAAAACTAGTGGTTGTAATAGGTATAATTAGGCACCTCAAGTGGCGCCCTATATTAAATTTCTTGAGGTGTTTCCGGTTTATTTTCATTCTGTTTGTCCCAAGAGATTTGTATAAGTACCCCTTTATTTCTTTTTTGTAGTTGCCCCAATCCAACCGCCATATCTTCAACTTATCCACGACCCTGCTCTCCAACAACCAACTGAGTGCCGTATGCACTTGTTTCGAGTTATTTTGTTTGCCCAATCTTCTACCCCATGTCCTTACCCTGAGGTAAGCAAATTAGTCGTTACAATTTCTGCTGTATCCAGCATTTTCAGTTTTGGCTGAGATAACATCCCTCTATGGGATGTTATTTTTGATGCGTACGTAATTATTGGTCTCATACTGGTCTTATAGATTCTCTGTAGTAGGGTTTTAACCTCTACGTATTAAAACGCGGCTTTGATCACCAACTTCTTTATGTAAAGCAAAAATTCGAAGCATGTGCTAGAGGCCGAAAAAAGATATAATTATATATAGAATATCTTACCAACCATCGGCACTTATGATTCCAAAAATATTTGGCTATCTTTTAAAAATACCTTGATACAGATCTTGACTGACTGTCAGGCACAGTCTAATGTCGACTCAATCGGACCAAAAAAGTGTGGATGTCTGCAGATACTTTTGACCTCGTTAAAAAACGTAGAAAACTCAAACTTGCTGGAATTGAAAACCACCTTAGGAATTATCAGTACCAACAGATATCTAATAACACCAAATATCTCTTTAATTAAGTCAATGTCAATGATGAAGGCAATGTACAGACTAATTTAGACAAGATATTATAAGGATAACTTACTAAACAAATAACTTAGATGACTTAGACAAATATGCAAAATGCATATTTTGCATATTCTATGCAAAATATCTGGGGATTTTGCATATTTATACAAAAAATTGTATAAAACTCATAAAGGGTAATTTATTTCGAATTGCCGAATTTAAATAATATTTATCTAACCGTGAAGAATGGTATGTAATGACACTTCACTTCCCTGCCCTTAATAACACTTCGTTTTTTTCCTTCATTTTCAGTAACATTCTTTGAAAATATTAGTTTACACACACAAGTGGTTCTTAATTGCACTTATATTGAATATGTATTGAATTATTTATTTTATGTCGTGGTTTTCTAAAGCCAAAATTTCTTTTTATGTCGATATAACCCTGTCTGTTTTTAATATGCCTAGAGTAAGTTGCCGCTCCATTGTTCCCACTAATCGTATTCCTATTGGAAACCATCTCTTGTCGTCTTTACTAATCTCTGATGTCATTCGGTTTATATGATCGTTCCATTCTAACCTTATATTTCTTACCCAGTCCTTGATGCTATCCACATTGCGTGTAGTATATATGTACTTTTAGCTCTGTCCCATAGTGTTTTACTATCAATTTTTCTGAGTGTTGTCATCTCTGCTGTTTCTAAAATCCTTTTTATCCTATGTGAGTCAGGTCGTGTTTCTACCGCGTATGTCATTATTGGTCTGATGACTGTTTTGTAAATTCTGCCTTCCTTTTCTTTTCCGATATTTTTATTTCTCTATATTGTTTGGTTCAGGCAACCTGTGGCTCTATTTGCTCTACTCACTTAACCTTCCACTTCCGTTTCGAGCTTTCTGTAGCGAATGTGATATCGAATGTGATATCTAGATATTTAATGTGATATCTAGATATTTAAACCCCATCACTTGTTCTATTATCTGAACTTTCATCTCCAATTTACATGTTAGTAAATTTGCTGTTATAACCATGCATTCTGCCTTTTTTGGGGAAATTGACATGTTAAATTTTCTGGCGGTTATATTAAATAGGTGCAGTACACGTTGTATATCATCTTCACTCTGAGAGAAGTAGTATTACGTCGCCAGCATAGCAGATTATTTGAAGTTATTTTTCTCCCATTTCGTATCCTTTTTTAGTTCTTACTTTTTTAATATTTCATCCATGATCAGGTTAAACAATAGAGCACTCAGAGAATCTCCCTGTCTTATTCCAGTGCCAGCTTTAATGGGGTCGGTTAACTACTTCTTCTTCTACTTTTACTTTTATTATGGTGTTTTGGTAGTTGTTTTCGGGAAAATTGTTTTGATTATTCCTAGAGATATTTCTCTTGCGTACAATAAGTGGGTAACGTCCTTTAATTTGACCTGATGAAATGCCTTCTTAAGGTCCATAAAACATAGATATGCTGGTTTATTGTATTCTAATTATTTCTTTTATACTTGCCTTATTATAAATATAGCGTCGGTGCATGATCTTCCTGACCTGAAACCTTGTTGTTCTTCTGCTGGTGTTATAATTTCATTCAATTTATTTGTTATACTTTAGTTGTTAATTTTAGTGCTGTTTTTAATTAATTAATTCCTCTGTAATTTTCAGCGTCCCATTTATCTCTCTTTTTGAATTCTCTAAAAAGATAAACATTGTCCAAATATATGCACCAACTGCCGACAAAGATGAGACCAAGATAGAGAGGTTCTACATGCAATTGAACGAAATCATAAGATCCACAAAAAAGATGATATATTGTTGGTGATGGGAGATTTCAACGCCAGGGTTGGAAAAGGAAAAGTGGACGGATGTGTTGGGGAATTTGGCTTGAGAGAAAGAAATGAAAGAGGGGACAGACTTGTCGAATTCTGCCAAAACTAGGAGATGGTAATAAAGAATACAAATTTTAAATTACCTAAAAGAAGACTTTATACTTGGAAATCACCTGCGGATTCAGTTTGTTAGAAACCAGACAGATTACATTTTAATAAAATCTAGATATAAAAACGCTATAAAGTCTCTGAGAATATACCCCGGAGCTGACATAAATTCAGACCATAATCCATTAGTAGGCGTAATGCATATAAAATTGAAGAAGATAAAAAAACAAACAAATATACCACGGTTTGATGTCTCAAAGATAAAAGAAGAACCTATACGTCAGAGCTTAAAATAAGAAATAAATGATAACTTAAAGAAAATCAATCAAGACGTAATAAAAGCAACAGATTTAATGACAAATGGAACATGGTACAGGAAACTAAGGCAACATACAAGAAAATACAGAGATCGATGGGAAAGAAAATGAAAGAGGCCAAATCCTCCTGGCTTGCTAATCAATGCAGTGAAATAGAGGCATATGCTAAACAGTATGATAGCTTTAACATGCATAAGAAAATAAAGGAAATGACAAATACACTGAGAAAAAAGAAAGATGCCCTTCTGAAAGACACAAATGGAAAAATCATTATAGGAATTAAAGAGAAATTAAAAAATGGAAGACATACATAACAGATCTGTTTGAGGATATTCGACAAGAACCGGAAGAAATCGACAGCGGAACGGGGCCAGAGATCATAATAGAGGACATCGAACAAGCAATACGATACGCAAAAAACGAAAAAACTGTAGGTCCAGACGAAATACCTGCGGAACTACTGAAATGTCTAGACGATGAAACTCTACCTGTACTTCTGGACCTATTTAATGAAGTATATAAAACTGGAAAAATCCCACAGGAATAGTTGGTTTCCACCTTTGTAGCAATACCAAAAACAGTATATGCCAAAGATTGTTCAGACTATAGGACAATATCACTAATAAGCCATACCCTCAAAATATTTCTAAAGGTGATTCATGGAAGATTATATAGAAAACTAGAAGAGGATATGGATGATACTCAGTTTGGGTTCCACAAGGGACTGGGAACAAGAGAGGCATTGTTTGCTTTTAACGTCCTCTCTCAAAGATGCTTAGATATGAATTTAGATATTTATTCCTGTTTCATCGACTTCGAGAAGGCATTAGACAGGGTCCAACATGAAAAACAAATAGAAATATTCAGAAACAAAGATATAGACAGACGAGACTTACGAATCATTATCAATCTGTATTGGAATCAAAAGGCCAATATAAAGATAGAAGAACAAAAGTCCGAAAACATAGATATAAAGAGAGGAGTAAGACAGGGCTGTGTTCTGTCACCATTACTGTTTAACGTGTACAGTAAAGCCATATTCCAGGAAGCGATAGCGGATCTGGGTGATGGAATCTCTGTAAACGGAAGAACAGTAAATAACATAAGATTCGCTGATGACACCGTTATAATGGCAGACACCCTGGAATCGCTACAAGAATTGGTAAATAGAATTAACGATTATTGCATTAGATACGGACTAAAAATAAATAAGAGAAAAACTAAATTTATGATTGTCTCAAAAACGCAACATGGAAATGAAAGATTAATGATAGAGCAAACCCAAATAGAAAAAGTAGAGACATACAAATATCTGGGAATCTGGGTTGATGACAAAAATGACCAAAGCAGAGAAATCAAAGTCCGAATTGAAACTAAAAGGCAAGCATTTGTGAAAATGAAGACAGTGCTTACCAACAGAGACCTTAAGTTGCATCTCAGATTGAGGGCTCTAAGATGTTACATATTTTCTATCTTACTATACGAAATGGAAGCTTGGACAGTGAAGAAACATCACATAAGAAAAATAGAAGCGTTCGAAATATGGTGTTACAGAACAATGTTAAACATCCAGTGGGTTCAAAGGATTACCAAGGCTGAGGTACTATGACGTCTAAATAAGAAGTAAGAAATTATGAACAGCATAAAAAGAAGAAAACTAGAGTATTTGGGTCACATAACCAGAGGAGAAAAATATGAGCTGCTGAGAATTATTATGCAAGGATGAAGGATCCAAGGAAGAAGAAGCATAGGAAGAAGACGCATCTCCTGGCTGAGAAACCTTAGAGAATGGTTTAACTGTAGTTCACTACAACTTTTCAGAGCAGCAGCCAACAAAGTGACCATAGCCGTTATGATATCTAACATCTGATAGAAGATGGAACTTTAGGAAGAAGTTCGTTACTTTCCTTTCTCCAAGTAATTCTGTTGTTGCATTAATTACGTTCTTTTTAAGTTTTTGCTAGCATTATTTTTGATGGGTATATACATCTGTTGGGAATAACATAATCTATCTATCATATATATTTGTTCACGGGTGTATTGAATGTATATTTGTGTTGGTCTTTGTGGTCAAAAACTGTGTTGTTTATTCATTATGCGTGCAGAAGTGCATTATCAGTTTTCCATTTTCGTTTTTAACAATCTCATTATGTCTTTCATTAATTCCGGGTATTACTTGATTGCCTATTCGAGCGTTCAAATCCCCCCTCAAAAAACGTAGATATTTAAGTGTATCGAATATTACTTTACTTAAATTGATTTCTTAAGGACTTTCTAAAGGTTGAAAAATATACATAAGAAAGTTTATTAGATTACAAAAACGGAAGGTCTGATAACCTTGTAAATACCACCATATTGCCTTATGGGAAAATTAAAAATACAAAGTGATTACCTATACCTACTATACTTTGTTTCAAGTGAATAAAGTAGCATTGCCCTTATGGAGATTAGTATGACCAAAACTGGTTTTTGTTTTTAATATATTAACCTTAAAAGTTTAGCATTTCTTGTTCTTCTGTTTTTTTATGGCTTCGCTGCGAGGCGATTCGCCAGCACTATTTGATGGCGACCGTGATGTAATCTGGTTCTAAACCATATCAGGGCCGCTGACCTTGCGTAACGTGGTAGTAGCACAGTATAGACAACAATGTCTGAATTTTTAAATTTGAGGTTAAGTAGTTATAAACACATATTGTAAACAAATGGTAATGGATAGATACACAATATACACAATAAACAGGACGCCACAAAGGAAAAACTGAAAGGCAAAAACATTAAATTAAAGTTGAGCATCGTAAATTACAAATTAATTTTATTATAGTCAAGAAACTGTAAGATTGCACTGACTGACTTTTCATTAGGAGATATTAGGATTGTATCTATTGAGATTGGTGTTTGGAATTTCATTGAAATAAAAATTGAATATAAATCTATGTTAGGAATAACATTAATGGGACATTCAAAGAAAATGTGGTTTAAATCCTCCACTATTCCGCATTCACATGCGGGACTGTCTATTATTTTGATTTTAAAAAGATGTTGTTTTGTTAAGCAATGACCTGTTCTCATTCTTATTATTGTGGTGATGTGTCTTCTGTTTTTAAATGTTAGAGTTGAGAACTATGCCTTAAAGGAGAAAGAGGTTTGGATTCTCTTATATTGGTAGTTTTTCTTCTGCAGTATTGCTCCCCAATTGATTTTAAATTTGTCAATAATTTTTCCCTTTATGGTGTTTAGAATATCTTGGGAATCTAACAACATACCTAATGGAATATTCAAGTTTGTTCCTATTTTGGCTAGTAAATCAGCTTCTATATTCCCAGGAATATCAGAATGACCTGGAATCCATGAGATTAAAATGTCAAAACCCTTCTTAATTGCTGATGAGATAAGTTTTTTAGTTTTGAGGCAAATTGAGTCATCAGAAGCTGAGATTATAGGATTTTTAATTTTAGTTATAGCATTTAGAGAGTCAGAGAAGACAACAGCCTTCTTGATGCCTTTAGATATTAAAATTTAAATTGCTTGGTAAATTGCCACATTTTCAGCTTTTGTCACAGATAACTCACCAGGAAGTCTAGAAGAAAACTTGAAGTTAATGTTGGGAATATTGATTCCAAATCCTATTCTCCCCTTGTTTTTTGAGGCGTCAGTATATACAAAGGAGTAATCACTCTTGTATTTTTGGGTGATTATTAAGAATTTTTGTTTGGTTGATGATTCATTTTTCTTAATATTACAGTTTAGAGTCTGAATTGGGTTGGTTAGTGTATTAAAATCTAATTCATAACAAGGGAAGTTTGGGTGTTTTTGTATTTTATTTTGATAACGGAGAAAATGTTCAAGAGCCATGACAAGGAGAGGTACGAGGTTTGTCTTGTGAAAAATTGGTTTATTTATGATTTTTCTACGTATATTAAGAAGCGTCACTATTACTGGGTGATTATGGATTTTAATAATTTTAGATATGAGTTTAGCGGCTAGTATTAGGCTTCTATGTTCCAGGTCAATCTGAGCAGATTCAGCTAAGATTGCCATGTGTGGAGTGGACTTCATGCACCCCAAACAGATTCTGAGCCCTTCAAAAAATACTTTATTTAGGCTATTGCTACATTTCTGTGTTATTGGGCTGAAAAGAAAGGAACCGTAATCCATATGAGACCTAACTAAAGCATTAAAGATCATAATTAGGGTTTTAGGGTCTGCACCCCACCAAACTCCACATAGTGCTTTCAATATGTTGATGTTTTTCTTTGCTTTAAGTACAATTTTATCAATGTGAGGGTTCCATTTCAAGTTTTTATGAAAGGTGATGCCCAAGAAATTAACCTGATTTTTAAACGGAATGTTATTGTTATTATTAAGAGAGATTAATGGAAGGTTTGTTTTGCGTTGTCCTTTTGTGAACCACACCGCTTCACATTTATCAATTGAAATAGACAGCCCATGGGCTTCTAGCCATTGTTGAATGTTTTTAATTTCTGGGATGATCTTATTTATCATGTTATGAATGTTTTGACCGCTAATGTACAAAACTAGATCGTCTGCATACCCACATATTTTCACTTCGTTAGAGAATAAGTAGAAAAGGTCATAATATATGTTAAAAAGGATGGTGCTTAAGGGAGAACCTTGAGGGAGCCCCTTGGAGGTTTGATATGGACTCAAGAAATTGCCGTCATCAGATCTCGAATATAATGCCGGGTCCAGACCAAGCAGACAAAACGAAAACACAATTCTGAAACAAAAACACGATAAATCGGCGACAAAATTTGTCGTCAAAAGACAAAACAAAATTGAGACAAACTGTCCACACCAGAACAACAAAATATAAAAACAAAATTCAGTTGGTGACGTTTTTGTTGTGATTAGTGTTGGTTAACCATGTGGCGTTTTAATCAAGAAAAAAATGAAACTGAAGATTTATTGCTAGCCGCAAGTTGTTTTTTTTTGCTCTCATCATCATCCCAGGTTGCTAAACGAAAACCCAAACATTTTTGGATTCGACCAAGCCTAAAAATGCGAGAAAGTTGTTCGATAGACAAATTGTTAGTTCAGCTGCGCGCAGATGATATTGGACTAAGTGGTGAAATTCGATCAAGCTTCAAAAATTTTTTAAGAATGTCCACCGAAGATTTTGAGAATCTAATATGCCTTGTTGGTCCTGCAGTTGCAAAAAGACATACTAACTTTAGAAATGCTATAAGTGTAACAAAACGTTTAGCAATCACTTTAAGATTTTTAGCAACAGGTGATTCCTACCATAACCAAATCATTTTGAACTGAAAAGTTTCCCAGCCCCAGATTTTTTAAGTTTCTTGTTGTTTCGTCTTTCTCTAGCATACTGGTTGTTAACATTCTTTATTTTCTTTTCAACATCATTTAGTGGCACATTTAGCGATAAAGAAATTTCCTTTAATGCATCGGCTTTCTTGTAGCGATTTTTATAATTTTTATTTTTAGGGTCCCATAATATCGGATGCTCCCTGTAAATTTATATTAACTTGCATGTATTTTGTGTATTCCACTTTTTGTCCCCCGACATGTTTAGAAAAATACACTAGTATTTATTTATTCACTACACAACAGAAAAATACACTTGATTTTGATAAAAATTGTACATTCTATTTGTCCTACTGCTTAACTCGTTTTGGCACGCACACGCGTCCACACTGCGTCGACAACTTGTCGTCAAAAACACAGACCTTTTGATCTTTACCGACCTGAGACGGGACCTGAAAAAGTTTTCAAATCTGCAAACAAAACAAAATTGTTTCAGAAATGTCTCATCAAATGTTTTTGATTTGTCGCCACTTTGTCGCGAAACATGAATGTTTTTGTTTTGTCTGCTTGGTCTGGACCCGGCATAAGAGTCTGTTTTGTAGGATTTTGAGGATAATGTTGTTTATAGCCATGGGAATGTTTAGATTTTTGAGTTTATTATAAAGGTTGTATATTTCTACATTGTCATAGGCTGATTTAATATCTAGAAAAATGGCTAATACCGTTTGAGAAGATGCAAAGGCTTCTAAAATCGTAGAGTGTAAAAGAGCTAAGTTATCATATGTCCCTCTGCCTTTCCTGAAACCTGATTGATTAATTTTAAAAATTGAATTGTGTTCCATAAACCAATCCAAACGATTTTTTATTATGATTTCGAGAGTTTTAAGTACACAGGACGATAAGACTATTGGTCTAAAACTTTCAGACAAAATAGGATTTTTTTGAGGCTTTAAGATGTTAATTATGTTATATTTTTTCCATTCCAAAGGAATAGGACCCCCATTCAAACAATTGTTGTAAATTCTTAACAGTGTGTCCTTGGCTGCAAGTGGGAGGTTTTTTAGCATTAAATAGGATATGTCATCGATACCTGGCGCAGAATCTTTTTTATTATTTAAAGCCAAATTGTATTCATGAATTGAAAAGGGAGCAACTTCTTGGTTATCATATGACATATTAAAATTAGGGTCTATGTTTACTGAAGACATTTTGTCTAATATTTCTAGTTTAATGTTATCTGGGGGACAATGAAAAACTTTATTATTGTGATAATTGGAAAATTTTTTTAATTTTGTTCCAAACGTAAGTGATGTTGGATCCTCTATTTAAAGATTCACAAAAATTTTTAAATTTGTATTTCTTTTTTGCTTTTAAGTTTCTCCTTGTCATAGCGATTATGCGTTTTGTTTCTATGAAATTTTCTATAGAGGGGGATTTATTAAAATTGTAAATTGCTTCTTTTCGTGTTTTGATCCATAAGGAACACTCTTCGTCCCACCATGGATTCCTGGGTTTGCCCTGTACCCCACAATTTTTAAAGGGGATTGCTTCATCTGCAGCTGTGTTTATGACTGTTAGAAAATCTTTATAGTTTTTGGTTTCTGACAGGTTTTGCTTGTTTAACAGTATGTTCTTGTAATAGGTGTTCCAGTCAGCTTTTTTAGTGTTTCTTGTTTTGAATGGTTTCTGTAGGATAATTTCTGCTCCTTTAAGATTCGCTATATTTAAGTTAAGGTAGGTAGGAAAATGGTTACTGTTACCGCAGTCTTGAATAACGCCCCACACCGAAGACAAAGACACACTGTTGCTCACAATTGCCAGATCGATTGCACTAATATTTTTATTAGAATCTTGAAATAATGTTGCTGAGCCATCATTCAACACTGTAAGGTCATTATCAAAGGAAAAATCAAAAATTACTTTACCACCTTTATTGCATACCCCTTTATCCCAAGCAGGATGGTGTGAGTTCAAATCACCCATAATGATTAGGTTATTTAAGGGTAGACCTTCTACCATATCATTTAGTAAAGTAGTAGTGATTGCTTTATTAGAACTGGAATATATATTTATGAGGTATAAGTTACAGATACTAATTATTACATATTGCACTGAGGCTGAATTAAACTTTTTGATTGTTGAAAACCTTATGGATTTCTTAATACATGTTGCCACACCACCAAAACCATCATCCCGATCTTGTCGGATGATGTTATAAAAATTTAAAGAAAATCTGGCATCATGCTTAAGCCATGTTTCATTTATGAAAAGGATATCTGGATTTAATTCGGAAATTAGGTTAATCAGGTTATCCCTATTAGCATTAATACTTCTAATATTCCATTGAATTATTTTTAGTTTTGGGTTGTGAAACATTGTGTTGTGTGGGAGGTTAGTATGTGTCAAAATCTGAGTTTGAATCTTGGTCCATGTAGTCAAAGTTTGTATGGGATAGTATATTTTTGAGAATATTTAAGTTATCGATTGTTGCATTATTGAGAAAATGTAAACAAGCATTTTTGGTATTGTATAAAGAATCTGAGTCAGAATGTTGGATATTTTGCAATGCACTGGAATGCCAGGCTAGGTTTTGGTGAGAATTAAAAGATGATTTTTCTGGTATGTTTGTGATATGAGATGTTGAGGGTTGTTGTTATTGAGATAGAGAGTAAGATGATTTCGGGTCTTGAATTAGGGAAAAAAAGGTTTTCCTCATGCGTTTTTTGTCATATCCTTTTTGAATGACTCTTCTTTTGTTGTTTGAATTAGAGACTACCTGTTGGAATGAACGCTTCATAGTGGAGGATTTAAAGTTATGCGTTCTTCTTTGGGAGGGCGTGACAGATTCGTTAATGTTAGTGTTATGGATGTTATTGGGCTTCCTGTTCCTAAGAGCTGGGAAGTCTCCTGCGTGCATGACAAATTTATCTTTTTCTATGTACGTTTTTGGGATAGCTTCATTTGCATCATAAAAGGTAATGTTTTCGAAAGCCATTAACTCTTTGATATTTTTCTGTCGAATAAATTCTGGGCAATTCTTGTCTGTGGCTTTGTGTGCTCCCTTACAAAAGAAGCAATTGACTTCACATTCTTCAGGGTGTGCAAGTTCACCGCAGTTACTGCAGCGATCTTTACTTTTGCAATTATTTTTCGTATGACCGAACCTCAGACAGTTAAAACACTGCGTAACTGGTGCAATATAGACATTAACTAATTTAGGCATGCCGTAAAAGTTAACTGTTTTAGGCATTATTACACCTTTAAAAGTGAAAAGAGCTGTGCCTGTAGGTTCATAAGTGACTGTGTCATTTTTATATACTTTCCTATTAGGCCTTTTAGTATTTAATATTTCGATATCAGTACCCGTACTACAACATTCTAATAATTCTTTATCAGCAATCTCTATGTCTATTTGTCGAACTATGCCTTTACAGCATGCCTTACAGCAAAATTAAAAGGGATATAAATCTTATATCCCTTGTCTAGTAGAGTTTTATTATTTAAAAATTCATTAGCTGATGTGAAATTAATAAATTCAATCGCAATCCTATTTAAGCTTTTACTACATATTTTTTTAATGTCTTTTAAATGTAAGTTAAAGATATCACGAGCAATTTTAATTCCATTAAAAGAACCTACGTTGGTAACAGGTATGTTTGTCGATTCTAGATATACAAAAAAAGGGCCATTGTCTTTTTCAGAGTAAACATTGATAATTTTTTGTTCATGTGTTTTATCATTCTGAGAAGGACATTGGACGTTAAATATATTATTATTTGTATTTAATGCGGAATCTAAAACTAAGTTATCAGGTGGCTTATGGGGGGCCGTAGCCCCCTGTTCGTTATTCATAATCCGAAAAGCCAGTCAGTGCCAATTTATTAAGAAACAAAATGTAAAATAAAAATAAAAAAAGAAATTATAAAAATAAGCCTATAAAAAATGAAAGAAACTTTATTCAATGAATTAAGCTAATGCTCAACTTACCCAGACAAGACAATTTGGGTATGTTAATAGGAACCTCGCACCACCTTGCGAATTTCTGCAATTACGATGTTAGCTATTTGAATTTCGAACAACGAATCGTTTAGCATTTCCTTACGAGGAGGAGAGTTGTCATATAATTGATATTTTAGTAGTTCTATGACATGACACTTGGACGTTGACAGATGTCATGGGACGTTATTTAATTCATTACTTACGGAGTTACGTTATGTAGGTTACTACACACATATTTTTTATTAGTGAAATAAAGAAACATAAAATACATTCAACACCATTTTCATTACATTACACGTACATATACAATAGCTAACGTAACCAACCTTTTGAAATTGTTTTGTTCCGTTAGAGAAGACATTTTTCTCTTCCCTAACATAACAAACTTTCACAAATTAACAACAATAAAGGCATTTTATACCCTTAAACAATTTAATTTCTAAATATACACATTGTTCAAAAAAATTCTCAAATTTCGATATTTTTCTATTACTTACTTGTTACAATAATAATTATCCTTTTCTGAATATTTCCGTCTTGCATTTTAGAATCAGTTTTCGCGCCATACTCAACCGCGAAGATATCACCTCAAAAAATTACTAAATAGCGCCACGAATACGAAACAAAACGAGTCAGTTTCGGTGGTTTCGAGTTCGAATTAGTAAGCGATTTTATTTGATGAGTTAATTGAGTTGAGTGAGTCTGTAAGCTCAACCTGAAAGAAAGTGGTGGAAATTAAGTCGTGATTGTGATTAAAGGTAAACATTTTTGTACATAATAGATAAGGATTTTAACACTTTGTAATGTTTTTTTTTGGTAATCTGTTATTTCTACTATGATTTCATTATTTAGGTCCCAACCCTAATTTAACTATGATCTATTTCTACACGTTTGTATTTGTTGGGTTTTATAGCACTACCAACTAAATGTTAACTATCTTCCGTTGAGGTTTCGTTTTAACTATCCAACTAAAGTCCATACATTTTAATTTTATGTTTTTCGTATTTTTCTGTTTATCTTGTGTTACTTTTGAAATTTCGCTTAAACGAATTTTGTTTTTCTAAATTTGTTACCTCTTACAGTTTGCTTTCCATTTGTTAATGTATTAATTCTATTTAATTTTTCTGGTGTGATAAAATGCAGTAGCGGCGCAAGATCATAATTTTATGTGGGCAAGATACATTGTGCGAGGCCCTCTGCTCGCGCATAAAGATACATTTTTTAAAAGTCATGACATGTGTCATTTCACTATTAACTAAATTTAGAAAAATTTAACTTTAATTTAACACTGATGAATTGTTTAATTATGTACTCGTAATCTAGCTTGGATGCTATATCAACATCGATAGACAAAATTGCGACCGCAGAAAGTCTTTCCTGTGATATCGTACTCCTTAAATTCTTATATATATACATATATATATATATATATATATATATATATATATATATACATATATATATATATATATATATATATATATATATATGTATATATATATATATATATATATATATATATATATATATATATATATATATATATATATATATATATATATATATATTATTAAATGGCCAACTATATGGCCTAGGAGACAAATTCGTTAAACCTAGGCCATATAGTTGGCCATTTAATAATATATAAAGCGATAGCGGCTTTCGCTAAAAGATTTAATTCTTTACATATATATATATATATATATATATATATATATATATATATATATATATATATATATATATATATATACCGGTATTTAGGCGGCACTCCCTTCCGGTAGGGATCTATGGAGGAATATCACCGAGCCGCAAGCCCTTATCTCTCAGACACTAGCATATTCTAGTCTAAGAAGCCCCAGATTCATCTAGAATTTTAAACTGCTGCGTTAGCCTTTTTATTTTACTGTACCCCGAGCTGGGGCTCGAACTCACATCGCACATGCACTGAATCATTCGCAGTGAAGCGAATGAGAATCGGCCGCCTAGCCCTCTTGGCTATCTGACCGGCTAAATTCTTAATGAGTTTTAATTTTGAGAAGCTCGTTTCAGAGCAGTCTGTACTAAATGGTATTGTTAATAATATTCTAGTAATGACGATGTAAATGTTTGGGTATATTTCTTTTAAGTTATTATCTGTAATGTATTAAAGCAAGTGTGTGACGTCTGTTATAAATTTAGTTAAATTAGGGATCATTATTTGTATTCCAGCTATGACAACCGCAAGGTGTGAAAAATGCCGTAGGAATTATATTTATTATTCGAATTTTTGACTCTACTATGTATTTATGCCTACCATATTTGCTCCATTGCCGTACCCTTGGCCACGGCAGTTTTGAATATCTAAGCCATTCTTTTCTAGTTCGCTTAGTCTGGCATTACTTAAATAGTCTCCTGTTGTCTCACTGACAGCAAGAAATCCAATAAACTGTTCTTCTATTGTGCCCGTTGATGTATTACAAAATTTTAAGATCACAGACAATAAATATTGTTCTACTTTACTACTGTTACTGTTCTACCTTACAGTCTCTAGTGCAGTCAAGCAAAAAAATATATAATATGTTGTTTCTTTTAATTTGCGAATCACTTCACCAGTTACCGTTTTTGACATCTGTGGTCAATTCATTTTCTAAATCATGACTTAAATAATAATGCGTAAGTTGTTTGTCAGTAATACGTCTCATATATATGTTCTCAAAGTAGGATCAAATTTTGATACCAATTTAAATAAATCAATGAAGTTCTCACTATTCCTAAAGTCACCGTCTGTCTTTATAGCTTATCCTTCAATTAAATTGTACCAATGTTTTTTTTTTAATTTGCAAATTTACAATCTGCTATTACAAGCTATTAGTAAATGTGATTATTGCAAATACATGAGAGGTGAAATTATCCATTGATAACACTCCCAATACTTATAACAAATCAAATTAATGTATGATTATAATTTAAAATTAAATTAGTGTATAAAGTCTATTGGCCACTGTCTCTTCAATCTTCGTCTGACTTCTGGTTGGAGGTGTAGTTGTCTTGCTTCCTCGTTGGGGTGGGTTGGCAGATGTTCTAAATAATTTCTTGTTAGTCTGCTAATTTCGTCTTCAACGAACGGTATACCAGAGTCATCATGCAGAGTTTTGTTACTAACGTACCACGGCGCGTTGAAAATCATTCTGAGTATTTTGGATTGGATTCTCTGAATGATTTTGGTATTAGAAGGCTTTGCACAGCCCCATAGTTGCACTCCATATATCCATATAGGCTTTATTATGCACTTATACAATAGAAGTTTATTATCTGTTCATAACTGTGATTTTCGGCCTATTAGCCAATTCATTTGACGTATTTTCATGTTGATTTGGATCTTTTTGGACAAGATGTGTGCTTTCCAAGTAAGTTTTTGATCAAGTGTCATTTCCAGGTATTTGACTTCTGTTTTTACCGGTAGTAGTATAATTTTCAGTCTGATTCTCGGACATATGATGTTCCTATTGGTGAATGTAATTTGATTAGACTTATTATGGTTAACTTTGATTTTCCATCTATTCATCCAGTCTTGTACTAGGTTCAGGTGTGTTTGAAGGTTTCCCGATGCTACTTAGGGGTCATCATCGATGGCGGTGTTATCTGCGAACATGGCCAATGTTTTTGAGATTCGCAAATTAGCCTTTCGTTTTTTTGTCTATTGCTTTATCGTGTTTTATGCCTCTCTCTAATGTTATCCATTGGAACATAAATGCCATATGTTCTTTGGTATTCTCATGTCTTTGTAAAATACTGCTTAAATGTTTGCAGTCACAGTATCCTGCCTATACCATTTGAGTTTGTGAATTGCCAAAAAGTCTGCTTGGAAAATAGATTACTTCATTTTGAGAATTAAAATGAATTAACCAGCGACAATGTTGAATTTCACCATTATTCAATTTTCCAGAGAAATGAAAATTAGTGCCTACCGTCGTCGTCTTTGGTATAATCTCATCACCAATATTTAATTATTGTGAGGGGCCGTTCTGAACTATATCAAGACGGTGAACATCTAATATTGGCATCAACCACATACCTGGATTAAAATTATCAAATACTTGTATAATTTCGTCACTCACATCGCTTTTAGATGGTGGATAACAAATTTTAATTTTTTTTTCGTGATCTAGAATATTGCTCTCGGGAAACAAAGAAATTTCATCGTCGTAATTTGATTCCTTAGATATTGATTTTGTATCAATTTCAGACTGTCGTTAGGTATCAGTATTTAGTAGTTCTCCATCAGTATTTCCCAAATTCATAGGAATTTAAATCGTGACTGAATGTTTTTTAGTCGACGCTATCGATTCAGATGGTTCTGTACTACCAGATGCAGTTGGAATAAGAAACTTTATCATCCCTATACTTAAGGCCTGGTTTGATATTCTTCTTTCAGCTTTTCTTTTTCATTTTGCTGATCCGGACTCCTATTTTCTTCCATCATCCATATCTCTCTTAGGACCCAGCGGTGACGTGCATTGCAGCGAGGATTTCTCGCGAGCGATAGCGACGTACGCAATTTTTTCGGCGCGTTCATGGCTTGTTGTTACCACTTTTGTTTGTTGATAGGCATGTTGATCCGTCGTCTATCGGTCGGAGTCGTCTTATGTCTGAAAATTTTGAAAGCGAGAGAGTGTGGGCGCGCTCTGGATATTAGTAGGCTTATTACCATTTTTCGCCCTATTCCGATTCTGATAAAATGTTTCATTTAAAAAAAAATTTCGTTTTTCTCGTTCTTTCTTTCCCTCTTTATTCCGTTGGGGTCCATCTTCTCATTGAGTGTCATGACCATTTTAATCGTTTTGCTTTTATACGTACGTTACTATGTTTTTTTTTTAATAGGTAAATCCTTTTATTTCTGTATTCATTTTCACCCTGTTACACTGTGTTTGTTTCTTATGATTTTTCTTTGTATTTCTATTCTGCTACATTCTAGTTTCATCTTTTTTATGCGTCTTTGTTCAATCGTCCAACCGCTTTTATAAGTTTTAAGTTCTTATTGCCACATTATCTCCGGTAAGTGGTTGCTTAAATTAGGATTACCATTAGATTAGCGTTAATACAGCTTTGTTTTTCTCTGACTATACTCTAAAATGAAAGTATTACCTTTGTCTATTCGAAATTTGTGTTGTAGTACTTCGAATACATAATTATTTAATGAAGTGGTTAATTTAACTGTATGTACTAAAATTATTCGAATATTTTAATTTATAGTGTAGGTTATTGAAATTTGATATTTTTATTTGGCGCTTTTGTCAAAGTGATATGTTTAATTTTCTTAACAATAAAATGTTTGTTCCTTGAAAATCTCGAAGTGCTATCGATATCGTAAATAACAAAGAGTCATTGTTTCATTTTTAAAAATATGCGATCTCAGCTAAATAGCAGGTAATAAAACACAATCGTTTATGGTATTGTTCTTTTTTTTTAATATTCGTAAACCGCTAGGCCTGTCAACTGAGCGAGTTTTATATAATATGTCAGGATTAGCAGTTTTTTGTTTTGGCTGATCATTTTTTTTTATTTAGCGTAGTGTCTACTATATTTCATTCGTCATCCTCTCTTCGCCTTCACTCTTATGCGAGATGAGTTTTCATCATTACATTTCTCCACATTTTTTAATGTTTTGTAAAACCGGTATTATTTATATAAATGTCTTAGTCTTTTAGGTGGTTATCGTAGCTTGTACGATAACCACCTCCACTCACCTAATCTTTTAGCGAAAGATAGCTAAAATTCATCACTATCTCCGGATAATTGTCTTCGAATGGAAAGATAACAACCTCCCAATTTGTTCGGCAGTCATGTCTACGTCCAGTATATGCCTTATCGTCCCTTTAACCCTTCTAAACGATATTGCAAGTGTCTTTGACGCTTCCCAATCTGCTATAGGAGGCTTACGATAAGCTTTCCTGATAGGTTCATTTACTGGCGTTCCAAAATAGATGTGTACTGTATAACCTAGTTAGTTTGACATCGGCTCTATGTTCGAACTTGGTTCTTAGGATAGTAAAATAATGAATTGAAAAAGACTGTAAGACTTGTACACACTTCTAAATAGGTCTAACTGGTAAGGAGGTTTTGTATGTTTTCAATAAAATTTATAGTGTGTAAAATAATTTATTAATTAAGCTGAGTATACTTTCGACATAATAAATGTCATCATCAGAACTATCGTCAATTAGGCAATAAATACTTCATAGAAGGAAAATTGTGGACAAACGACATATTAAAAAACAAAGATTGGGCTCTGTAGGTCACAGATCTTGGGTCTAACCCTTATACATATGTATAATTCACATCAAAATTTTTTTATAAAACATGGTTACCACATACAGCAACAAAAACAGCTGTTGTCGTTGCTGTATGTGGTAACCATGTTTTATAAAAATTTTTTGATGTGAATTATACATATTATGTATAAGGGTTAGACCCAAGATCTGTGGCCTACAGAGCCCGATCTTTGTTTTTTAATATGTCGTTTGTCCACAATTTTCCTTCTATGAAGTATTTATTGCCTAATTGACGATAGCTCTGATGATGACATTTATTATGTCGAAAGTTAGTGCTTAATTAATAAATTATTTTACACACTATCAATTTTATTGAAAACATACAAAACCTGCTTAACACTTAGACCGAGTAAAATAATGAATTTGGATTTTATAATTCGTGTAAAAATGCCGACATTTCGAATAAAAAAATTTAAAAAATTAACTTCTTATATGAGTTATTGTAACTGTTTATAAGCTTCAAATACAAGTACTTTTTTAAACCTATTTTACAATATTTAACATATTTTTTTTATCATTTAATTTAGATTTAATTTGATAAAAGAAGGCTTTCTCTTTAATTTGGTGCTTTCATAATTGTTTTAGATTTAATATTTTACATAATAACGATGTAGATAAAAAATTTCTGAGAAAAACAATTTTAATTTTGCTGAAATTTTTATAGCTGAATACACGTGGTCCTATTATCACGCAAAATTAAAATTGTTTATGCATTTTTAGAAAGGTTTTTAGGAATTTTTAAAATATCGATTTTAAAGGATTTTTACAAACATACAAACTCTTATTTTAAAGGATTTTTTACGCTTTTCAATAAAATTGTATCATTTTTCGATTAAGTTCCGATCTTCACCTTTATTATTAAATCCATTAGGCTCACTGGCCACTTGTAGAAAATATAATAAAACCAATGATTTTTAATTATTGTGTTTAATTAAATATTTATTTAATTAAACACAAATAAAGATAATTTAAAAGCTACATAAACAAAAAACTACATGTCCATTTTTTTAACGTTGCTTTAACGCAACATTGGGACTATACGTTAAATATAAGTAGTGATAGTCTTTGACAATGTAAATGCAGTGGTATATTACATTTTTACACATAAAAACAGTTGTACTTTTACATAGCCTACAACGCCTTCTCCAGTTTTTATTATTGCGTTAAATCATGGCCCACATTATCCAAACGCGAGGTAGGTGGTAAGGAGGAACTAGAGCCACGACCTCGTAACAGATTCTGTGCTACTTTGGTTAACACTAACAAGGTTTCGCAAAAGTTCTGACCTAAAATCTAACTGCGAAATTGGATTTTCCTCATCTACAATTCTGTAGAGTTTTCAGATATAACCGACAGTCAGATATAACCGAAGAGTCTAACAAGTTTATAAATAACGGCCACCACCATTTTTCCCGCGGATATTAATTATATAATTAGCAGCTCCATTGTCATCTAAGTCCACTCTCCCCATGTATTTATTATATTTAGCTATCGTGTTAGGTTGTGGGATAGCGATATTTTTTCTTACCTTGCGATTGTATCGTTTTAAGGGAAGATTAGGCTCTACTGGATCACAATTGGTAACCACCCTCACCACAGAATTATCGTTCCAATACACAACAACACTTCCTTTATTACTTTGATCGTAGGGACAATCCATACAGCCGCGATCTTTTTTCCAATGGATTGTGTGTTTTCCAACAGACAATTTAGCAGCCTGTTTTCACATATTGTTCCAGTGGAAAAGTATCCTTGTTGTTTCAAATGAACTAATAACCTGTAGATGGTAAAGAAATTATCAAAATATATCTTGTGTGTGGACTTGTCTTCCACGACTTTTAAAAAGATAGATAACAACCGTTGTCAATCTGTTTAGATTATCAACTTCTGAAGGTATTAAACAAACATCTATCTCATCATCTACATCCAGGTTTTCTATATATAACAATACCTTCTTCGAGCTCTTTCATAGTCAAGGGCCTTTTAGGATCATCCTTATACTTTTTATCGCCCTAAAATATTGACTAACTTAGTAATATTCACATAGGTAAATATCGACCCTGCGTGGTTGAGGTGGATTATGTTTTTTTTTCTAAATAAAAAAAATTTATGTTATCTGAGAATACAACAGGATACCAATTTTTGTCGACTATTACTGAACCCTTAACAGACACCGTATGATGGACAGAAAGCGCCTCAAATACAAAAAATACCGATAACAGTCGTATTGATATTCGATGCCACTGATAAACCGAGCATATTACGCAAGACAAAATAACAAACACCACGTGTTTATCAGGTGAGTCAGGATTACACAAGCAATTAGTCACTTCTATGTATTATACTTATTGTCCCATAGTTGCGTTAACGCAACGCTATATTCAAAATCCTAAAACGATATTATTTTCTAAAAACAAATAAATTTTACGTTTAGCATATTATTACTTTATTGAATTGTTAAATCTTTCTTAACACAATACTATCCGCAATTTATAAAAAAGTTTATTCCGCAATTTATTCAGTATGAATAAATTTCAATGTGTTGCGATAACGCAACTATGGGCCTAAGTGGGTTAAAACCAAACTTACATTTAATCTTTTGCCTATTTTTTTTATTGCATAATTCTTATCACCAAATTTATCGAAAGCAGTTGCTATATAGATACCTGTATCAAAGAGTGTTAGGAAAAAGAATTTTTATTTGCTAATTTCTCTGGGCTAGAGATCGAAAGGTCTGATGACATTTGTACAGACGTCTCTAAAAAACCTGAGATCATTAACATTACTATAAGGTAAGAGTCTAGAATTTGATATTGTCGGTGGCGAGAAAACCTGAGTGACATCTTGAATGAAATCGGGAATACCGCATGGATAATGACTTCTGTCTATACGATATCCAGATGTAGGTATAAAGTACATTTCGGTCCAGATTTGGTGTTAGTTGTTTGGAATGCTAAAAATTGCCGTCCTCTACCGAAGAAAAGCCTGGATCCCAACATGAGCTGAATTACTATGAAAAATGGTAGGAATTCCTAAATAATCCTTATTTCTCTTCTCTTCTTAAACCTCTCAGTTCTGAACCAATATATACACGTCTTGTTCTCATACTTCATTTTCCCTGTATTATTCCTTGCATAAGTCATAAGATACTGTGTGTACGGTAGGAATTATAGTTCTTTTTGCATATACACTGCAATAAAGTGCACTATTAACTTTGATACCGTGGAATTACCGGCAGTATTAGGAGCATTAGAACAAAGCCAAGTAGACTATAGATATACAAATTTGATAAAACATATATACAACAACGCAACAGCATCTGTTAAACTCCATGACTTTACCGATAAATATAGAATTGACCAAGGAATTAGACAGGGCGACACCATCTCAACCCAACTATTCACTGCAGCTCTGGAATATGCCTTTAAAAAACTAGATTGGGCTAAAAGGGGAATAAATATTGATGGTGAATACTTAGCCACTTGCGCTTTGCAGATGATATTGCCATTATAGCCGAGAGTTTAAATAAAGCTCTTTGAAAAAACAAAATACATGACCAATTTAGTTCCAAGTGATGTTATGAGGGTAGATGGGAACGAAGTACATCAGGTCTTAAGCTATATCTATTTAGGGCATGAAATTAGAATAGGAAAAGACAATCAAACTTGTGAGATCCAGCGTCGCATAGGCTTGGGATGGGCAGCATTTGGCAAGATGCGAGATATTCTAAAAGGAACGCTACCGATTTGCTTGAAGAAAAAGGTTTACAACCAATGCATACTGCCAGTAATAACATATGGTTCCGAAACAATAACTTTAACCAAACATTCTGCAAATAAATTGAGGGTAACCCAAAGAAAAATGGAAAGAGCAATGTTGGGAATAACTAGAAGAGATATGTTACCAAATAGGATAGTGAGAGAGAGGACTAAAGTGACAGATGTCATAGAAAAAATTGCACAAGCCAAATGAAGATGGGCTGGACATATAGCACGTTTAAATGATAATAGGTGGACCAAAAGACTCATAGAATGGAGACCTAGAGAAGACAAAAGACACCGAGGCAGACCACCAAAAAGATGGATGGACGACTTGAGAAAAACAGTCGGAAATTGGATACAGAAGGCGCAAGATAGAGAACAGTGGAAGAACATGGAGGAGACCTATATCCAACAGTGGATGCAAGAGGTTGAGGAATGATGATGATGATGATGATGAAAGTGCACTAAAGAGACATTTAATTGAATACATATTAATTATCAGGAAAAATTATAGAAAATTGCCCATTGAAAATTTCCGGTATATTCTTGAAATATTGTCACATACTTGTCTTTAGCAATTAATACATAAATACAATTTTAATTTTATTCTAACACCCTGTAGTTAAAAAATTAGCGACCCATAGTTGTTAATTTAGTAAAATATTTACCATTTGTTTCTGAACAGTTAAAATTGGTCCCATTATTACCCGACTAAGAAGAAATTCATTTATCTAAATCTGCTGACAATTTAAAATTGAAATCGGGGTTTGAGTTTAATCTTGACTTGCTGACATGTTTTTCTCAAGCACTACACTTTTAACTATGAGTCATTCTCGATCGACTATCCGATTTCAGAAAAAAGTGGCTGTTATAAATTTCTTTTATAAGTTAAGAAGGTAAATATTTTTACACCCGAAGGATTTTATTAGACCAGTGACGTGGACGTGAAATACTAAAAAGAAGATGATAAAGTAGTCTGTAACTAGGGTAAGTAAACTAGGGTGAAATACATATTTTTAAAAATAAATAAAGTAATTATTTTATTATTTATATTTTAAACAAATTATGTTGTATTAAAATATTTCCATAAATTATTATGTTTGCTCCTATAGCCAGCCACATGCTAACGTATTAATTAACAAAGCATACGTTGTTTACTTCTGACAAACCGTCAAAATGCTTTAATAAAATGTTAATATAAAGAAAGATACAGGGTGTTAAAGTGAAAATTAAAAATTTTATTTTTCGCTAAACTTTCATGTTTGTGACCTATGTATAAAAATATATAACTGGGTACTATTGCACATCAGGAATTATAATTTGATGCATACTTTTTGTCGGTATTTGTGATAAAAAATATTAACACCTCATTATTTTAACAAAAAAAAGGTATACTTGTTAATAACTTTAAAACTCAACAGTTTTCGAGATAATCGCATTTTACAAATCAACTACATAATTCTGATTTAACGCAATTACTTTTATGCGAAAATAAAATAAATATACCTATTAGCAGGATGGTTAGTTACAAGACAGTTAGTCTTTACACTATAAAATTATTTTAAAACGAGAAGTGTCATAAAAATTTAAATACATTATTCAATATTATTATTACTAGAGTGACATTTATGAATTTTAAATTTTGACAATCGTTACAAATCGAATCTTTTATTGGTAAGTAAAATATATTTTTTTAATTTTTTACTTCTAATGTCTGTCTGTCTGCCTTTTTAATTTAAACCTACTTTAAATAAATATATGATTACAAGAAATGAATTTATTTAGATTAGTGAATCGATGTGAAAAACCCCTATTTTGTGACGCTACCCGTGGCGCTGACTCCGTGACTCTCGTATCAACATTTTACTAAAGAGAAAAAAGTAATACAACGCCAGTGTGAAGTTTCGCTTCAAAAATAAATAGAGAATTATAATCAAGTTATATTGGTTTTTGGTTTATGTCGTCGGATTCGTTTTATCTCCTATGTTCAGCATTTTGAACATCTCCTACAATGACATTATTGTTTAGATTCGTATTATTTAGAAGTTTTTGAATATGTGTAGCTACTTTTTTACATTTTACTTAATATTTCCGAAATAGTCAAGATAGGTATAGGACATTGTATTCAAAAAATGTCTAAAATGATCTGAGAATCTAAAAATTAATTAATATGCAGGGCGTTTTATTTAAAATAAGCAAGTTGGTATTAGCCACCGTTAGCAAAAAAATGCGTAACTATAAATACTAATCGACGTATTCGATCGTTTTTTCGAATACTCCCTAATTTATTTATTAGCTAATTTATTTCATTTGGCTGACACACAGTGTACATACACACAACGCAAAAGTCTAAGGATATTTTAATAATTTGACAATATAAATGACAGAAATTTCATGACCATATAAATTTGCTTGTACTATAATTGTTGATACACTTCGTATCAAAAAAAATTGTAAAACTGATAGCAATACGCTTTTTAGAATGGTTTTTATAAGGGACAAAAAAATCGACAATTTTATGTTGTGTTTATTTTTAATTTTAGTCACTTTATACCATTCTTGCTTAATAGATGAGTTAAAGATATTGTCTTTTTACCATGCAAAGACAACATTTAACGTTGGACGAGAAACATAGAGGTGTGGGCCTCTTTCAAGCTGGTATGCGACAAAATCAAGTTGCTGACCAGCTGGGTCTCTCCCAAAACGTCGTTAGTCGTTTGTGGCGTCGCGTCGGTTTAGAGACACTGGGAGTTCAGCCGAGCAACATCCAGGACGTGATCGCTCCAACAATCACAGCACCCGAGCTGGTTAACCAATTACAGCTTGCACATAATGTAACGATTAACAACAGTACTGTTAGGAATCGTCTCCATGAAGCCAATTTTCGTAGTCGGCGACCACTGAGATGTTTACCTCTATCTAGAGGCAATCGCGCTACAAGATTAACCTGGTATCAAGAGTTTCAGAATTGGACTGATAAAGACTGGGCCACAATTGTGTTTAGTGACGAGTATAGATATGGATTTCATCCAGATTCTCGTCGGACAAGAGTTTGTAGACGACCCGGAAGTAGAAAATGATTACGACATCTTCAAGAAGTGTATGCATACAGAGGTAGTACATTAATGATATGGGGCGGAATTATGATTGACGGAAGAACTGACCTCATTTTCCCACGTGACTTTCTCACAAGTCAGCAATATTTAGACACTATTCTTGAACCTATTGTGCGCCCGTTTGCTGCTGCTGTTGGAGAAAATTTTTTACTTTATGCATGATAACGCTCGACCATATGTTGCGCATATTGTAACAAAGTGGTTGGATAACGAGGGTATTGATGTATTGCCGTGACCAGCACATTCACCGGACTTGAATCCCATTGAGCATGTATGGGACATGCTCCAACGAAGAATTACTCCACATATGGGCAATATTTACAATGAGTTTCAATTAATGGGCATCAAGATTAATGGCGTACCAATAAGCAATTTTCGATATGCAGATGATACTATTATACTGGCCGATAACATCGAAGATTTACAGATGATGCTACATAGAGTTAATACAACTGGCAGCCGATTTGGACTGAAGATCAATAGAAGGAAAACTAAATTTATGGTGATCAGTAAAAAAAATTTCAACATGTCGACCTGCATATTTAAGACGAACGTATTGAAAGAGTACACCGATTTAAATATCTGGGATATACAGTAAATGACAAGTGGGACCCAGAAGTAGAGATTAAGATCCGAATTGAAATGCAAGATCCAAATTCATCAAAATGAGAAAGCTCTTAAGCAACCGCAACCTAAACATTAACCTCCGATGGCGCGCCACGAAATGCTACGTACTCTCTACGCTACTTTACGGCGTAGAAGGGTGGACGTTAACAGCAGCAACTATAAAGAAGTTAGCGGCTCTAGAAATGTGGCTGTATCGACGCATACTGAGAATACCTTGGACAGACAGAGTGACCAACACAGAGGTATTAAGACGAATGGGTAAAGAGGTGGAATTGTTAACAACTGTTAAAAGGAGGAAAGCGTCATACCTGGGCCATGTGTTCCGTAATGATAAGTACAGTCTGCTACAGCTTATCGTGGAAGGCAAGATTGAAGGTAGAAGAGGTTTGAGCAGAAAGAAGAAATCCTGTCTGAGAAACTTGAGAGAATGGTTTCAAATACCAGAAGCTGCGAACATAATTCATGCGGCACAAAACAGAGAAACCTATCGTATGATGGTCGCCAACCTTCGGTAGAAGACGGCACATAAAGAAGAAGTTTCAATTAAAAGAGCTTCTGAGAGAACAATGGACACAACTACCTCAAGCAGACATTAACAATGTGATTCGGAGCATGAACAGTAAATGTAGATCTGTGATAAACCAACGTAGTGTCCATACTTTATTTTATGTTTATATTTCGGATTTTTGACATTTTATGATGGTATGTGAAACATGGGTTATTTGCAATATATTTTTTTTGCTCCAATTTTCTGTTTTTTTTTGCAATTTATGGGTTTTGACATATTAAACAACAATTTGAATTACAAATTTCGTATTACTTTTTGATTACAGTTGAAACAAAATACATCTATTTATAAAAATATCCCTATAATAGACTTTTGCGTTTTGTGTATAAATAATATACGAAAAGGAATATTCACGTTTCGTCAACCGACCATTATATTATTATACGTTTTTAGCTCTTTAAATACAACTTGCTGGTCAAGACGAAAGGAAGAATATTATATTGGTGGTTCATTTAAAACCTTTCATTCTTTCACTGACTTCTGCAATATTTTTGTCAAAATAACTTCTAAAACGAAATTAAACAGCGTTGAACATGTGGGTTTTTTTTCTGCTCGGAATTTACCTGTTGCAGTACTTCGGAAACATACGAGTTCTTCAGTATTTTTCACAGATATTTATTAGTTCTTATCGATACTTTTTGATGATTATTTAGAATAATATATTAATATATTTCGTTAATTTAATACAGGTCGACGAGAAGATACAGAAAAATAAATATTTTTAATTGTTTGTGTACGAAATAAATATTAAATGTCATAATTTTACTAAGTTATCATTTATTTTTTATTCATTGATTTTATTTATTACATTATTTTTTTAATTTGTGACGGTTTTAAATTTGCTGATTTTAAAAAAAGTCATATACACCGAAGACAAGAAGAATGCGAAGAAATAAAACCACAACGAAGAACGAAATAGAAGAAAAATAGAATGTTTTAAATATAAATGATTTTAGAAAGTATTTTACATTACTTGAGCAATTTAAGTCTTATTACGAAAATAATTTTATATCGTTAGACATTTCGGCAAATTGATGTATTTGATTTTTTTAAGTATTTTTGTTGATTGATTTAAAGTATTTTTGTTGATTGATAATATTTTAAATTTTGTTTTAAATATTCAGGTCGCTGTTCTACTTTTGTACTTATTCTTTCCCTCATTCCATTCTCCCTATTGCCCTTTTTATTATAATAAAGATAACACCTAAATATGTACATATTTATATATATATATATATATATATATATATATATATATATATATATATATATATATATATATATATACATATTTATATATATATATATATATATTATATATATATATATATTATATTATATCTCCGATATTATATATTATATCTCTGATTCTACAATTAATAAATTAATTTAATGTACTTCATATTCGATCTCTCGCTTTATATTCTTCTTGTAAGTTTTTGATCATATGATTACTATTTGGTCACCTGGGGGAAAAATGAAAAAAAATTTTTCTCATCCCTGTTTTCGGTTTCTGATTCCGTTGTGTATTTTTTCATACTCTAGTTTTCCCAATATTTCTCTGAAAAAACTTCTTTCTTTTAAACTGACTAGTCGTTATTTATGGTATGTATGCTCAAAATGTTTATTTGTATGCATGTTAATATTGTAGTCATTTTGATAAAACGTTCTTTGTAACTTTCCCAACATTTGATATATCTTTCGTATTTGTTATTATAAATGTTTCTCGTTCCTCTGCTTTTGTAGCGTTTTAAATTTGTTTCTATCTATAATATTTAATATCTATATAATAATATAAATTCTCTTTTAAATTTTGTAGTTCACCCCTGAGTTGTATATAAATATTTTTGTCTTTATTTACAATCAAATCCCCCAATCTTCTGTATACATTTTGAGGTAAAAAATTTCCAGTTAAAACTAGGACGTTAAAATAATCAATATAATACGTGTTATTTCTACCGATTTAAAAGTAGTTTCAAGCTTATTTGGCGAGATAGTCGAAGGGAGATATTTGTTTAGGTTCGTAGGCATAACTGGTTCCAAGACGTGAGAGGAATTTGATTTGAGTAGGGAGTTGTAAAATCTAACGCAGATAGAAGTGAAGCAGGAGTATTCAAACTAGAAAGACGTTTGGCGATTTTGAATCAACAGTCGATTCATTTTTTTGTGTAATGTCTTAAATTCAAAACCGGTGAAAGGTGATGATTTACTCTTCGTGAATATGTCATTTTAGAACAGAGTAACCAACATAAGATTTGTGCAGTATACCGAACTGAAATTTGAAAGATATATATATATATATATATATATATATAGGGTGTCCCCTCCAGCTTCGTTTGTCGTCTGCTTGCTCCAACCAGATTTGCGTCTTTGATCATCGTTCAATATTATAGAAATGGTTTTCCTTTGTTCCTGTAGAGAATTTGTTCAGATAGCTTCAATCCCAGAGATGTAGCAAGTTTTTTTGTTGAGTGCGAAATAAGTGAAATTAAGGTAACGTTCAATATATTAATTTTCCAAGTAAAATAGAAATTTTTTTTAATAATAATTTTTTTAATAATCAATTGAAATTTAAAATAAAAATTTAAAAATTTGTAATAATTAAAATTATAATATTATGTAAGAGGCGTGGCTAAAAAATGTCATAATTTATTCTGTCTTAAAATGTTGTGTTGACATATGACAGTTTGGCTCTAATCTGTTGTAAAAAAATTTTAATTTGATTATTATATAGAAAAGATGTTTCATAGAAAAGGTTAATTTTTACGATACTTTCATTTACAAGGATATCCTTAATTTTAATAATCTATTTTGGCCATATTAGTAAATAACCTAGGAACCATTTCGAAAATTTTTGTAGCAATCTCCTTTGTAAACAGATAAACACGTAAGTTTTTGTTAATTTTGTATTTTGTTATATAGTATGTTGAGACAAAAATAAACGTTTGATTTATTTCTCTGATCTAATTTGTTGTTTAATTTAGAAGTCTCCTAACCCTTGTGTGTATTGTTGATTTTAGGAAAGAAGATTTTTTCTTTCTTCCAGCAGAAAGTTTTCTCGAAGCGGCGTCCGAATAGCAAATAGCTAGAGGTAATTCTTGTATACCATATATTGTTCGTTTTTGATCCAGGAGATTTATGTCAGTATCCCTTTGTTTCTTTTTGTAGTTACCCCAATCTGACCCATTTGATTCAACTTATCCACGACCCAGCTCTGCAACAATCCCCCGAGTGCCGTACGCACCAGTATCGATTATTTTGTTTGCTCCTTCTTAACCCCTTAGTTTCTGTCCCCAATTTTCGACCCCCATGTTCTTACCCTGAGGTAAGCAAAATATATCGTTACACTTTTTCCTTTCAGGAGTCGCTGTTCCTTACTCTTCGTTGCCACTCATTTCTCTCCATCAGGTCTTTTTCACCTAAACCTTTCTCTATTAAGTCTTCTGCCACAGAGTCCTTCCATATTCTTCTCCTCGGTTTTCCTCTATATCTTCTTCCATCAACTTCTAACAGCCCTATCTTTCGTCTCATATAGTTTCCATCTCTATGTCTGATATGACCAAACCATGGAAGTCTTTGTTCTTCAATCTTTTTTGAGACTGAAGTCTCTTGAAGCTCTTTCCTTAATTAAGTCGTTTCTGATCCTGTCCCTTCTAATCTTACCCCAACATCCACCGTAATATTTTCATTTCACCTAGATCTTCTTTACATACCACACTTCACTGCCGCACACCAACGCAGGTCCCACCACAGTCTTGTATATCTTTCTCTTTCAGCCCTTCCCCGATTTTTCGATCACAAAGTATCCCGCTCGTTCGCTTCTACTTAAACCAAACAGCCTGTATCCTGTAGGCAATTTTAAAACTAGTGCCCCATTTTCCGTTATGTAGGAGCCAATGTATTGAATTCTCCTATTCGTCCTAGCTTTCTCCAAGAAATTCTACGTCCCCAACCATTTGTATTCCTTCCAAAGTTTCTAACTTTCAAATTTGCAAAATTTGCTAAATGCTTCACTTTTTGCTAAAAATGCGAAAATTGACTTTTTTGTCCTTAATTTTTTAAGTTGTTAACTAATAAGTCCAGAAAAATGGACTGTAGGAATGCAGGAAACGGTTCTTGTTATAGAGTACTACTGAAAACAGTTGTTGTTTACCTGGGGGTATCTGTGTCACATGAACAAGTTCGTGACTCTCCAATTATAAAATTGGCTGGACCCTGGTCTTCCTGGCCTTTCAACAAACGACCGTAAGCGACTCCACTGCCCCTACGAGTACTACACTAACTAAGGTGGCACGATGCCGAAACATCGTGTAGCTCCACCTTACCCATAGTACATGTGTTGCGAGTGTTGCGTTCTGCACATACGATGACCTCAATATATCAATTGGGGTCATCCTGAAGGGGAGAGAAGATCTTCTGTTCAATCTAGAACTCGATGGTTTCCCCCTTTCGAAATGGGTATGTATTATCAAATAAAAGAAGAGAAATCAAAGACAGTGGACTGTATAAAACTCTATTTAAACAAGCAGGGGAAATTAAAAACATAAATATACATAACCAAATATACCATTATAATTAAAGAAGAATATACAAACTTAAAATTACGCAATACGAAACGACATACCAAAAGACAACCATAAACCAAACCAAAACAAAAATGTCGATTCTAACAAAAAAAAAACTACTGACCGAAAGCAGTAAAATAATTTCGTATATATACCACGTTATAAACATAAAAATATATTAAACATAAAAATATTGACATAAAGTAGTATAAGTATATCACTGGTATAAAAACAATTCAGTAAAATAAATTCAAAAAATATATATGTAGAAAATATTTCTTATGCGAGATACCACTGCGAGATACCACTAAAACCATATTCTTAAGGCGCCCCAGACAGGTCGCCATCGTGGGGAAAGGGGACAGAAAATATAGACAAAATCACACATGCCACATGCCTGACCTAAAAGGGATTCGATATTTTTCACTCGAGCTGTGAAGGTTAATTATTGTGCAACGCCCGGCAGAGGAATGACGAACGACGAAAACAATTAACGAAGGGGTTGTCCGATCTTTTAATTCGCAGACAATTATCCGTAATCTTGTAATTTTGATTACCTGATTACCTGTAAATACCATCCGTACAGTTTATTGTTATGTAATAAAGACGTATCGTTTGGATCGCGGACTTTTACTCTAACGTTAGTTCCTTTTGAAATAATTAAAGAGCTCTTAAGTAAGACCTACATATATATTCGGTATATATTCGGTATATATTAGGTAATAAAATGCACATTAAATTAATAATAAAATAAATGCAATTAGTAAATTCATAAAGACACAAAAGAATAGTAAATTAGTACAATCTAATAAGTTGTCAATTAATAATTAATTAATAAAATTATGAATGCAACTAAGTCAATAATAATTACGGATACAGTCAAATATCTGTACGCAAACGAAAATATTGTCAACGGGCGACACAATGAAATTGTTAGAAATAAAGTTTAGCAAACAAATGTCAAAAGTCCAAAACCGCGATACAATATGAGATATTTGGGCACAAAATACGTAGTTAGCCCATCCAACAACAAATTATGATGTATATACTGTGAGTATGTACTTTACCCAATGAAACAATTCCAGCCACGATGGGATTGCGAACCCTCTGTTTCGGTGAAAATTCAGGAATCCAAAAACCAAAACTCGCCTTTTTTACAAAAGGCTTTTTTACTCATTTTTTACAAGGCTTAAGCGAAGTTGAGAGGTAGAATGCACAACCCTCACAGCAAACCACGTGTGGGTTGTTTCGAAGACGAAACTCAACTGTCCGTTTTTACTTGTGGCATGTGGTTGTAACAACACATGTGGCATATGAAATCGTCCTTTGTTATCTCGCAGATGCTCGTCTTGGAATGTTTAGCCGTTATATCTTTTTGGCCCTTAAACACCGCTGTGCAATTGTATATGCAAATCTCTGTGTAAATATACGGGGAGAATCGAAACTATTAAAAAGTCTGTTAATACATTTACAAATATTTATATACAGTTGCAAACTACAACAGCGAGTACGTCACCCGTCCGGAGATCCCCCCGGGGGCGGAAAGATGACGCAGGCGGAGTAATTCCACCTCGCACGTAGATAGGTCACGTCACCGCCGAGGATCACTCCTCTACCACTCTTAAATCATTCGAGGTGGGTACGTGCCGGGACACCGACATCACCCTCGGTGGTGTAAGGCCGTGGGAGGTATTTTACGGGCCCAGATCGTTCAACCTCACCTGGCTCTTGTGCAATGAAAGTAGCGTGGTCCCACGAGATGCTCGTCTCGGATACTAGGAGTGTAGAGCGATATCCGAGATAACTATGCATCTCGAGTGCGTTTCTACAGACCTGACACCTCAAACGACGGCACTCCACCTCTTATTGCCTACCCCTAAGTCGCCTCTTACGACAGGCAGGGTCTTCTGGCCTCGGCCGTATTCTTATCTCCGCGAGATCTGTGTCGTAAAGGGTACTTTTTTTGCTTATTTCCCTGAACTATATGCCAGTGCCGGATTTAGGGAGGGGTGCTATGGGACTATTAGCCCACGGCGTACATTTTGAGAGGTGGTACGTCTTTCCCATCACGTTTTAATTCTACATGTGGATATTTCAAATTTATGGGGTTGATTTTCTGAAATAGCATGGTAATAAAACTTCATGAAGGTCCGTGCCTGCAGTAGCAGTTCGTACAAAAACACGTTTCATGTTTCCGCGAAATCGGCTAGCGCCACTGCGCCTGACGGCAGCGCATCAGGCTCTAACACGCTATCTCGTCAGTCGTAAGTCGTGGTAGCGCACTTTTCGAGACTGTGACCTTCAAATTTTACTTATTTATTAGTGAAGTGTTTTTGTCACGTTTCTAAAAAATGAGCGGAAAGGAAGGAGGTGCATTTCAGAAACGACAAAGGTTATAATAACAACAATCCAGGCAAGATAGTATACCAACGAGCACTTCTTTTCAAGACGATCCAATTGCAACAGTTTCAGACGTTTTAGAATGTAGGTTTATTTGACTGTTCTAATTAATTTTTTATTAAAATAAAATTTGCAGCAGGTTCTTTCTCACGTCGAGATGATTCATCCACAGCAAATTCAGAACAACTTTGTGATATCGAGTTACATCCTGAAAAACATTTTGAACTTCAAATTATAGTCGAAAGTAGTGTTAATCGAGTTGATTTATAAGATCCAAAATTCTGGCCAAGAAATTGTGTAGATGAAGTGCTGAAAGAATTCAAAACACAGGGTCTTAATTCTTTAGACTTTCTTCTTCTTCTTCTTCTTCGTCTAGCCATTCACGTCCACATCTGAACATAAGCCTATTCAAGTCTTCCTTTCCATTGGTTTTTATTGTACGCTACTTGTAGCCAATTTTTCCCGGCAGTCCTTTTCAGATCATCTGTCCATCTCATAGGAGGTCTGCCTATGGGTCTTTTGTGTTGGTATGGTCTCCAGGTTAAAATTGATCTGTGCCATTTGTTTAGATCGCTCCTAGCTACATGTCCAGCGTATTCCCATTTCAGCTTTAATGCTTTTTGCACCACATCGGTGACTTTGGTTTTCTGTCTTATCCATGTGTTTGTTTTCTTGTCCTTAAGTGATATACCTAGCAGTGCTCTTTCCATCGCGTGTTGAGTGACTCTAAGTATATTCATATTATTTTTTGTGATTGTCCATGTTTGTGCCGCATAAGTTAATATCGGAATAATGCATGCATCAAAAACTTTAGATCTAAGATGTAATTGAATTTGTTGATTTCTGAGTATATAGTTCAGTTTACCGAATGCTGCCCAAGCTAACTTTCTTCTTCTTTTTATTTCTTCAGTCTGAATTTCCCTGTTTAGGATTATTTTTTGTCCCAAGTATATATATTCTTCAACTTTTTCTATAACTTTATCGTTTATTATTGTCACGGTGTCTTCGGAGTGCATGACTTTTGTTTTGTTTAAATTCATTTTCAGTCCTATTTTAGAAAATTCGGTATGAAGTTCTACAAGCATGGTTTGCATTTCTTGTAGGTCAGTAGCTATCAGGATTATGTCATCTGCAAATCGTAGATTACTGAGGTAGCGGCCATTGATGTTTATTCCCTTATATTTCCAATTTAGGTTTTTAAAAACGTCCTCCAAAACTAAGGTGAACAGTTTGGGTGATAAAGTATCTCCCTGTTTGACTCCCCTGTTTAATGGTACAGGGTTCGTGTGTTCATTTTCATTTAGGTAGTATGTAGCTGTAGCTTGGTTCATAGTTTCTTTTATTAAGTTAATATATCTGCTGTCTATTCTACAATTTTGCATTGCGTTTATTACGGCCGTGTGTTCTATGGTATCGAAAGCTTTTTCGTAGTCTACAAATGCAAGGAAAACTGGAAACTTGTATTCGTTACATTTTTCTATTAATATTTTTGTGGTTAACAGGTGATCGGAAGTTGAATAGCCTTTTCTAAAACCTGCCTGTTCATATGGTTGGTATTCGTCTAATTTCCTTGTTAGTCGAGTAGTTATGACTTTGGTGAGTATTTTAAACAGGTGTGACAGTAGGCTGATGGGTCTGTAGTTTTCCAATTTTCGACTATCACCTTTCTTGTGCAATAAGATTACTTTAGAGTTGTTCCAGCTCTTAGGGACTTTGCCCTGATGTAAACAACTGTCCACAAGCTTAGTTACAATTGCAATTAGTTCCTTACCTCCTTCTAATACCATATCTGTGGTAATACTATCTTCTCCTGCAGCTTTATTTCTCTTCATGTTTTCCAATGCTGTAGTTACCTCTGAAATTGTTACTTTTGGCATTATTTGTGATCCAACATTTTTTATTAATTTCCGTGCTGGTCTCATCTCATCATCTTGTTGATGTGATCTGTAAAGTTCTGTGTAAAATTCTTCTATTCGTGTCAGTATGTTTTCTCTACTTGTGATTACATTGTGATTACAATATCATCTGACGTCGTCCTAGTGCCGGTCTGAGACATTTCATACTCTTATTTTTTTCAATAGTTGTTGTTATTAATTTTTCGTTTTCTTTTCTTTTTTGTTGTCTGATTCCTTTTCTAATCTGCCTATTAAGTTCTCTATATTCGTCGGTTCCCCTTTTGTTAGATTTATTTAAGATCTTCCTTCTTTCTATTTGTTGTAATATTTCTTTGTCTAATTCATTGCATGTTGTTTTCGGTTTTTTCAGTTGCAGAAGGCTTTTATTCACTGTTTCGGTAATAAGGTTATTCAAATCATCAATATCATTGGAGTTTATCTGCTGCATGCTAACTTGATTTAATGCATGCACTATCTTGTTTTTAAATTCACTATTTTTGATTTTTTCAGATGTCCATTTGTATCTTTTTTCATGTATTCTTTTTCTTTCTAGTTTTTTGTTAATTACTAGTTTTGTTCTTATTAGTCTTTGATCGCTTCCTAGGTCAAACTGATTTAATACTGATACGTCTTCTACTAGGTTTCTATTCTTCGTTAAGATATAATCTATTTCATTCTTTGTCTTTTTATCGGCACTCATCCATGTCCATTTTCTGCTTGGTTTTTTATTGAAAAAGGAGTTCATTGAGTACATGTTATGTTCATTCATGAAATTGAGAAGTATTTCTCCTCTATCGTTTCTTTTCCCGTAGCCATAGTTACCAATTAAATGTTCATAATCTTCCTCTTTTTTGCCCAATTTAGCATTAAAATCTCCTAATAGTATTTCATAATTTGCTTTATTTGTTTCTATAGCTGTTCTTATTTCATCATAAAATATTTCTACTTCTTCATCGTCGTGGCTTTTGGTTGGAGCGTACACTTGGATCACTTTCAGAGTGGTTCTTTTATTAATCCCGATGATGAGATATGCTACTCTGTCTGATATGGGCTTGAATTCTTCGATACACTGTGTGAAACTTTGTTTTACCAAGAATCCCACTCCAGTGTATTCGCCACCTTTATGCATTAAATGTGTGCCATTTTTTAGTATTATATACTCATCACTTTTTCTTCTGGTCTCGCATATACCAAGGATATCCCATTTTATATCCTTTAGTTCACTTTCTATTTCTGGGAATCTATTGTCGTCCGTCAGTGTTCGAATATTGTAGGAGCATAGCCAAATTGTCATCTTGTGGCAGCCGGGTCTTACCCAGGGATTCTTAGCACCCCCCCTTCCATTAGTTGTTTGATCGCTGCCGTGATCAAGACTTTGGGAAGTGCTGGGCACTGGGGGCCTTTTCTTTTTTGTCCTGTACATTGACTTGAAGGTTTGGACCGTTATCTCCTCACGCTGGTCCAGTGCGGGTTGAGGAGGGAAGGGAGGGATTTGGGTAGGTTTTAGACTTAGAATCTTCAAAAAGAAAAATAGGAAAACAAAACAGGTACTGTACTAAATCACTATTCTATAAGGTTTTAAAGAATGGTGAACAAATTCGACGTGTCTGGTTAGTTTATTCCAGAAGCACAGGCCCTTTATTTTGCTTATATTGTCGACTCTTTTTAAGCGAAAATTGCGCTTTTTCCTTTTTTACTAGATTTGACGATTAAAAAAAGGCTAAAGAAAAATGTGATAGTCATGAAAGGTCAGTCGTTCATTTAGAACATCGTAAAAAATTTATTTCAAGAAGTTCATTCTGTATGAGAAAAATCGATGATTCTCTACGGCAACAGATTGAACATGAGACCACATATTGGCGAAACGTGTTACAAAAAGTCATTAGTGTTATAAAATTCTAAGCTAGTAGGGAACTACCTTTTAGAGGAACCGACGAAAAATTTGGTTCTACTAACAAGGGCAACTACCTTGGATTACTAGAGTTAATGGCGGAATATGATCCTCTTTTAAAAGAACATATTGAAAAATATTCTTTAAAAAGCTGTGGTTCATTATTGTATTTATCAAAAACGATTTGTTTTAAGTTTTTGTAAGTGCTTTCAGATCACATATTAGAAGAAATTGTAAAACAAATTTGTGGCAAATATTATTCAATCAGTGTTCACTCTACGCCTGCTATAACACGTATAGATCAACTGAAATTCATTATTAGGTATTGCTCCGACACCGGAACACCTGTCGAGGGGTTCATACAGTTTTTGGACAATACTGGCCACAAAGCCGAAGATATGGAAGCCAGCATTTTAAAAATTTTGTCCAACCTGAATATAAATATCCATGACTGCAGGGGACAATCGTATGACAATGCGAATAACATGTCTGGCATTTATAGCGGTCTCAAAGCCCGAATAAAATCTAGGAATAGTTTGGCAAAATAGATACCATGTTTTGGTATTATTATTATAATTAAATAACAATTTATGTTTTTTTTCTCAGCTTCAACTTACAGATGGAAACGACTCACTGATCTATTGAAAAATTGTGGCCATACATTTGTTCCAAAAATAGTTAATGTGACTTGATGGTCAGAACGATTTCATGAATTCTTCTGCTTCTTCTGATTCCTATCCGTTTCGGATGTTGGAAATCATATTGGCAATGGCAATTATAACCTTGCTCGCTGCGGCTCGAAACAGCTCCGTTGAGGTTTTGTTAAACCATGTTCTTAAATTCCGCAGCCATGATATTTTCCTTATACCGGGTCCTCGCTTACCTTTGACTTTACCTTGCAACATAGACTGCAGCAGAAAGTAACGGTGCTGATTTCTCATAACGTGTCCCAGATATTGCAATTTTATGCGTTTGATCGTAAACACAATCTCTGGTTCCTTCTTCATTTTTCCTAGAACTTCCTTGTTCGTGATCCTTGCTGTCCATGATATTCTCAGCATTCTTCTATAAAACCACATCTTAAATGCTTCAAGTTTTTTAATAGTGGTAAAAGCGTCCATGCCTCCGCCACAGGGATGATTCCTGTATTGTATATTTTATTGAAGACAGCCGTGATCCAATGTATTCCTTCTTCCTTTAAGAGTTTTAAAAATTCAGCTTCTATATTATCAGGCACTACAGCTTACCTGCTTTTCATCCGTTTTATTGCTTCTTCTACCTCGGATTTAAGTATGTCCGGGCCAGTCATCCCCTCTGAAAATGAATGTCTATAATCCGTTCTTTGATCTTGAAAAAGTGTCTCCAAATATATTCTCCATTTGTCTTTCATCTCTTGTGTGTCAATGATTAATTTTCCATTGGTGTTTATGAGTTTCATTCGCTTTTTAAAAGTACCCGTTATTTCTTTTACCTTTTTGTGTACATTAAAATTGTCATGCTTGGCTTATAGTCTTTCTATTTCGTTACATTTCTCTAAAGCTTCCTTTTCTTTAGCTTCTCTTATTTTGCTTCTGATGTAAGCCTGCATTTTTTTATACTCACATTTATTTCCTTTAATTAACCTTCTGCGTTCCATTAAGTGAAGGATTTCTGGAGTCATCCAAGATTTCTTCTTTGTTTCTTTGTTTGGTTTTAGCAGATCTTGTTTAGTTTTCTTAATTATTTCTCCGAATTGATTGATTTCTCGTTGGATGTTATTTTCTTCTTTTAGTTGTTTAACTTGGTTGTTAATATATTCCCCCACTTTCTTTTTAACTTTCGGATGTTGCAGGGCTGTCATGTCGTAGTTAGGTCTAGACTTTTTCTTTATTGTCTTTAGTCTCACATCCATGACTCCCACTAAAGGTATGTGGTCAGATTCAATGTCCGCTCCTGGATATGTTTTGACAGATTTAAAACTGTTTCTGAATCTTCTTTTACCAATATATAATCTATCTGGTTTCTAATTACGTTATGGGGTTTATCTGCTGGTGCGTTTCATGTATACAATCTCCTCGGTGGTAGTTTATAAAATGTGTTCAGAAACACTAGCTTGTTATCTTCTGCGAATATTTCTAGTCTGTCACCTCTTTCGTTTCTTTGTCCTAACCCAAAAGGTCCGATTAGAGACGTTTTCCGTTCGGCCCCAAGTTTTGCATTAAAATCCCCCATTATGATGCTGACTTCGGGTTTAGGTATTCGTTCGAATATATCCTCTATGCTTTGGTACATAGTCTCTACTTCCTCGTCGTCTTTATCTGCAGTGGAAGCGTATATTTGTATTATGTTTACATTCACTGGATTGGCTCTTATTTGCAGTAGCATTACTCTGTTGGACACTGGGACAAAATTTAAAATACATCTACTAATTTTTCTCGTTATTATCACACCAACTCCATGCTCTAGTTTTCCATCTGATGACCCTGAGTGGAATATTCTGTGATCTTTTTTGTCAATGCTTCCTGTTCCGGGCCATCTCATCTCACTTATTCCCATTATGTCAATGGTAATTCTTTTCATTTCCTGAATGGCATTGTCTATTTTTCCACTCCTTGTCATAGTTTTCACATTCCATGTGCAAATTTTTAAATATTGTGGTTTTGCTGCTTTTTCTTTTTCATAGGTACTCATAACTGCCCCCCCCCCCCGGATATCCGATTGGGAACTTACTCCGGAATCGTATTTGGTTGTGAGCATTACCATATATGATTTTATACTAGGACTATTCAATGGAATCTTTAATGTAGTGGTTGTCCTCGGCCTTGTATATCCTTATGCCGTTGACCTCTACTGAGGTTCTTTCGCCTTTAGGGCCAGTTTCCCTCGGACAAAAGAGTGCCCCGTCACTTACCAGCTCATCCGCCCGAAGCCGTTGGCCAGTAAGTGGGGGATTGCTTATACCGGCAATTATTCGGTGAAATAGATGGGAGAATATAGGGAAGTAATTTGGGATTTGGGTAGGATAATATTGGGGTTTGGGCCTGGTTTCCTCTAAGTAGGGAATGGAGGAAAACCAGGAGCTCGCGTGGGCAGGGACGCTACCTCCCTGAAGTAAGTCTACCCTCTTATCACAACAAACGGAATACAGCAAATAAATTGAAAGTCGCAAAATAAAATTACAGTTTGACGAAGCAAATACAGAAGAGATCCTTACACCGCCAAATAAGATTAGAAACCAAGTGCTGTATAAATCAATTGATTACTTGGCAAATAATCTAAAATCTAGAGGAGATGGAGGAGAGGAGAAGCTTATGAAGATTTTGCCATCACTTTCTCATTTTTATGTTTTCTACCTCTTTCAGAGGATAACGTGATGTCAGACAGAGCGACGATATTAGTGAATATTTATTCTAATGACTTGAATACATCTCTAGCAAGTGACTGTATTTAATTAAAACATTTTATAATGTCACTACTAGGCTAAGTTGAGTATAAAAATCTACTGAGTGCTACTTTTGTGATGGAACTTTTGCATAAAAATAATATAATTGCAACATTCCCAAACGTAGAAATAGCACTAAGAATCTTCTTATCGATAATGGTTACTAACGCAACTGGCGAAAGATTATTTTCCACTGTAAAAAGGGTCAAAAATTATTTGAGAAATACGATGACGGAAAGAACATTAAATTAGTTCGCTGTTTTAAATATTATAAATGATCTGCTTAAAAAATTAGATTTTAATAAAATCATCGACCTATTTGCAAGTAAGAAGTCCAGGAAAAAATGTTTGTAAAGAATCATATTAATTTATTTTACAAGTTGTGATTTTGTGTCTGTGTGGCACTTGTGTATATTTGTAATAAATTATCTTATAATATTAAAATAGTTTTAATGAAATGTTAACCTAAGACGCATATATACCTACTCGAGAGTGACGTTTAGTATGACTTAGCCCCCGGCGGCCCATGAACGAAATCCGGCACTGCTATACATATAGCATATAAGTTCCACTTTTATTACTTCTGTCTTCATTACATTTGAACTGAGTCTCTATACGTGTTTTATATCTATTTTACGAATTTATCACTCCATATCTGAGAAACGAGCGACGACAAATCCATGGTTAAATGAAATATTATTTTTGGATTCTTAGAACAGTCATAAATTATTTATGAGGCATAGGTGAGTCATGAAAGTCGTTATTTATAATCACTCTATACAAGACACACCACCATCCTTAATCAAACCACTTACGGTTAGAATTTATTTATCGAAAACTCCTGATAATTTTAAACGTATCGTTTTAAAAATCTGCTGTTGTGTTGCTAAAAATAAATGTTTATGTTTATATTTTATACCTTTTCTCAACTCTGGCTCCTCGATAATAAACTATATTAACTATAAACTACGCACTCAAATTACAGTCCTTTTGTCACGTAATTTCGTTCAGGTGCGTAGTTAAATTAATTTTCAAATAAAAGGAGTCCAGAGGCGGGGTATATGCGTTGTCTACCGTAATATTATGACTGGTACCTTCGATGGGCTCTACCAACCGAAGAGTTATTTCGTTATTGGTATTTACAAATTTGTATGGAACTTCTGGCTGAGTTCCCACGTAAGTCTCCAACTTGAATGTGTAAAACGTTCTTGCGTCTACCAGAGCAAATGTTTTAATGCTCTATTTGGCTGGCTTCATTGGGATGTACTGCTTAAACGCACAACGTCCCCTAAATGCTAATACTTGTTCATCTACTGTAAGATACTTACTAGGAATGAAGTTATTTTGGAAATTCACCAAAAATATTTCCAGAAGTTCTCTAATGGGTGCAAGTTTATCAATTTCTCTTCGCTCTGTTCTTGTCTCGACATCATCGAACCGTAGACAGCTTATGAGAAATCGAAAATTTTTCTCGCTCATTGCCAGGTAGCTTGACTCACCTCCGGATCCTTGGAATTATCCCATATTTTATGTAAATTTTTTCTGGAACTTCTAATAATACTAATCAAGAACAATTTCCCAATACATGCACGAATTTCAGTCATTAGTTTGTCTACAAGCTTGATTTCTTTGGTAATTGCTCCGTATCTTTTCAAAAAAAAATATTTGCTCCCCATTTAGTCACCCCATCTTTTCCTCTGTAAAAATTTTAAGGACGCACTTTATCAGAGTCGTCTGACGTTCCTTTATCTTGGGCCAATTCCTCTTGCTCCGATGTTTCCAATTCAGAGTCTGTTTGTAATTACTCCTTTCAGCAAAATTCACAATCACATCGAGATCATTTTCAAACTCATCATCACAGTCCTCTTCTTCCCCACTTGATATATTTTTTATACTTTTTATTAACGTCCATAATTTGTTTGTTGGCGGTAAGTGTTTTTTGTATATTGCCATTCGCATTATTTTTTACTAATTTTTTTATTTCATCGTTTTTCAGTATTCTTAATATTAATTTTTGGTTCTTGTCTTCTGAGATTAATTTTATTTTCACGACAGCAACGAGATTGTGATATGATATATTGCTATGTAGTCAAAACCCAACGAAAAATAAGCTAAAATATCGACGTTGCACGAAAAGCACACGAATTACAATATGCTTAACAATTTAGTTTTTTTTCTTAGAATTTACTCCAGCTTATTTTTTAAATATACTATAATAATTATTTATTATACAACATATTTCTAATATAATTATACAATTCAACAGAGGTGGATAAAGAAAAGATAAAGAGAAATAAACAGCGTTTAGTTTTTGACGAAATACATTAATATAATTTTTTAAGATAATGATCATTATTATTTTTTTAAGTTTCTATTTCAAATTTCGCATATCTTATTAAATTTATTTTGTTTTTATTTGTGACGTTTTTTAAATGGTAACTGTTTAAAAAAGAAGAAAATAAAGAGTCAACTTGCCGAAAAGAAATAAGCTGAAGAAAAGAAGAATCCCCAGAAATGAAAACCATACATAAAGTAATCGAAGAAATATATGATGCTTAAGAAGAAAAATAAACGATTTTAGATATTTTTAAGTTGTTATGATGTATTTTATATTATTCAAATAATGAACTAAATTTTAAATCATAGATATTTGTTAATTTTTTAATTGTTGTCTTTCTTCGCACTAAATGTCTGCATAGTTAATAATTTTTCCATAATAAAGTGCTCAAATTTAATTACTTGCTATTATTTTCTACCCTTTGTAATCTTTGTTTACTCGTGTTAGCTTAGCTCTTGTTACAACACAAACAATTCTGATCCCACTCCTTTTATTTTTGGCTGGTCAACCAAACTGTTCGTCCGGTCTTCCTGACTCCCAAACGAAAAATGTTCTTTTGCTTTGATGTAAACTCTCTTAACCTTGGATCTTAAGCTTGGAATCTGACGTCTATTTATCTGAGGCGCAAAACACTTGACATTTTTTCGCCTGTTTTTTTCACAAGAAACGCGAAATAAAAGAAAGACTGCCCTTGATCTCGTATAGATATCTGCCAGTAGAAATACATTTAAATTATGTTTATTTTCGTTCAACAGTCTTAAACGCAATTCTCATAGTCTACTAAAAGGTGTAAATATTTTTGTGTTTATCGTGATTCTTCAAAACCACCAATGGTATAGATGGAAACAATTTCAAATTAATATGTCGCTGGTCCTAACTGCGAAATTAAACCATATTTAGATTTCCTTATCTATATTGAACAAACCTATAATAAAAACCAGGAATTGACGTACATTCTTTGTTGTTTGTTGAGCAGGGAACATTTTCACGGCAATCAGATAATCTTCTACACGTTTGATGGAATTACTTTTTATTATATGACCTAAGTATTTACAGAATTTTTGCCGAAAGTGCATTTAGAAAATTTTAGTCTGGATCCTTCATTTTCTATGGCTTCTAATAATTTAGATAAACGCAATATTATGTACATAAAAGGTTTTTAGAAAAAATCTGATGTCATCTATATAATTGACTGTAAAGTTTGAAAGAATGTAGTTTCGTATAATAATCCTTTGAAAAATTACCGGAGCCATGTTCAAACCAAATAAAAAGCAAGTCCATTGGAAATGGCCCTCGTGTGTTTCAAATGACGCTTTTTCCTTATCTTATATTCTCACAGATATTGACCAGAATGCTGAATTAATGTCTAAAGTGAAAAAGTATTTACAATTTATAGTTTCTACGATTAAGTTCGAAAAAGTTGTGACTGGGGTAACACAGACTGGGTTTGAATATTAATATAGACAAGACGAAGGTAATGGTGGTTAGTAGAACACGAAATATGCAATTAAATATAAGAGTTAACAATAAGAACATTAAAAAGGTCCTCGAGTTCAAATATCTCGGCAGTTGGATAACTAAACATTTAGCTCCAGATATAGAGATACGTAGCAGGATTGAGCAAGCCAGAACAGCATTTACTAATATGAGAATCTTGCTAAGCAACAGCAGCCTTAACTTAACGCTTCGATATCGCTTTGTATAATGTTACATTTACTCCTTACTGCTATATGATGTAGAAACCTGGATCATAAAGGCCGATGTGTAAAATTATCTGGACAGACCACACAACAAATGTCGAAGTATTAAATCGAATGGGCAGAGAACGAGAATTGCTGCCAATAATAAAAAGAAGAAAAACTTCTTATTTGGGTCATATATTTCGAAATTTCAAGTACAAGTTCTTAAAGAATATTATGGAAGGCAAGATTTAAGGAAAACGGGGCATCAGAAGAAAGAAATACTCATGGCTTAAAAACATAAGGAATTGGACTAACCTCGATGCCCATGCACTCTTTAGAGCCACACAAGATCGAGAGGAGTATGCCAGAATTGTCGCCAACATCCACTAATTTGATAGGGTACCATAAGAAGAAGTGGGGTAACAATTTTATTAAAGTTACTAAAATCTATGCAAAGTCTTGTTTTTCTGTCCACTCCTTTTTTATATGCGAGAGTTACTGGAGCAGCAAATGGACTGTATGATTTAATCTACTGCATGTCTTCAATTTTACATCTGTATGTTTTTTTTTGAGCAGTTTTATCCAGTTTGGAGAATATCCAAACAATACAGTAACATATGGCATAAAATAAAATGGAGAAAATTCTAGAATTTTGTATTAACGATCTACTGGTAGTAAATACTCACTATCACTAGTAGCATTTAATGGAGCAGGAATGCAAAAAGTATACTAGATCAGATTGTCTAAAAATTGTATATGTACACGTTTTACAAGAACAAAAACGGCACTTCGGGAGTGACCGAGGAAAGGAAGTATAGCTTTCTTATCGTCTACGCAGTGAGCGATGGTTTTTAATTTAATTTACAAATTAATTCAATTGATTTGATTGAAATATTTTATTTATAAACTTAAAACCCTAAAAAAAGACGCTGAAATAGAAACAGAATATATAATATGGTAGAAATGCTCATAGAAATACATGCTGTGATGACATTGAAAGTTGACCCAAGAAAGACGAGCGTATTTGTCATAAAGCTTATACCCTAAATAGACTTATCTATATTATCCATTTTGCGTATATCATCATAACGATTTGATTGTACTAAAAATTCTTGAATGATTGAGTTGACAAGCTTAGTAATATTTTTTTAATTAATCGACGGCCTAATTAACAAACCACGTAACTCCAAAAAAATCGAATTTTGGATTTTAATATTATTATAATGATCTACGGTAGCTTAACATTTCTGCCTAAGCAGTAAACTCCAAAAAAAAAATAACTAATTAGAAAAATGGAAAAAACAAAATACGTATCTTTTTTGGTGGGAAATTTGTTAACGCAAACTTCGTAACTCCTGGCTGTGGCAGCCTGTTTCCATAGTGTAGCACGTGAGTTGTGTGGTGCTTGGCTGATTCATTCTGCCTGTGTAAATATATGTTTCCAGTTGATCTAATGATTCTTAAATTTGATGGTTAGTTTCTAATGTTCTAACCTTAGCTTATTCTCGCCTGTTTAAGCTCAAATATATTAGCAAATCGATAAATTTCAAGGGCAATATAGTTACTTGGTTTTCTTACAAATCAAAATGTTTGGTTAGTTTCCTATTCAGTGGAGTTACGGGTTTTGTTACTTACTCTTCGTTTAATAAATAATTTACTATTGAAATATGAAGATATATTAAAATTTTAATACGTTTCATGTTAAATAATTATGAACTATATTATACCATAAGGATTTTACGACAAAGTATAAATATTTTTAGTATTAGGAGTTACGTGTTATGTAACAAACTTTTTTTGGAATTACGAGTTTTATCGATGAATGATAACGCAGTTACGTGTTTTTACAATGGTGATTTACATAAGAATGGAATAAACTTAGGGAGTTAAGTGTTATGTCAGTTAAGTGTCAGATTTTCAAATAAAGCTGACAACTAACAGGGTTTTGTTTTGTTTGCAGGAGAAAAATGTTTTCGAAAACAAGAAAAATATTAGACTTAGCAAAATGTGCAGCTTAATCGGTTCAAAACGATACAATTATACCAACAAAGAAACAAATCAACTTAACTCCCGAGGCTAAAATAGCAGTTGACAACAGTGATTCCAAATCAGATTGTTTAATAGAGAATGATAATGGTACCTTACTTCCAGTTCAGACCTACAATAAAGTCGCTTTAGATGACTCCGGTTTATACACCGACATAGTAGCAGAATGCACCACAAAATCAATTAAAGAAGAATCTTTTCCAGCAAAGGGAATATCGAACTCAACTTCAGACAACACACATGTTGGAAGCGATGATTTTTCATTGTAAAAGATGACGGTACCTTATTTTCAATACAGACAGCTATAGGAGACTCTAGTTTGCGTTTTGAAAATTTATCTTTAAAATATACAGACGGTACTGGATTTTTGTTTCAATACAGAGCGGCGGCAAGCCGCTTATACGTATTTCGACCTCTTTAGATCTCGTCAGAGCGGTATAGCCACTTCTCCACCTCTTTTTTTATTTATCTTTAAGTTTAGATGTTTCAGAGAGTGAAGCCCTGACAGCCCTTAAAGAAATAAACTGTGATAAAACCCTGAGTAGCCTTAAATATGTTGATCCTAATTATTCTAGTTATAGTTTTAATGCGGAAAAAATACTAGCAGTCATGACAAGGTGACAGTAGTTAAGACAAACTATGCTTCAGAGTTGGATTCAGAGGATGATGTTTTAAACAGATTCGTGGTATATGCTGAAGTACACAATGAACAAATTCCAAAATCCAAACAAAACTTTGCTTTGGCTCAAAAGCCTTTGAAACTCCATAATAGAAAACTGATTAAACAAAAGATTGGAATCATTAAGAGAATTTTTATCGACTTTACCGAACGTGCAATCACACTATTGACGAGCGAGCTCAAAAAAACTTTACTTGGAGCCGCATTGGTTATTGGTTATTACAAGCTCAACTGTATCAGTTTTATGCATAAGACTGGTGCAAGGCAAAAGATTATAAGCCACTTTCTTCTTGCATATTTCACAAGACCTTCGAGGTCCTGAGTTTATCGTTATACAGGACAAAAAAGGATCAATGTGATATATGCAGGGCATATAAGCTAAACCACATTACTAAAGAAAATTTTGAAACCCACAGAACAAAGAAGATGAAGCTAGAGAAGAAAAGTCAAAAGATAAAATTAATGAAGAGCATGAATGATCTTCAATCACTGTTACTATGCCCGAAATCAAACGCATCAGGCCTTTACTACAGGCGTAAACTTTCGGTACACAACCTTAGTATGTTTAACCTGAAGACAAAGGAAGGGTTTTGCTACCTTTGAAACGAGACAGAAGGGGAACTTTTAGAAAATTAATTTGCCAGCATTTTAAAAAAAATTGTTGAATCGCAACTTCCCCTGTGGAACAATGTAACGAAGATTGTAATATTTAGTGATGGATGTAATTATCAAAACCGAAGTGCAGTTGTGAGTAACGCCCTCTTACATGTGGCCGTTAAATATGAAATAACTATACAGAGTAAATATCTCAAAAAGGTTCACACTCATATGGAGTGTGACTCAATGCATGCTACCATAAAACGATATTTAAAACACAGAGAAATTAATATGGCGGCAGACTACATTGACGCATGCAAAAAATGCAAGTCAAATAAGTCCATACAAAGTGATGTATTCGGATCACTCTTTTTTTAAAGACTTTATGAAACCATTGGTTTTCAAATCAATTTGTGCTGGTATTGGAAAAGTGGACCCTAAAGTCAGACATCAGATGCTTGAAATATGATGCTAATGAAAAAATATACTACAAACTGTTCTTCAACGATGACTTCAAAATGATAGCAAAAAAAGGTTGACGAAGGATCCAGAAAATCCAAAAGATAAACCCAAGATCCTAATAAATCTGTGACCAGTTACCAGACAAAGTTCGAGAACTCCTTCAAGCTAACTTTTAACCACTCTACAATGACAGACTGAAAATTACTGCGGCTAAATATCAATATTTAAAAGAACTGAAACCAAGTATTGCAAAAGACTATCACTTATTTTATGATAATTTACCTATGTAACAAAACTTTGTAATTTTTTTAAAACAAATGTAATACACGTTTTCAATCCAAGTTGTACTGTCCATATTTTATTTCTCCTATGTAGATAATATTTTGTAACATTGGGTCAAATGAAACTAGTTTAAATTAATCAAATATTAGGTTTAAACCACTTAACTCCCCAATTGAAAGTTTGCAAACCGCGTATCTGTTAAAGTAATACCACATAACTCCGTAACTCAATCTGTAAAAACTCCTAACTCCAATTAAAAATTATATTAGGTATATTTATACATGGAAAATATTCTACTGATATTAGACTTATATTTATATTGGTGTTTTTAAAAATATAAAGTCAGTAAGGCCCACTTTTTTGAAGTTATTTAGTTTTTTGTGGCTCCTGTAAAAACAGGATAATGTGAGTTACGTGGTTTGTTAATTAGGCCGTCGTAATGAATTATATCTAACAAGTATTGATTCTTTTTTTAAGGTGACCAAATTCTTTACTAATGGATGACCATAAAAATTCTGATCGTAAGTATCAATACATTTACGTTTGTCGTCATTTATAGTCTAGTTGGTTACAATTGGCCAAATAGCAATAGGATACTCAAATAGCAGAGGGTGGGCGTAGAGGCCATAAATCATTGAAGTATGGATGTAGTTAAAAACATGGTTTTAAATATCTTTGCTTTCAATACTATCACTCAGTTAACGGAAAAAGTTACCGATGGTTTCATGGAAAAAATAGATTATTATTAACTGGCTCCGACATCCGACGCAAGACTATCCAGTATGTTACCACAAGGTACCATTAAGAATGTTTTGGAATGTTTAATCACATTAAAAAAGAACAAATATTTATATAACAACAGATGACAACAAATCTGGTTTATTTGTAATAACATGCCAATTGTAACCAAATCTACAATAGGCATTTGCGACCACCAGTAAGATCTGTAATATATAGACGGCGGCTCTAGAGATCCTCACAGCTAGCCCTTCTGCGCACATCTCCGCGACCCCATACTATTCATCAACCTCCCTAAATAATATCACGTATCTTTGTAGACGATTATCTTGTTAGAAACAACCTGTCTCTGTATTTTTCGTAGATCAATGATTTGATATGTGAACAAGTATTACTTGAGTATTTTCTATTTTCTCGTGTCAATATCTCTTACATTAGGTTAGTTAAATATTAAACAGCATGTTCTCAGTTAAACTAATACGTTTGTTGATGTGATTTTTTTACTGCTCATTGTTCCAATAAAGTTTTTTGATTCCTCTTTATGCAGCCACTATCTGTACAAGTCTAGCTTCGTGACAATAATGACACAGAATCAATCAAAAGTTGAGCGATTGAAAATTTCATGACTTAATTATTAAAAATATATTTTTAGATTCAGATGATCTAAATGAGACGAACAATTACAGTGAATCGATGAATTCTATTTCTCTAGACATGGAAACAGGTATTTTTAGGACAAATGCTTTCATATTTCGTATATTTACAAAATATAATTTTAGACTCGGACTCTACCAGTGAGGAGAACCAAAGCGAATCAGATGTAAATCATCTTCCAAAAACGCAGGAACGAGTTTCTGCAGGTTCTTTTACTAGTTGTAGCTTGTACACTAGTCAAGGTACTCCAGATACACCAGCTACACTAGCTAGCCCAGCTACATCAGATATCCCAGCTACACCAGCTGTCTTAGATCCACCAGCTACCGTAGCTACAGCAGCTAGACCAGCTACATCAGTTACACCAGCTACCCTAGCTACACCTGTTACCCCAGCTACACCAGGTACCACAGTTACTCCAGCGACTCCAGATACACCTGCTACCGTAGCTACACCAGCTACCCCAGCTACAAGCGATACTCCAGCTACACCACCTACCCCAGCTACATCTGCTACATCAGCTACCTCAGGTACATCAGCTTATTATTTACTTTATACCAATATCACATATGCCAAATAGCAAGTACAATTTTGTTACGTCATTTAAAAGTTAGCGACTTTTTATAACACGAAAATAGAATAATACTAACATAGCTTGCTTACAGTGTCCTTCAGATTTGTCCATACTCAACCTGCGCAAAATCTTTGAAAATAAATTTTTTATAGGGGTGGCGGCCGACTTTTCATAGCGACGACGCTTTTTTGATCTTTCATGGTTACCTTTCTATTATTTCATTCGTCTGTATGTGGTACCTGGTGAAGCCGTTTTCACACTGCGATCTATTGAGAATCAGTTCTGAGCTTGCGATTTCGTCTTGTCGACTAGAGCAGACCCCTGGTATGTATTAAAACATGAAGCCGCTTTAGTTGATAAGGCCATATTTTATTGCCTTTTGGCGGTTCGATTCTGATGTTGGAATGTTGATTTTAATTTAATTGGTTTTTTTATTCAACTGGTTATAATTCCGGTTAAAGTTTCAATTAATTTCAAGCAAGCGAAGTGTTCTGCAGAACTTCGTTCGATATTTAAGACTCTAGAATAAGGTCATTTAATTCAAGTCACGTTTACAGTCCTAAGGCGTTTTAGTATATTTAAGTGAAACAAAGACCTATCATCAGTGTTAGATTATATGTAACCTCATGTCATTTATCCGACCACTGTCTGCAAGTTAAGCTTCGTGACAATATGTATACTTATTCAATCAAAGGTTAAGCGATTGAAAATTTCATGATTGAAGTATTAAAAATATATTTTTAGATTCAGATGATCTGAATGAGAAGAACAATTACAGTGAATCGATGAATATTTCTACAGACACGGAAACAGGTATTTTTAGTCAAAATGCTTTCATATTTCGTATAATTACAAAATAGAATTTTAGACTCGGATTCTACCATTGAGGAGAAACAAAGCGAATCAGATGTAAATCATCTTCCAAAAACGCGGGAACGAGTTTCTGCAGGTTCTTTTACTAGTTGCAGCTTCTACACGAGTCAAGGTACTCCAGATACACCAGCAACACTAGCTAGCCCAGCTACTCCAGATATCCCAGCTACACCAGATATCCCAGCTACACCAGCTGTCCCAGATCCACCAGCTACCGTAGCTACCACAACTAGACCAGCTACACCAGGCACACCAGCTACCCTAGCTACACCAGTTACCCCAGCTACCCCAGCTACACCAGCTACACCAGTTACCACAGTTACTCCAGCAACCCCAGATACACCTGCAACCGTAGCTATACCAGCTACCCCAGCTCCAAGCGCTACTCCAGCTAGACCAGCTGCCCCAGCTACACCACCTACCCTAGCTACACCTGCTACACCAACTACCTCAGGTACATCAGCGTATTATTTACTTTCTACCAATATCACATATGCCAATTAGCAAGTTCAATTTTGTTACGTCATTTTAAAGTTAGCAACTTTTTATTACACGAAAATAGAATAATACTAACATAGCTTGCTTACAGTGTTATCCAGATTTGTCCATACTCAACCTGCGCAACATTCCTTAAAATAAATTTTTTATAGGACGACGACTGTTCATAGCGACGACGCTTTTTTGATCTTTCAATGTCAGCTTTTGTATTATTTCATTCGTCTATATGTGGTACCTGGTGAAGCAGTTTTCACACTGCGATCTATTGAGACTCAGTTGTGAGCTTGTGATTTCGTCTTGTCGACTAGAGCAGACCCCTGGTATGTATTAAAACATGAAGCCGTTTTAGTTGATGAGGTCATAATTTTATGTGTTGTAAAATGATATTTTTTTCTAGTATAGTTTTTTTATTTTCTAGGTACTAGAAAATCTAGTATCAAGTCATTCAAATCCCGTTTACAGCCTTAAGGCGTTCGAGTATATTTAAGTAAAAGGGAGACTATCATCAGTGTTAGGTTATACGTAATCACAGGTCATTTATCCGGCGACTGTGCAAGTTTATCTTCTTGACAATATTTATTCTTAATTAATCAAATTTTAAGCGGTTGGAACTTTCATGATTTGATTATTAAAAATATATTTTTAGATTCAGATAATCTGAATAAGAAGAACAATTACAGTGAATCTATGAATTCTACAGACATAGAAACAGGTATTTTTACGACAAATGCTTTCATAATTCGTATAATTACAAAATATACTTTTAGACTTGGATTCTACCAGTGAGGAAGAACAAAGCGAATCAGATGTAAATCAGCTTCGAAAAACGCCTGAACGAGTTTCTGCAAGTTCTTTTACTAGTTGCAGCTTGTACACTAGTCAAGGTACCCCAACTACACCAGCTACACTAGCTACCTCATCTACATTAAGTACACCAGATAGACCAGCTACCCCAGCTACATCAGCTAACTCAGCTACACCAGCTACCCCAGCTGCACTAGCTACCCCAGCTACACTAGGTACCCCAGCTACCCCAGATACCGTAGCTGCCCCAGCTACCCCAGCTACACTAACTACCCGAGCTACACCAGCTACTCCAGGTACCTCAGCATATTATTTAATTTCTACCAATATCATATGATATCCTAATAGCAAGGACAATTTTGTTGTGTGTTTGTAGGTATTGGAAGATATTTGAGTAATCAGCTTTATTCAAATTTTCAACATATGGAAAATTGCTATTACTTTTTTTTTACAAAACCGTTCGTTAATAATTGAATAAGGTTAATTGGAAAAAAATAAAGTTATATCGCTAATACTGACGTATAGATTATTTTTATAAATTATGTTAGTTATTTTGAGATGCACTGGACAGAAAAAGCAAATTTTGCAAACGGAAAGCGTACTTCCGAATCATTAATTTGAATTAAAGTTATATTTGTTGTACTATAAATGAAATATTCAGACTTACAAATTTAGCTGCATGCTCCTTGTGGATCGTATACTACTGTGATATATATTTATATTGTTCTAGTTTATTTGTCTTTATTCTAATTTATTGTCTATATTCTAATTTATTAAAACTCACGATAACTAATTACGAATTTATTAAAGTCTTTATTAATCCTAATTTATATTACAAATAATAATTTATGTTTCGTTACATTTAAATATCGCGGTTCCCGAGCTTCTTATGACTGACCGCCCCTCAATGAGGATCACCGTTATTTATACATCAAAATGCCGTTATCTAGAGAAATCTGGCTAGGCATCGATCTTTCCATCCATTAGGTGAGTCATTCTCGGCCGTCGACTGCATTCATGGTTACCTGAATACTCGACCTTTCTTGTAGAAGGGTCTAGATATTTCTGTAAATAACTGGTATCGAAGCTCAGGTAGATTTTGACCTACAAATTACGAGAATCAATAAAAAAAGAATTAGTCATAAAATATTTACAGTTCTATATGCCATAACATTTAAAATCGTAACATTGCCCCCCTCTTAAAAGATGGTTCCTCCTGGAACCTTGTCGGGACTGGAACTGGAACGACATGCTGATATCGGCAACTGGACCCTCTTTTACAACTTCCAGTTGTATAGAAATGACAAGGGACGGTTTTCTCTCCGCACCAGTAACTATGCGGATTGCAACAGACTAACACCTGGACTTCGGTGTCTTTAAAGATTTCCTCCACCATGTTTCGTATAACCCTCCAATCTAATTGGCGGCACTCCAACTTTGGCATGGCTAACTTTTGCACGTCGGACTCTAGTACGTGCTCTCTCAACTGAAGTAAGGCTTCCCATACATCTCGGTAGGTAGGTTGGTCACGGGCAGTGTCTTTTATTACCAGGTAGAAAAGGTAACGTAATGCATCTTGAAGTTTCAAGGTTTTACCAAGAGCTGGCACTCAGGCCCGTTCCTAGGGTAGTGAGCGCCTGCGTGCAGGATTTTTTGTGCGCCCCCATATTATGTTTTTAAGATATCTATATCATAACATGTTCTTGTGATATGATTGAAAATATGATATGAATGTAAAAAGAAAAATAAAACGAATCATGTTTGAAAAAAGGTTTTATTTTCAAAATTAAATGAAGAAAAAAGGTCATTTTAAAACAATATTATTATGTAAGTTAACAGTAAGAAAGAAAACACTCAATTCGCAAATTAATAAGGCATTCTGGAATATAACATGAAACAATAACGGAAAGGAGATAATCTCAATGCAAAAAAACTTTTGTTTACCAAGTGAAAAATAAAACAAATATTGGAATTACAACATGACACGTCGTGCTTTCACAGATGCAAGCTCATTAATTATTTCATTGTGATCAATGGCTTCACAAATTTTATTTTCAATTGAAATGACTGCCAAATCTGATAGCCTTTCTTGGCACATTGACGTTCTTAAATAATTTTTTATTAGCTTTAGCTTTGAAAAACTCCTTTCGCCAGATGCCACCGAAATTGGAAGGGTCAGGAATATTCTCAAGGCTATAAATAGATTTGGAAACAAGGATTGTAAATTTTTCTTTGTTATATAATTTAAAATATCTATGGGCGAATCCGAAATTTTGCCAGAGTCTGTGATTGGGTTAAGAACTTTCTTCTTCTTCTTCAGGTGCCATCTCCGCTACGGAGGTTGGCAATCATCATAGCTATCTTAATTTTTGAGGCAGTAGCTCTAAATAGTTGTTTTGAGCTGCATCCAAACCATTCTCTCAGGTTCTTCAGCCATGAAATTCGTCTTCTTCCGATGCTTCTTCTGCCATCTATTTTTCCTTGCATTATGAGTCGCAGGATGCCATACTTATCGCCCCGCATCACATGTCCGAGATACTGTAGCTTTCTTTCTTTAATTTTAAGTTCAATTTCCTTCTCTTTGCCTATTCTTCTCAGTATTTCATTGTTTGTAACTCTATCTACCCAGGAAACCCTCATAATTCTTCTATAGGTCCACATCTCAAAGGCGTTAATTCGTCTCATAGTATCTAGATTTAACGTCCATGATTCCACTCCATAATATAGTACACTATATACGTAACATTTTGTTAGGCGTACTTTAAGAGCTAATGTTAGATCTTTGCCACATAGGACCTTTTTCATTTTTATAAAATTAGAACGTGCTTTTTCGATTCTGACTTTGATTTCTGCCGTGTAGTCATTATTTTCTGTTATAAGTGTTCCTAGGTAAGTGTACTTTTTTACTCTTTCGATCTGCTGGCCCTCTACTATCAAGATTTCGTTAGTATTATAGTTGTTTTTACAAATTTTTATAAACTTCGTCTTTTTGACATTAAGAGAGAGTCCGTACTCCCTACTACACATGACTATTTTGTTCATGAGTCTTTCCAGGTCTTGTAAACTATCGGCTATTATTACTGTATCATATGTCTGCCTGTCTGCATATCTGATGTTGTTAATTAAGACTCCATTTACTCTTATGCCGACTGTTTCATCTTCCAGAGTTTCTCGAATTACCTCTCCAGGTTAAGAACTTTGTATGGCAGAATTTCATTATGCAAATCAAGACCATCAATATCTTTGCATACGTTTCCTGTATGTTGAATTTGTAAAGCTAAATCCAAATCCATACATGATCTTTTAATCACATCAGAATCTAGATTTTGAAAATTATCCAAAAATCCAAATAAATCGTGTAACTTATCTATTCCCCCAAAGCGTCTTTGTAGGGATTGAATTGTGTCCAAAATTTGAAAATAAAAACTGATCTTAAATTTTTGTTTTGGATCGAATACTGTTTCATCTGTACCTTGATACGAAAATTGAAGCTTCGTCTTTCTTTGTCTTAATAATGGAAATGTTTGCTCTACATCACTTTTTTCTGCTTCTGCTGCAGCCCCATTCATGAAAATCTCGAAATGTTTGTCTAACCTTTTTTCAGTGAAATAAATAATAAGATTTTTTTATTTCTGTGTGGCATTCATTTTAAAGTTGTATTTGGATTCTGGACCATTTTACTTACTATATTAATTTTTGTTAACACATCATGTCAAATTATAATAGAAAAAATGAATTTGAACGTTTTAGTTTTGTCTAATAGTGACCTTGCTGAATGTTTCGTGTTCATATCTCTTGAATTATCTTCCACCAAATCATGTAAATTTTTCCACATTTCGAGGAATTGAAACCTAAGAGGGCGAATGGCTTTGACTCTGCTTTCTCATCGTGTTTCACTTACTGATTTTAAAGTTAAGTTTGGTACATTCCTTTTTAAAATGTCCCATCAGTAGGGTAAATAATTGAAAAAAAAAAAAGAAAAAAAAATTGAACAACTCCTGAATAATTGAAAAAAAACCTGCAGTTTCACATGAAATTTTAGCTGCATCATTGACACTTAAATTAAAAGTGTGAGGTGAACAAGGCAAAAACATTGCTCTGGGATTAATTTTTAGAATCTGAGCTTGAAGGCCCACATGCTTACCAGACATATTTGCCCCATTGTCGTAACCCTGACCTCTCATGTTATCAAGGTTTATTTCAAATTTTGATAATATTTCTTCTTTTAAAAAATTGAAAAGCCCTTCTCCTGTAGTATTTAAAACTTTGAAAAAACCCAGAAAGTGTTCTCTAATTTCGACTTCATATGGAGAACAATAAACGAAGCGAATTATGACTCTCAAAAATGTCATAAGTGATGTTTTACGTATATGGTTGTAAATAATAGTATATTATATACATTCACAATATATAATATTATACACTGAGTTGAAGTGTTTAATTCTTAACAAGAGAAAAACATGGTTTACCGAGGCGTATAGCGTCGAGACAGGAATGAAATTTTTTCACCGAGGTTTGTATAGGTACTGTTTTATTCAGAACCATATCTTTTAAATGCAAATTAAAAAAAATCTAATAAAATTTAAACAAACATTTTGGTTATTCGTAGGATGTTAAAATTTACCTGGGTGGAAAATTAATGTCATACACTTTTCATCCGGGTAAATGTCTCTTTCCTCCTGGATAGATTTTAAAACTAGAAATTTGGTTTTTCATACTTTTATAAAAGGTCTTCAATGTCAACAAAACATACATGGTTGTAAATAAACATTGATACTTAACTGACCCGAAGAATAATTTTAAGGTTCTTAAACTGTTAAATTTTACTACTTTACTTTACTTTTTATTTTATTTACATAAATAAGTTAACTTATTTTACTTACTTTAAGCAGTTTATTTGCCGCCTTAAACTTACAATTTACAATAAACTTGATGTATTTACAATAAACTTTAATGACAATGATATTGAGAACAGAACATCCTAACCCATAAGACAAAATCTAACGACTGAATTAAAACGTTATGGTTTGCTGCGCAAACGACAATTTCGTCAGAGGCGGGCGCATCGCGCAACTTTTCTTAAGACAACCACGCGGGCGGCATGCCGGCAACACAAAACATTAAAAGTGAGTGTCGTGCGGCATTAGATGGCGCGTCGTATGCTGACACTAATAAAATTGTAGGTTGGTAATTTAATTAGTAATTTTTTTGGTATTATAATAGTGAATAGCAAACGGATGAAGTGATTGCTTTAGCGCTTACCGGGGAAATACTGAACACTGACTTTTTTTTGTTTTAGAAGTAAGAATATTTTTTTAACGGTAACCAAATATTTGGCGCCCCTAAAATTTAGCGCCTGCGTGCGGGGCATTCATTGCATACCCGCCAGGAACGGCCCTGCTGGCACTTGGCATTGAAGTTCTGCAACTCGACCAAACTTCCTTCGAAAGACGGATGCCAACCCTGGTGCATCTTTGATACTGGCCGGGATGGTAAGGGCCAGTGAGTAGTCATTGGGAAGCGCGAGTAGATCTTGCCTTTCTTCAGTGGTAACACCATGTCTTGCTTTACCGGTACCTCCATAGGCACCTATGAATTCCTCAAACGGGAGGTCAGACACATCTTGGACTTGGTTTACTTCCACTTCTTCATCTACGTCGTGGTCACCCTCGAAAGACGCCAACCGGTTATGGTGTACTATTATCGGCTTTCCTCTCGGAATCTTGCTTATTCGGTAAATAACATCATTGATCTTCTCCATAATGAGGTATGGACCTTCCCAAAACTGCTGCAATTTGGGAGAACAACCTTTTCGCTTTTTGGGGTTATAAAGCCAGACTTTATCGTTCTTCTTAAAACACCCCTTTTCGGCTTGTGTATCGTACCGTTTCTTCATTCGGTCACTAGCGATTTGGAGATGGGAACGGACCAACTCGTGTACATCGTCCATTCTTCTTCGTAATTCGATCACATAATCTTTACCTGCTACATCTTCTCCAGGTCGACACCCAAACTCTAGATCACAAGGTAGTCGCATCTCGCGTCCGAATAGGACTCTGGCTGGTGTCTGGCCTGTTGATTCATTAACAGCAGATCTGTAGGCCATTGTGAAGAACGGAAGATATTGGTCCCAGTCTCGCTGATGATCGGACACCATCTTTGTCAAATACTTGCCAACTGTTCTATTCATTCGTTCTACCATACCATCCGATTGCGGATGATAAGCCGTAGTTCTTGTTTTCTTCATACCTAGTCTATCACATATTCCTTGGAATAAATCGCTTTCGAAGTTCCTGCCTTGGTCACTATGGATCTCCAAAGGCACTCCAAATCGGCTGATATATTCTTGGATCAACTTATCTGCAACGGTGGCGGCCTTCTGGTCTGGAAGTGCGTAAATCTCGACCCACTTAGTGAAGTAATCCATTACTACCAACATGTACTTGCCTCCATTATCACTTTCTGGAAATGGCCCAGCAATGTCCAAAGCTATTCTTTCAAACGGGCTTCCAACATTATATTGTCTCATAGGAGCTCTCCTTTTTCGATAAGGCCCGTTACTCGTAGCACAAATAGTACATTTCTTACACCAGTCTTTTACATCGTCGGAACTGTTCATCCAATAAAACCGTTCCCGAATTCGCTGAAGGGTCTTTTTCACACCAAAATGCCCTCCTGATGGACTGTCGTGTAACTGACGAAGTACTTCGGCTATTCTGCTCTTTGGAATCACCAACTGTCTTCTCTTCTCTGAACCGTCATCATTTTCCAGGACTCGTTTGAGCAAGCCATCTTCCATGATAAATGAGTCCCACTGGGCCCAATACGTCTTAACTATTGAGCCTAGGTTCGATATTTCTTGCCAAGGTGGTCGACGGTTTTCCTCTTTCCATTTTCGGATTTTCTGTATAACTGGATCTCTCTCTTGTTCTTCCCTGATCTTGGTAGGCGTCCAGTCGTCGTGGACCACTGTCGTTCTTAGCACTGCTGCTTCCTTGGATTCCGTTTTGTTGCAGTGAGAACACTCTGCTGGGCATGGCCTTCTGGAAAGAGAATCGGCGTTTCGGTGGCTAACTCCGGCCCGGTGCTCAATCTTAAAATCATATTCTTGGAGTCGTTCGATCCACCTGGCTATCTGACCCTCTGGATTCTTAAACTGCATCAACCACTTAAGGGCGGCATGGTCGGTTCGGATTAAAAACTTCCTTCCATAGAGGTATTGATAGAAGTGCTCTACTGATTTCACTACTGCGAGAAGTTCTCTTCTCGTGACGCAATAATTTCGCTCAGGTTTTGAGAGAACTTTACTAAAATATCCAAGGACTCTTTCCTGTCCTCCTTGAATCTGAGACAGCACTCCTCCAAATCCCACATTACTTGCATCTGTATCTAAGATGAACTCTCCTTCTGGCAGTGGATACCCTAAAATTGGCGCTGTGATTAAATGCTTTTTTAAGGTTTCAAAGGCATTCTGGCAGTCTACATCCCAGCGGTATTCTCTTGCTTCCTCTGTAAGTCGCATTAATGGTTTAGCGATATCTGCAAACTTCTTAATAAACCTCCGGTAGTAAGTACATAGTCCCAGAAAACTTCTCACTTGGTGTTTGTCAGTTGGTTTTGGCCATTCCTTAATGGAATCAATTTTTCCCTTATCCACAGCCACTCCTTCTTTACTGACTATATGACCCAGATAATTGACTTTACCTTGAAATAGCTGGCACTTCTTAGGGTTTAACATCAATTGGGCAGCTTTAAGTCGATTAAAAACGTTTTCTAAATTCTTCAGATGATCTTCAAATGTCTCCCCCAAGACGATTATGTCATCTAGATAAACTAGGCATGTTTTCCAAGATAACCCTCTCAACACATTTTCCATAAGCCTCTCGAATGTCGCAGGAGCGTTACAAAGTCCAAATGGCATAACGTTGAATTGCCATAATCCAGATCCTGTGGTGAAGGCTGTCTTTTCTTTATCTACCGGGTCCATTTCTACCTGCCAGTATCCAGACTTCAAATCCAAAGTAGAAAATAATTTACTTCCAGCCAATGTGTCTAATGTGTCATCAATCCGAGGCAGAGGATAACTATCTTTCTTGGTAACGTTGTTCAGCAAACGGTAATCCACACAGAACCTCGTTGTTCCGTCTTTCTTCTTAACCAGGACTACCGGAGAGACCCATGGGCTCGTAGAAGGTTCTATCACCCCGTCTTTCTTCATTTCCTGAACAATCGTTTCAGCTTCCTCTCTTTTCGCCTGTGGTAATCGTCGAGCTGTTTGACGAATCGGCTTAGCATTACCAGTATCAATTTTATGCTTAACAACGGTAGTTCTTCCCGTCTTTCCTCCTTTCCGTACGAAAATATCACGATACTGCCGAAGAAATTCCCTTAATTTCCTTTTCTCAATCTGATTCAGAGACTGTCCAGCAACCGCAACCATTTGATCAAATTTATCGTTGGAATTATCAGACGTTGTCGTCTGACGGATTATGGATGTGACAGGTACACAAGTTCCTACTTTTGTCTCTTTCTTGATGGTCACTGGGTAGTCATTGACATTAATAAGTCTCACAGGAATTTCTTTAGCCGAAGTCACTAATTCTTTTCCAATTATGATTACACGGCCAACTTCGTCGTCATGATTCCAAGACTCCATCATAACAGGTGTTCCTTCGTCCACAATTCCCTGTAGCCGCGCTACTATTATCGTTTCACTTCTCGCAGGCACGACTGTATCTTCTTTAACGGCTGCTTGCATAGTGTTGTCATCATGTGGATGGAGAAATACCTCCTCGTTACCAGCTTTGATGACCTTATTCTTAAAATCCAATTGGAATCCATGCGTATTCATTACGTCCATTCCTAATATAACATCCTCTTCGATGTCAGCAACTATAACAGTATGGACGAACTTTTCTGCTCCAATTCCTAATTGTACCTGGATTTCTCCATGAATGTTGGCATTTTCACCTGTGGCGGTCCGAAGTCGCAACCTCGTTGGTAACAGTTTCTTTCGGCTGTTTATAACTGTCGGGCGTATAATGGTTCTGGTCGCTCCAGTATCCACCAACAACGTATGCTTTTTACCATTTATTTCTCCATCTACATATACACTATCTTCACGACATTTCAAAGAAGCTATTAGTATGAGAGGGTCTTTGGAAAAGTTCTGGGTCGAAGCTGCCCCCCTAAGGCCGACCCGTTCTAGTTTTCCTGATGGTGAGTTTCTTGATTTGTGTCGTACCTAGGATGCTTACATGAACTTCGTACGTGTTCTATTTCGCCACAATTCCAGCATCTTATGGTCTTCGTTTTCTTGTATGTCATGCTTTTCATCATATTAACGAGCTGGTCAAGTGTATCTTCATCTCCTTCCTCTTTTACAGTCCTAACTTTGCTATACCCGCCAGAGGCCTGCGTAGCTGACTCGTATTCGAGGGCGGCAGATAAGACATCCATCAGCGTCTTGTGACGAGCTAATCGTAGTGTTCTCTGCATTTCATGATCACGAAGACCATCAATAAACGTTTGAATGGCCAACTTTTCCATCATGTCTTCGGGAGCTGTTGGATAAGCATATCGCACTAATCTGGCGATATCTACTTCATATTCTTGAAGAGCCTCATCTTTCTTTTGTCTTCGATTTTTGAGCTGCGACTGATATACATATTCCAAGTGTTCGTGGCCATATCGCATATTTAACCTCTTTTTCAGTTGTTCGAAATCATCCGTCTCCTCTACGGCTATGGTCTGGAGCACATCTAAGGCATCTCCTCGAAGAGCTATAGTCAGGTTTACAGCCTTTTCTTTTTCTGACCATCCATTCGCTCTTGCAGCTGATTCGAACTGTTTCATGTAGTTGTTCCATGACGATTTTCCGTCGAAAGTTGGAACTTTGACATGAACATAACCTCCGCTTCCTTCAAATTTTGGCCGTGTTTCCAACTTACATTTCGTCTCGTCTTCTTTTATCTCTACCGGATCTAAAACTACCGTATTAATTGGTGGTAGCCCTCTCGTGTTAGTTATCATGGTCTCTAACTGTTTGATTTTCTCTTCAACTTTATCAAATGTTTTAGAGACTTCTTCAAACTTCTCACTATTCTGGATACATACTTCGTCGAATCTTCTAGACATATTTTCAAATTTCTCGTCGTTTTGTCTAGCTGTTTCTTTAATAATTTGAGAAGTTTCTTCGATCATTTGAGACGTTTCATCGAATCTTTTGGAAACAGTCTCGAATTTTCCATCAATTATTTTCGTTAAAACGGCTTCTTCTGCTGACTGGAACTGGAATGTCTCTGGGTCGTCTCCATTCTTGTTGATAACAGTCTTCAGTCGTTCTTGGAGGATCTTCTTGGACCCGCTGCAGTCTTCATCGCGTTCTTCTAGTTGCTCACGCAACTGTTTCACTGAAAGTTCTACTAGCAGCATCTTTGGTCAAGCACACACGTACTTTTTTAAATGTTCTTTCGTACAACGATCACTACCGAAATACGCGGATGTTCCCGATGAACAATAATTTTCAAAAGTTCAAAAGTCTTTTCAAGAATTCAAAAGTCTTTTTCAAAAATCACTGTTTGATTTATATTCAAATCCCACACCGACACCACTGTGATATATATTTATATTGTTCTAGTTTATTTGTCTTTATTCTAATTTATTGTCTATATTCTAATTTATTAAAACTCTCGATAACTAATTACGAATTTATTAAAGTCTTTATTTATCCTAATTTATATTACAAATAATAATTTATGTTTCGTTACATTTAAATATCGCGGTTCCCGAGCTTCTTATGACTGACCGCCCCTCAATGAGGATCACCGTTATTTATACATCAAAATGCCGTTATCTAGAGAAATCTGGCTAGGCATCGATCTTTCCATCCATTAGGTGAGTCATTCTCGGCCGTCGACTGCATTCATGGTTACCTGAATACTCGACCTTTCTTGTAGAAGGGTCTAGATATTTCTGTAAATAACTGGTATCGAAGCTCAGGTAGATTTTGACCTACAAATTACGAGAATCAATAAAAAAAGAATAAGTCATAAAATATTTACAGTTCTATATGCCATAACATTTAAAATCGTAACACTACTAATAACTTGATAGAGTGGCTGCCAATTACTGGATCGAGTGTCTGAATTTACTTTTTTTTTCTACCCGGGTTAGTGTCTGGTTTGGGCCTTGGTGCTGGTGATTAGAGTGGACTTTAGATCGCTATATGGCTTGTCTATTCTTCTCTGAGATGCTTACTACAAACGATGTTTTTCTTTTGCTCGAATAATAATAAACAGAATTTTGATCAGCAGAGAAATTAAGTTCCGGTTATGAAGGAACGAAATGAAGTTCTGGATGTAAGTAAAACCACCAAACCCAATATTACTACGAGGTCAAGCTTCACACTTCAAGCCTTATTACAAATCTGAATAAACAAATAATTGGTACAGCTTAAATTGACAACTTATGACAATCAAATAAATGCAGGCTACACATGAAGGAATAATATTTAAGAAAATTAGCATTCTTTATACAAGGTAATAAAATTCATTGTTTAATTGATGATATGATAAGATGTCTTATACGTAATTTGAAAGTTGGCGACTTTTTATTACACGAAAATAGAATAATACTAATAATAGCTTACAATGTTATTTAGAGATGTCTTTACTCAATCTTCGCAATATCTGTTAAAATAAATTTACTACAGGGGTGTGGCGGCCAAAACTGTTCATAGCGACGACGCTTTTTTGATATTTCAATGTCAGCTTTCCTATTATTGCATTCTTCAATATGTGGTACCTTGTGAAGCAGTTTTCACACTGCGATCTATTGAGAATCAGTTCTGAGCTTGCGATTTCGTCTTGTCGACTAGAGCAGACCCCTGGTATGTATTAAAACATGAAGCCGCTTTAGTTGATAAGGCCATAATTTTATGTGTTATACAATGATATTTTTGCGTTTTGGCGGTTCGATTCTGATGTTGGAACGATGATTTTAATTTAATTGGTTTTTTTTATTTAACTGGCTATAATTCTGGTTAAAGTTTCAATTGATTTCAAGCAAGCAACGTGTTCTGCAGAACTTCGTCCGATATTTAAGACTCTAGAATAAGGTCATTTAATTCAAGTCACGTTTACAGTCCTAAGGCGTTTTAGTATATTTAAGTGAAACAAAGACCTATCATCAGTGTTAGATTATATGTAACCTCATGTCATTTATCCGACCACTGTCTGCAAATTAAGCTTCGTGACAATATGTATCCTTAATCAATCAAAGGTTAAGCGAATAAAAATTTCATGATTGAAGTATTATATTTTTAGATTCAGATGATCTGAATGAGAAGAACAATTACAGTGAATCGATGAATTCAATTTCTACAGACATGGAAACAGGTATTTTTAGGACAAATGCTTTCATATTTTGTATAATTAAAAAATATAATTTTAGACTCGGATTCTACCAGTGAGGAGAAACAAAGCGAATCAGATGTAAATCATCTTCCAAAAACGCAGGAACGAGTTTTTGCAGGTTCTTTTACTAGTTGCAGCTTGTACACTAGTCAAAGTACCCCAGGTACACCAGCTACACTGGCTACCCCAGCTACAACAGATATCCCAACTACACCAGCTGTCCCAGATCCACCAGATACACCAGCTACACCAGGTACCCTAGCTACACCAGCTACCCCAGATACACCTGCTACCGTAGCTACACCAGCTACCCCAGCTTCAAGCGCTACTCCAGTTAGACCAGCTACCCCAGCTACACCACCTACCCCAGCTACACTTGCTACACCAGCTACCACAGGTACATCCGCTTATTATTTACTTTCTACCAATATCACATATGCCAATTAGCAAGGACAATTTTGTTAGGTCATTTAAAAGTTAGCGACTTTTTATTACACGAAAATAGAATAATACTAGTATAGCTTGCTTACAGTGTTATTCAGATTTGTCCATACTCAACCTGCGCAACATCTTTTAAAATAAATTTTTTATAGGGGTGGCGGCCAACTGTTCATAGCGACGACGCTTTTTTGATCTGTCATTGTCAGCTTTTCTTTATTTCATTATATCATTCGTCTATATGTGGTACATGGTGAAGCAGTTTTCACACTGCGATCTATTGAGACTCAGTTCTGAGCTTGTGATTTCGTCTTGTCGACTAGAGCGAACCCTGGTATGTATTAAAACATGAAGCCGTTTTAGTTGATGAGGCCATAATTTTATGTGTTGTGCAATGATATTTTTGCGTTTTGGCGGTTCGATTCTGATGTTGGAATGATGATTTTATTGGTTTTTTTATTTAACTGGTTATAATTCTGGTTGAAGTTTCAATTGATTTCAAGCAAGCGAAGTGTTGTGCAAAACTTCGTCCGATATTTAAGACTCTAGAATAAGATCATTTAATTCAAGTCACGTTTACAGTCCTAAAGCGTTTTAGTATATTTAAGTGAAACAAAGACCTATCATCAGTGTTAAATTATATGTAACCTCATCTCATTTATCCGACCACTGTCTGCAAGTTAAGCTTCGTGACAATATGTATACTTAATCAATCAAAGGTAAAGCGATTGAAAATTTCATGATTGAAATATTAAAAATATATTTTTAGATTCAGATGATCTGAATGAGAAGAACAATTACAGTGAATCGATGAATAATTCTACAGACACGGAAACAGGTATTTTTAGTCAAAATGCTTTCATATTTCGTATAATTACAAAATAGAATTTTAGATTCGGATTCTACCATTGAGGAGAAACAAAGCGAATCAGATGTAAATCATCTTACAAAAACGCAGGAACGAGATTCTTCAGGTTCTTTTACTAGTTGCAGCTTGTACACTAGTCAAGTTACTCCAGATACACCAGCAAAACTAGCTTGCCCAGCTACACCAGATATCCCAGCTACACCAGCTGTCCCAGATCCACCAGCTACCGTAGCTACTCCAGCTAGACCAGCTGCCCCAGCTACACCACCTACCCCAGCTACACCTGCTACACCAGCTAGCCCAGGTACATCAGCGTATTATTTACTTTCTACCAATATCACATATGCCAATTAGCAAGTTCAATTTTGTTACGTCATTTAAAAGTTAGCGACTTTTTATAACACGAAAATAGAATAATACTAACATAGATTGCTTACAGTGTTATTCAGATTTGTCCATACTTAACCTGCGCAATATCTGTAAAAATAAATTTTTTATAGGGTTGGTGGCCAACTGTTCATAGCGACGACGCTTCTTTGATCTGTCAATGTCAGCTTTTCTATTATTTCATTGGTCTATATGTGATATCTGGTGAAGCAGTTTTCACACTGCGATCTATTGAGAATGTTGGAATCATGATTTTAATTTAATTGGTTTTTTTATTTAACTGGTCATAATTCTGGTTGAAGTTGCAATTCATTTCAAGCAAGCGAAGTGTTTGGCAGAAATTCGTCCGATGTTTAAGACTCTAGACTAAAGTCATTTAATTCAAGTCACGTTTACAGTCCTAAGGCGTTTTAGTATATTTAAGTGAAACAAAGATCTATCATCAGTGTTAAATTATATGTAATATCGTGTCATTTATCCGACCACTGTCTGCAAGTTTAGTTTCGTGACAATATGTATACTTAATCAAATGTTAAGCTATTGAAAATTTTATGATTTAAGTATTAAAAATATATTTTTAGATTCAGATGATCTCAATGAGAAGAACAATTACAGTGAATCGATGAAGTCTATCTCTACGGACATGGAAACAGGTATTTTTAATACAAATACTTTCATATTTCGTATAATTACAAAATATAATTTTAGATTCGAACTCTACCAGTGAGGAGAAACAAAGCGAATCAGATGTAAATCATCTTCCAAAAATGCAGCAACGAGTTTCTGCAGGTTCTTTTACTAGTTGCAGCTTGTACACTAGTCAAGGTACCCCAGGTACACCAGCTACACTAGCTTGCCCAGCTACACAAGATATCCCAGCTACACCAGCTGTCCCAGATACACCAGCTAACGTAGCTACACTAGCTAGACGAGCTACACCAATTACACCAGCTACCCTAGCTACACCAGTTACCCTAGCTGCCCCAGCTACACCACCTACCCAAGCTACAGCTGCTACACCAGCTACCCCAGGTACATCAGCTTATTATTTACGTTCTACCAATATCACATGTGCCAATTAGCAAGTACAATTTTTTTACGTCATTTAAAAGTCAGCGACTTTTTATAACACGAAAATAGGATAATACTAACATAGCTTGCTTACAGTGTTATTCAGATTTGTCCATACTCAACCTGCGCAACATCTGTTAAAATAAATTTTTTATAGGAGTGGCGGCCAACTGTTCATAGCGACGACGCTTTTTTGATCTTTCAATGTCAGCTTTTGTATTATTTCATTCGTCTATATGTGGTACCTGGTGAAGCAGTTTTCACACTGCGATCTATTGAGAATCAGTTCTGAGCTTGTGATTTCGTCTTGTCGACTAGAGCAGACCTGTGGTATGTATTAAGACATGAAACCGTTTTAGTTGATGAGGCCATAATTTTATGTGTTGTACAATATTTTTGTGTTTTCGCGGTTCGATTCTGATGATGGAATGATGATTTTAATTTAATTGTTTTTTTATTTAGCTGGTTATAATTCTGGATAAAGTTCAAGCAAGCGGTGCATTTTGCAGAACTTTGTCCGATATTTAAGCATCTAGAATCAAGTCATTCAATTCAACTCCCGTTTACAGCCTTAAGGCGTTCGAGTATATTTAAGTAAAACTAAGACGGATCATCAGTGTTAGGTTATACGTAATCACAGGTCATTTATCCGGCTACTGTCTGTGCAAGTTTATCTTCTTGACAATATTTATATTAATTAATCAAATTTTAAGCGGTTGGAACTTTCATGATTTGATTATTAAAAATATATTTTTAGATTCAGATGATCTGAATAAGAAGAACAATTACAGTGAATCGATGAATTCTACAGACATAGAAACATGCATTTTTACGACAAATGCTTTCATAATTCGTATAATTACAAAATATACTTTGAGACTTGGATTCTACCAGTGACGAAGAACAAAGCGAATCAGATTTAAATCAGCTTCGCAAAAAGCCGGAACGAATTTCTGCGAGTTCTTTTACTAGTTGCAGCTTGTACACTAGTCAAGGTACCCCAGCTACACCAGCTACACTAGCTACCCCATCTACACCAGGTACACCAGCTAGACCAGCTACACCAGTTACCCCAGCTACATCAGCCTCCCCAGCTACACCAACTACACCAGCTATCCTAGCTACAGTAGCTACTCCAGCTAGAACAGCTACCCCAGCTACACCAGCTACCCCAGATACATCATCTTATTATTTACTTTCTACCAATATTACATGTGCCAATTAGCAAGGACAATTTTGTTGTGTGTTCGTGGTATTGGAAGGTATTTGAGTAATCAACTTATGGTTATATTGTATAATTTTCAACTTATGGAGAATTGATATTGCTTTATTTTCTGTTGGTTATTATAAATGTATTGTGTAATTGAACCAGTTTTTGCATTACATTATTTCATTTAATTCAGAACAATTCAAATGTTCAAAAGATGTTTTTTTATAAAACCGCTGGTTAATAATTAAATAAGATTAATTGAAAAAAAAAAGTTATATCGCTCGTACTGAGGGTTAGATTATTTTTATAAATTTTTTTGAAATGCACTGGGCAGAAAAACCAAATTCCGTATATCGCTATATGGCTTGTCTAATCTTCTCTGAGAGACTTACCACAAACGATGTTTTCCTTTTTGCTCAAATGATAATAAACAGAATTTTTATCAGAAGAGAAATTAAGTACTGGCTGTAAATGAAATAAATGAAGTTCTGGATGTAGAAAACCACCAAACCCAATATTACAACGAAGTCAAGCTTCACACTTCAAGCTTTATTACTAATATGAATAAACAAATAATTATTACAGCTTAAATCAACAACTTGTGGCAAACAAATAATTGCAGGCTACACATACAATAATAATTTGAGAAAATTAGCATTCTTTACACGAGGTAATAAAATTCATTGTTTCATTGATAAGTTAAACAATGTGTGTTGATGTGATTTTTTTACTTCACATTGTTGCACTAATATTTTGGATGGCCATATTTTTAAGATGTGGCATACGTAATTTAAAAGTTAGCGACTTTTTATTATACGAAAATAGAATAATGCTAATTATAAGACGCTTTTTTGATCTTTTGATGTCAGCTTTTCTATTATTACATTCGTCAATGTGTGGTTGCCGGTGCAGCAGTTTTCACACTGCGATCCATTGAGACGCAGTTCTTAGCTTGTGAATTCGTCTTGTTGATTAGAGCAGACCCCTGGTATGTATTAAAAAATAAAGCTGTTTTAGTTGAGGCCATAATTTTATGTGTTGTACAATGATATTTTTGCGTTTTGGCGGTTCGATTCTGATGTTGGAATGATGGTTTTAATTTAACTGGTTTTTTATTTAACTGTTTATAAGTCTGGTTGAAGTTGCAATTGATTTCACGCAAGCGAAGCGTTTTGCAGAACTCCGTCTAATATTTAAGACTCTAGAATAAACTCATTTAATTCAATTCACGTTTACAGTCCTAAGCCGTTTTAGTATATTTAACTAAAACACAGACCTATCATCAGTGTTAGTTTATACTTAACCTCATGTCAATTATCCGACCACTGTCTGTGAAAGTTTAGCTTAGTGACAATATGTATACTTAATCAATCAAATGTTAAGCGATTGAAAATTTCATAATTTAAGTATTAAAAATATATTTTTAGATTCAGACGATCTGAATGAGAAGAGCAATTACAGTGAATCGATGAATTATATTTCTACAGACATGGAAACAGGTATTTTTAGGACAAATGCTTTCATATTTGGTATAATTACAAAATATAATTTTAGACTCGAATTCTACCAGTGAGGAAAAACAAAGCGAATCAGATGTAAATCATCTTCCAAAAACGCCGGAACGAGTTTCTGTAGGTTCTTTTACTAGCTGCAGCTTGTACACTAGTCAAGGTACCCCAGGTACACCAGATACACTAGCTAGCCCAGTTACACCAGATATCCCAGCTACACCAGCTGCCCCAGATCCACCAGCTTCCGTAGCTACACCAGCTATCGCAACTAGACCAGCTACGGCGGCTACCTCAGCTACACAAGCTACCACAGCTACACCAGCTCCACCTGCTACACCAGCTACCCCAGGTACGTACATCAGCTTATCATTTACTTTCTACCAATATCACATATGCCAATTAGCAAGTACAATTTTGTTACGTCATTTAAAAGTTAGCCACTTTCTATTACACGAAAATAGAATAATACTAACATAGCTTGCTTACAGTGTTATTCAGATTTGTCCATACTCAACCTGCGCAACATTCGTTAAAATAAATTTTTTATAGGTGTGGCGGCCAACTGTTCATAGCGACGACGCTTTTTTGATCTTTCAATGTCAGGTTTTGTATTATTTCATTCGTCTATATGTGGTACCTGGTGAAGCAGCTTTCACACTGCGATCTATTGAGACTCAGTTCTGAGCTTGTGATTTCGTCTTGTCGACTAGATCCCTGGTATGTATTAAAACATGAAGCCGTTTTAGTTGATGAGGCCATAATTTTATGTGTTGTACAATGATATTTTTCTGTTTTCGCGGTTCGATTCTGATGTTGAAATGATGATTTTGATTTAACTGATTTTTTATTTGATAATTCTGGTTAAAGTTACGATTGACTTCAGGCAAGCGATGCGTTTTGGAGAACTTTGTCCGATATTTAAAAATCTAGTATCAAGTCATTCAATTCAAATCCCGTTTACAGCCTTAAGGCGTTCGAGTATATTTAAGTAAAAGGGAGACTATCATCAGTGTTAGGTTATTCGTAATCACAGGTCATTTATCCGGCCACTGTCTATGCAAGTATATCTTCTTGACAATATTTATACTTAATTAATCAAATTTTAAGCGGTTGGAACTTTCATGATTTGATTATTAAAAATATATTTTTAGATTCAGATAATCTGAATAAGAAGGACAATTACAGTGAATCGATGAATTCTACAGACATAGAAACAGGTATTTTTACGACAAATGCTTTCATAATTCGTATAATTACAAAATATACTTTTAGACTTGGATTCTACCAGTGAGGAAGAAGAAAGCGAATCATATGTAAATCAGCTTCGAAAAATACCGGAACAAGTTTCTGCAAGTTCTTTTACTAGTTGCAGCTTGTACACTAGTCAAGGTACCCCAACTACACCAGCTACACTAGCTACCCAATCTACGTTAAGTACACCAGATAGACCAGCTACCCCAGCTACATCTGCTAACCCAGCTACACCAGCTAACCCAGCTGCACTAGCTACCCCAGCTACACCAGGTACCCCATCTACCCCAGATACACCAGCTACCGTAGCTACACCAGATACAACAGCTGCACTAGCTACCCGAGCTACACCAGCTACTCCAGGTACCTCAGCATATTATTTAATTTCTACCGATATTATATAATATCCTAATAGCAAGGACAATTTTGTTCGTAGGTATTGGAAGATATTTGAGTAATCAGCTTTATTTAAATTTTCAACATATGGAAAATTGCTATTACTTTATTTTATGTTGGTTATCATAAATGTATTGTTTAATTGAACTAATTTTTTCGTTACATTATTTCAATTAATTCAAAGCAATTCAAATTTTTATTACAAAACCGTTCGTTAATAATTGAATAAGATTAATTGAAAAAAAAAGTTATACCGCTAATACTGACGTATAGATTATTTTTATAAATTATGTTAGTTATTTTGAGATGCACTGGACAGAAAAAGCAAATTTTGCAAACAGAAAGCGTACTTCCGAATCATTAATTTGAATTAAAGTTATATTTGTTGCACTATAAATGAAATATTCAGACTTACAAATTTAGCTGGACGCTCCTTGTGGATTGTATACTACTAATAACTGGATGTGGTGGTTGCTGATAACTGGATCGAGTGGCTGCCAATTACTGGATCGAGTGTCTGAATTTACTTTTTTTTCTACCCGGGTTAGTGTTTGGTTTTGGCCTTGGTGCTGGTGATTAGAGTGGACTTTAGGTCGCTATATGTCTTGTCTATTTTTCTCTGAGAGGCTTACCACAAACGATGTTTTTCTTTTGCTCGAATAATAATAAACAGAATTTTGATCAGCAGAGAAATTAAGTTCCGGTTATAAAGGAACGAAATGAAGTTCTGGATGTAAATAAAACCACCAAACCCAATATTACTACGAGCTCAAGCTTCACACTTCAAGCCTTATTACAAATATGAATAAACAAATAATTGGTACAGCTTAAATTAACAACTTATGGCAAACAAATAAATGCAGGCTACACATGTAATAATAATATTTGAGAAAATTAGCATTCTTTACACGAAGTAATAAAATTCATTGATTATTTGATGATATGATAAGATGTCTCATACTTAATTTGAAAGTTGGCGACTTTTTATTACACGAAAATAGAATAATACTAATAATAGCTTACAATGTTATTTAGAGATGTCTTTACTCAATCTTCGCAATATCTGTTAAAATAAATTTACTACAGGGGTGTGGCGGCCAACTGTTCATAGCAACGACGCTTTTTTGATATTTCAATGTCAGCTTTCCTATTATTGCATTCTTCAATATGTGGTACCTTGTGCAGCAGTTTTCACACTGCGATCTATTGAGACTCAGTTCTCAGCTTGTGATTTCCTTTTGTCGATTGGAGCAGATCCCTGGTATGTATCAAAAAATGAAGCCGTTTTAGTTGATGAGTCCATAATTTTATGTGTTGTACAATATTTTTGCGTTTTCGCGGTTCGATTCTGATGTTGGAATATTGATTTTATTTTTATTGATTTTTTATTTAACTGTTTAATTAATCAAATTTTAAGCGGTTGAAACTCTCATCATTTAATTATTAAAAATATATTTTTAGATTCAGATGATCTGAATGAGAACAATAATTACAGTGAATCGACGAATTCTACAGACATAGAAACAGGTATTTTTAGGACAAATGCGTTTTTAATTCGTATAATTACAAAATATACTTTTAGACTCGGATTCTACCAGTGAGAAAGAACAAAGCGAATCAAATGTAAATCAGCTTCGAAAAACACCGGATCGAGTTTCTGCAGGTTCTTTTACTAGTTGCACCTTCTACACTAGTCAAGGTACCCCAGCTACACCACCTACACCAGGTACTCCAGCTACACCATCTACCCCAGATACACCAGCTAGCGTAGCTACACCAGCTACCCAATCTAGACCAGCTACACCAGTTACACCTGCTCCCCTACGTACACCGTTTACCTCAGCTACACCTGATACCCATGCTACACAAACTACCCCAGCTGCACTAGCTGCCAGAGATTCACCACCTACCTTAGGTACATCAGCTTATTATTTACTTTCTACCAATATCACATATGCCAATTAGCAAGGACAATTTTGTTATGGGTTCGTAGTTATTGGAAGATATTTGAGTAATCAGCTTTATTCAAATGTTCAACTTATGGAAAATTACTATTGCTTTATTTTGTGTCGGTTATCATAAATGTATTGTTTCATTGAACAAATTTTTTCATTTACTTCAAAACATTTCAAATGTTCGAAAGATGTTTCTTTTACAAATCCCTTCGTTAATAATTGAATAAGATTCATTGGAAAAAAATAAAGGTATATCGCTCGTACTGGCGTATAGATTATTTTTATAAATTATTATGGTACTAATTTTGAAATGCACTGGACAGAAAAAGCAAATTCCATACTTCCGAATCATTAATTTAAAATAAAATTATATTTGTTGCACTATAAATGAAATATTTAAAGACTTACAAATTTAGCTGGGTGCTCCTTCTGGATTGTATGTTGCTAATAACTGGATGTAGTGGGTTCTGATAACTGGATCGAGTGGCTGCCAATTAATGGATCGAGTGTCTGAATTTACTTTCTTTTCTACCCGGGTTAGTGTCTGGTCTGGGCCTTTCTGCTGGTGATTAGAGTGTACTTTAAGTCCCAATATGGCTTGTCTATTCTTCTCTGAGAAGCTTACCACAAACGATGTTTTTGTTTTGCTCAAATAATAATAAACAGAATTTTGATCAGTAGAGAAATTAAGTTCCGGTTATGAAGGAACGAAATGAAGTTCTGGATGTAAGTAAAACCACCAAACCCAATATTACTACTCAAGCTTCACACTTCAAGCCTTATTACAAATATGAACAAACAAATAATTGGTACAGCTTAAATTAACAACTTATGGCAAACAAATAAACGCAGGCTACACATGTAATAATAATATTTAAGAAAATTAGCCTTTGTTGCTTCTTCTTCTTAACATGCCATACACCAAAGTGCGTAGGCGACTATCTCATTACTAGAATTCTGTTCTTGGCGGCGTGACACAGCTCACCTGTATTGTGTATTCCTGTCCATTCTTTAATATTCCTTAACCAGGATAATTGTTTGCGGCCGGCTCCTCTCCTACCTTCGATCTTCCCTTGTAGGATTAACTGTGGTATTTCATATTTTGCTCCTCTCAATATGTGCCCGAGGTAACCAATCTTGCGTTTTTTAATTAATTCAAAGAGTTCTCTTTCCACGCCGGCTCTATTAAGGACGTCATCGTTACGAACTCTATCCACCCAAGGTATGCGCATCATTCTTCTCAATGACCACATTTCAAATGCTTCAAGTTTGTTGATAGATGTTTTTTTCAAAGTCCACGTTTCCATACCATAAAGCAAGATGGACCATATGTAGCACTTGACTTCGTTGTACAAGGTAATAAAATTCATTGTTTAATTGATGATATTAAACAATGTGTGTTGATGTGATTTTTTACTGCACATTGTTGCACTAATATTTTGGATGGCCATATTTTAAGATGTGGCATAAGTAATTTGAAAGTTAGCGACTTTTTATTACACAAAAATAGAATAATACTAATTATAAAACGCTTTTTTCTTCTTTAGATGTCAGCTTTCCTATTATTGCAGTGTGTGGTATTATTCAATGTGTGGTAGCCGGTGAAGCAGTTTTCACACTGCGATACATTGAGACTTAGTTCTCAGCTTGTGAGTTCGTCTTGTCGATTAGATGAGACCTCTGGTATGTATTAAAAAATAAAGCCGTTTTAGTTGATGAGACCATGTACCATTGTACAATGATATTTTTGCGTTTTAGCGGTTCGATTATGATGTTGGAATGATGATTTTAAATTAATTAGGTTTTTATTTAACTGGTTATAATTCTGGTTGAAGTTGCAATTGATTTTAAGCAAGCGAGGAAATTTATAAGACTTCGTCCGATATTTAAGAATTTAGAATAAAATCATTTAATTCAAATCACGTTTACAGTCCGGGCGTTCTAGTATATTTAAGTAAAACTAAGAAGGATCATCAGTGTTAGGTTATACGTAACCTTTGTCATTTATCCGACCACTGTCTGTGCAAGTTTAGCCTCGTGACAATATGTATACTTAACCAATCAAATGTTGAGCGATTGAAAATTTCATAATTTAAGTATTAAAAATATATTTTTAGATTCAGATGATCTGAATGTGAAGAACAATTACAGAGAATGGATGAATTCTATTTCTACTGACATGGAAACAGGTATTTTTAGGACAAATGCTTTCATATTTCGTATAACTACAAAATATAATTTTAGACTCGGATTCTACCAGTGAGGAAAAACAAAACGAATCAGATTTAAATCATCTTCCAAAAACGCCGGAACGAGTTTCTTCATGTTCCTTTACAAGTTGCAGCTTGTACACTAGTCAAGGTACCCCAGCTACACCAGCTACCCCAGCCACACCAGCTACGCCAGGTACCCTAGCTACACCAGCTACCCCAGATACACCAGCTACTGTAGGTACACTAGCTACCCCAGCTACACCAGCTACCCCAGGTACCTTAGCTTAATATTTACTTTTTACCAATATCATATATGGCAATTAACAAGGACAATTTTGTTGTGTTTCGTAGGAACACAAATTAAATTAGGTCATTCAATTCAAATCCCGTTTGCAGTCTTAACGCGTTCTAGTATATTTAAGCAAAATAAAGACGTATCACCTGTGTTAGGTTACACGTAATTACAGATCATTTATCCGCCTACTCGCTGTGCAAGTCTAGCTTTGTGACAATATTTTAGGTCCATTTAGGTCCATTTAAAAGTAAAGGCATCATTACATTGGATGCAGAAGTATTGTATGTCCATCTTTACAACTAGTGCTCATATCGATCAAACCTCGAACTAGCCTATGTTCAGTACCGTTGTTAGTTTTCATGCAGAATCAGTCTATGTAAGAGCACCGCAGTGAACCAATCGTATCTCCGTCGCTTAGCCGGACATAGACTAATTCTGCCTGAGTTTACCGTGAAGATAGACTAGTTCTGCATACATTTATGTATAGATATTGAGGACATAGCTTATTCGCGATTTAAAATAGCTCCGATAACGAGGAAATTAACCCAAAGTTGTTTTGTTGGATCAGGAACCTGATCAAGAAGTCTCAATAAGAGAGTCACGCAAAAGAAAAAGAAACCCGATTTCCTGGAGAAGAAATATAATAAAAACATCTCGAAATAGCGGAAAAGAATACTCTTGGAAAAATAAACTTCAACCATCCCGCAAAATGAAAGATCCATGCCATTGTAGAATGAAATGTAGCGAGAAGATTTCTGAAGAAGAAAGGCAATCTATATTTGATCGTTACTAGAATCTTGGAGACATCAACAGACAACGAGATTTCATTTCAAAATTACCGCAAAAGATTTTCTTTTTAAATACTTTTTGTATAAGTACCCAGGTTGTTAAAACTTTACTTAATAAAACTTGTTCCACTGGTACGATTTCCGAAGACAGAAGAGGAAAGGCCTGCAAAAACTCCTTACTCAACGAATCTGTCAAAGAATCCGTTCGAGAACATTTAAATTCCTTTTAGACAATTGAAAATCACTATTGCAGAAAAAACACAACACGTTTGTATTTACCTGCATCTCTTAACATTTCCAGGACATGTTCCGATAGGAACATTACTGAAGTAGCAACGGGAAGTACATACAGGGCTGTATTTAATTCAGATTTTAATATGTTATTCTTTTAGCCAAAGGAAAGACTTGTGCGATATTTGTCATGGATCCGAACACTCGTCTACTGAAGAGAAATTAGCAGCTGAAGAAATGTATCAACTGCACTAGAAAAACAAGAATTTAGCCAGGGAATTTAAGGATGCAGAAAAAAAGAGCTGAGGAGAATCAACAGATTTGTTGTGCAGTTTTTGATTTACAACAACTACTTCAGGTATCAAAGTGGGAAGTTGGATTAACGTATTATAAGCTAAAATTATCAACATATAACTTTACTATTTTCAATCTTGGTAATAAGGAATGCAATTATTATATGTGGTAAGAAAACCAAAGGCAAAGGCTCTAGTAAAATAGGTAGTTGCCTTTTGAATTTTATAAAGAGTAATATTGTACAAGGTACGAATGAGTTTTCACTTTTTTCTGACAATTGTGGCGGACAAAATAGAAATAAATACTTATTTTCATTATACAATTACATTTCTCAATTATATAAGGTAACAATTTGCCATAGCATTCTAGAACGAGGGCACACACAAAATGAGGGAGAATAGTGTGATTGAAAGAACATCACATAATATTCCAGTGTATTCTCCTCATCAATGGTACACAATTGTCAGAACTTCAAAGAGGAACAACCCGTATAACGTCGTTGAATTCGACCAAGAAAATATATTTGATTTAAAAGAACTTCTAGGACAAACATCCATTAATTGGAACAATGATGAATCTAATGAGAGTTAGACCAGCTAAGTTCACTGGAACAAATTAAGAATACTACAAACCCGGCCAGACTATCCAAATATGTGTTTTTTAAATACGATTTTAAAGATATTGAATTAAAAAAAATAATCTGGTCAAAAAGGATAGAAAGACGCTTCAAATTAATATAGAAGATATTGAACTGAAGCCAAACTATACGAGGCAAATTCCATTAATTTCTTTGCCAGAAAATAGTTTTTTCATGTCAATATCATAACTTTTTTAAAAACCTACCTTATGATGAAAAGAGAACAGGGAAAGATTCAGAAAATCATCAATAATATTTTCTGTCTTTTTTTTAAAAAACACGGCCCAGTTGTTAATAATTTCAGAAACTGATTTGTTAAACCTGAAAGCCGACAATATACGATTTATGAGTAAGTACACTGTTATTGTTAAAATAGTTTATACCTATACCTACGACATAATTAGATTATTAATATTATGGATTAATTAGAACTAGCCTAAGTACTTCCATGTAAGTATATTTTATGTCCAAATTTGGACATAGACTATATCACTTGAGACTTTACTATTCTATGTCCATCTTTTTTTTAGAACGTGGCTTTTATCATGAAAGCAATGAACGGTAGGAATAGTAGCTTCTTAAACATTGTTATACAATTTTCTGATAAAAGAATTTTATAATATTTTGAGAAAAAACAAAAAAATGCTCTCATGTAAAATTAATATTTTGTGACTTAGGCTACTTCTGCATCCAAGCGACGATTTATACTTAATTAATCAAATTTTAAGCGATTGAAACTCATGATTTAATTATTAAAAATATATTTTTAGGTTTATGCGATCCCAATGACAACGAAATATGGAATGTATCTACTACAGATATAGAATCAGGTATTATTGGACTAATCCATTCACAACTTGTGTTATTATAAAATATAATTTTAGATACAGATAATACGAGCAATGAGAATAAACCAACTGAATCAGATTCTAAGCTTCCAAAAACGCCGGATATAGTAGTATATCCGAATTCGGAAAAAACCTCTTCTAGTTCCGTTGCTAGTGGCGGCTCTCCTGTATTTCATGGTACGTCAGATATCCCAGTTACCCCAGATGTCCCAGGTGTCTCACCTATTGTTCTAGAAGAGCCTATCTTGATAAAATTGATAAATAACAAATTCCCCGTATTTAATCCTCCTGTAAGATTCGGGTAAGTGTAGGGTGATGCGACACCATCTAGAAAATAAACGGTGAAAATTAAATAAATGAAAATATATTTTAGGCCGTCAAATATAAACTGGCATCTCATTCGACGAAATAAGAATTGGCGGGAAAAACTAAATAATCCAGACGCATGTCCCTATACGGGAAAAGGTAGTAACCTCTCAGAGGAACAGCGGAATACGTTAAAGTCAAACCTGACTGCCATGCTGGGATCTAATCCAAGAAAACGGAAATTGGATGATTGGTCCCAACCAATTGCTAGTTTCTTCTCTGCCAACCTAGCAGGTAATTACTTAAATTTATTCTATAGTTTCCTGACCAAATTTGTACAGCACAGTGTTACAAACGTGTTAAATTCGTTTATTTATTCATAAGAATTTCTTTGCCATAATAGGGAATATGCATGATTTTTATGTCTATATTAATCATTTAGATCGTTATAATGTAGAAAAAAATATACATAGACTTAAAAACATTAAAACTATTTTTCAAAGTAAAATTAAAACTTTGAATATACACTACTGCCCAAAATTAACGCACCACCTTACATGTACCGTAAGTTTGAAGCTATTTTTCTTCTAAACTAATGATTGGATTTTGATTTTTTTTTTTCATATTATAGGTATATTTCTTAGTAAATCAATGTATTAATATTTTTTAAAAAATATCAACGTTTTACCCATATACAGGGTGTAAGAATAAAGTTGTGTTTTTTCATCGTTTTTTGCAACATCCTGTGGAATTTAATATAAATAAACGCTACATCTTATTAATATTTTGAGATCGATTTATTCTTTCCAAGATTTTCGTAAAAAAATTATCTCGATATCTCTGTTATCAAAGATTATACAGAACTTTAAATATAACAAGTTTTTACGAATATTTAAAGCAAAGAAAACATTATTTACATAAACTTTATTGACATTTAATACAAATAAAGCCTAAGAAAATATAACCTAAATAATCTTTAACAATTTCCGTTTCCCAAAAATACTTAATAACGGGTATTTCCACCTCTACATATAATTACTTCTTTACAGCGGTGAGGCGTACTTAAAATCAAGCAGCGTAGTAAGTCTTGATCAATTTCATCCCAACCTTCTATGTCGTCAAAAGAGACATATGGTGGTTGTCGGCTCCTAAGTTGACGATCAATAATATTCCACAAATTCTCTATGGGATTGAGATCAGGGCTGCAGGTTGGCCAGTTCATGGTGTGCATTCCAACCTCGTCCAGATATTCGCAAACCACACGTGCAACATATGGTCGAGCGTTATCATGCGTTAAAATAAAATTATTTCCTATGTAAGGAGCAAATGGAACTACATGGTTAGACAAAATGTCCGTAATACACCTTTCACTTGTTAAGAAACCTCTTCGTAAAGCCAAAGGTCCATTCGCTTTGTAAGAGATATTTCTGCCCAAACCAGTACAGGTCCTCCAATGAATAAAGTAATAGGTCGTATATTACACTGTGCGTAGCGTTCTCGTGGCCGTCTAATAAGTCTCACACGCCTATCTGAGCTACATAAGCAATACCTCAATTCATTAGTGAAGAACACGTACTCCCAGTCATCAACATTCCAGCCAAGGTGCTCTCTGGAAAATTATAATCTACTTCTGCAATGATTTACGTATAAAGCTAGTACTTTGAGTGGTATCCTTATATGCAGATCTTGTTCAGCGAGACGCATTTGTATAGTGTTTTTACTAATTTGAATATTATGAACATTTTTTACTTGTATTTGTAAATGTCTCATTGTCAGAAAACGTTCTCTCATAGCACGAAGTCTGAAAACTGATCTTATCGTGGTATTGCAAGTCTTCATGTTCCTTGTCCACGCCGTTTCGTATGGTCGTTTGTTTCTCGAAAACTTTGATTGACACGTGATATTGTAGTATGAGATAATCTTAATCTTAAGCCTATTTCACGATAACTTAACCCTAAATCAGCTAAAGTAATTGCCTGAACACATTCATCTCGGCTCAAATTTTTTGAAATATGTTCCATGTTAACTATCTAACATACGTAATATAGCAAAACATTTTTTTTAAATGTAAACAATATTAACAGTCTAAAACTGTCCTGTCAAATTGTTTAATTTTTCATAGTCAACTAACTGCTTCCATTAATGAGTGTTACAATTCAATAAAATAACGTTATGCTTTGAACGTACTTTTTTTGATAATAAAGATATCGATGATTTTTATACAAAAATGTCGAAAAAAAAATTAAACTTTTTCAAAGTATTAAGATTGACGAAGTATTAAGAGATAGGTGAAACGTTGACACTTCCCAGAAAACATTAATACAGTAATTACTTAAAATAAGGTCTGTAATGAGCAAAAAAAAATTATCAAAATCCAATCAAAAATACACACGAAAAAAAGCTTAAAAATTCTCGCTTAAACGTCAATCTTAGCTCCCTAATCAAGATGAAATGGAGATTAGCCCTGTAACTCCAAAAGAAGTATATTTGGAAATATAAGAAAATATAAATCCAAAGAAAGCTCCTGGATTTAATCTAATTACTGGTGACATGTTAAAGCAACTTCCAAGGAAAGCTATAATAAAATTAACACATTTTATAAATGCTTCCTTTAGGCTGAGGTACGTACATAATGACACTAAAACCAGGAACACCTCCACAATAAGCTTCGTTATATATGCCTATTTCACAGTTACCTGTCATGTCTAAATTATACGAAAAATTACTCTTGAGACTAAAACCGATTATAGAGGAAAAAAACTAATTCCTAATAATCAGTTTCGGTTTAGAGCAAGCCACTCAATGATAGATTAGGTGCATAGAATAACAGATATAGTAGAAAAAGTTCTAGAAAAAGGAAAAGTCTGTTCCGCAATTTTCCTCGATATAGCACAGGCTTTTGACAAAGTATAGCATAACGGATTATATCAAAAAATGAGATTTTACTTACCAAAACAATATTCTGAGCTACTAGAATCATATATATCCGACAGATACTTTAGAGTTAAATATGAGGAAGCATATTCAGAATTAAGAGAAGTTAAAGCTGGAGTTCCACAAGGAAGTGTCCTGGGGCCAGTGCTATACCTGCTCTATACCAGCGATATTCCATCATTAGAACCTAACATAATTGCGACATTTGCAGACGACACGTGCATTCTAGCAGTCGGACAAAACCACTAGGATGTCGCAAGCATGCTACAGAATTCTGTTGAACAAATTAACATCTAGACCAGGTGATGGCGTATCAAATTGAAAAAAAATCACTTTTAGTAACAACAGAGAACAACATTACCTAGTTAGTATAAATAGAAACCAAATACCTTATGAAAATACGGAAAAATATTTGGGTATGACATTAGATTCCAAGCTACGTTGGAAAGCACATATTAAGAAAAAAAGGAGGAATTAGAAACTAAGTTCAGAAAGATGTACTGGTTGATGGGAAAAAATCCACTCTGTCTACTTATAACAAATTTTTATTGTATAAGCAAGTCCTTAAACCGATATGGACATATGGGATACAGCTATGGGGCTGTACAAAAGAAGGTAACATCCAAATTATACAACGGTATCAGATAAATTATTAAGGAACATCGTTAACGCTCGATGGTACTTCAGAAACTGTGATCTTCATCGAGAGCTTCAGATGGATACGGTTATCCAGACAATAAGTAAGTTTGCCGAGAGTATGAACAAAGGTTCTCCAACCACTTGAATGTCGAGGCCATCAAACTCTTAGACAACGCCAACCAGATAATAAGACTTAAGAGAACGAAGCCGTTTAAGTTATTGCTATAAGTGACTGAAAGTGAAAAAGCAGAGCAAAGTGCAAAGTTATTTATCATAGTGAATGATCAGATAGCAATAATCATAAGGTTTCTGTTAGAGTTTTATTTAAAATAATTGATTCAAGAAATGAAAAGACTCTTTGAATAGCAATAGTGGAATAAGCGAAATACGATGGACAGGTACAGGTAATTAGAGTAGTCAGAGGTCACAAAATTTACTACTCGGTCATGAATGATGATTAGGCCTAATTCTGAATAACTCGTTTAAAAAAGAATGCTACTAGGTCAGATAAATACAACTTACGTTTATGTACTCGTGTAAGAAAAAACTGCTACTAGTTTAGATAAACACAACTTGTGTTTCGTGTTTGTGTACTCGTGTAAGAAAGAACGCTACTAGTTCAGATAAACACAACTTCTATAAGAACTAATATCAGTCAACTATATAATATTATAGCCGGAGCCCCTATATAAATTATAAAGATATTTTATAACGACTTCACTAATGTTTACAGGATTAGGAGGAATTAGATAACACTAACAACCGCTGATTTTAATGTAAATGTTGGCAAACGACATGTAGAGTGTCTGTAGGATCTTTTGAACTAGGTGAACTTAATGAACAAGAAGACAGAAACTGAAGAGATGAAAAGAATACATTCAGACACTTTTTTACGACGATAGACCTTGTGCTCCTCCTTCCATAGATGATTGATCTAATAAATGAAAAGCATTAATAAAGTAAACAAATTTTCTTTTTGTTTCGTCGATTTGTCGACTACGACTTTATTGCAGAATATTTCATTCGATTACTTGAAATCAACTTTAACTTAACCCATTAATGCCCAGTGGCAACTTTATTGACCATGGCATTTTTTCGGTACAAAAGCCCCCACATGAAAAAAATAGCAGTGCACCCATGGTTTCTGTTTAGTTTGAAGCCTTGTCGACCAGACACGTCAGCCATTTCGCGCAAGTACGTTAACAGTTAAACGTTGTGTGTGCATTTTAATTTACGTTTTGAGTTTTTGTAAATTATCATGGCAGTTGATGAAAAACTGTAAGTAAATACAATTTATTTGATGTTATTTTTAAGTATGTTTGATACTACCATCTAGTATACATTATAAACAAATAACTAGTGCATATATATGTAAAAGAATAGTTTTCACATCTTTGATATCAGTGTGTGGATGACGTTGGCAACTTTAGTTGCCACTGGGCGTTGGTGGGTACAGTTTTAAATAATTACTTTTTGTTGCAGATATACTCGCGGAAAAGACGGAAAGGGATTATTATTCCACGAATTATTAGATGCTTTAGAAGATGATGATGTAACAGTTCCTGATACTATAGTATTATGTCCCCCAGATGAACCGACAGATGCAGAAACAGATAAAGATTCTGATAAGTCCGATGAAGAAGCTACGGGTGATGTTGATCATCTGCCGGCACGAATTCTAAGATCTAAGGTTTTAGTGAAATACGCAGAAGAGGGAAACGAATTAGATGATAGAATTTATAGTGACGATTCTGATAGTTATAATTTCGAGTATTCAGGCCCCAGTACCTCCCGAGAAACTTTTAGACGTAAACGCAAGGCTCCTGTACTAACTACTATGAAAGGTTCACAAAAAACAGTTCGTAAGGCGAAAAAAATCCTCTAATCTGGAAAAATAATAAAAGCGTATTTACGTCCAAAATACCAGAATTTATTGAAGAATTTCGGCCTACTACCGAAGATTTTCTAAAAGTATCAATCAAATGACCGTTGGATGCTTTTAGGGCTTATTTCACTGAAGAAGTGTTACATCATATTGTGACAGAAACAAATCGTTACGCTGGTCAGAAATTAGTGCATAATTTGAACGCTACTCAGGAGGAAATTATGTCATTTTTAGGCATTATGCTTTTATCTGGTTACCACCCACTTCCAAACAGAAGATTGTACTGGAAACAAGACCCCGATGTTCATTTACCATTAGTTTCCGATTCATTGCGACGGACTCGTTTTGACGAGCTGATGAGTTTTATTCACTTGGCAGATAACCAAACCCAAGATGTCACAGACTCTCTGTATAAAGTTCGTCCATTATTTGATCTCCTAAATCCCATTTTCAAACAAATCTCGACAGGTCCCGAAATTAGCATTGACGAAAGTATGATTCCTTATTATGGAAGGCATCACAATAAACAATTTATAAAAGGTAAGCCAATTCGATTCGGATACAAGTTATGGGTTGCTGCAGATCCTTGTGGGTACGTTTATCATGCTGAACCTTACTGTGGTAGTGCAACACGTTTACCTAAAACCGATTTAGGACAAGGAGGGGATGTTGTTCTGGGCCTCACTGATCACATACAAGTAAAGAAAGGAACGAGACTATATTTTGACAACTTATTTACATCCGTTGGATTGATGAACGAACTGACTGTCAGAGGACTTGGTGGTACTGGTACCTTGAGAGAAAATCGATGCAATGATACCATGAAACTTCCAGAAAAAAGTCAATTCAAAAAAAATCCCAGAGGACAACTTGCCACATCATCCACAGATCATTTATTATTGGTTCGATGGAATGATAATAGCGTTGTGACTGTGCTTACCAACTGTGACCCAATACATCCAATGAAGAAATCCAATCGTTATAGCAGAAGCGAAAAGAAAAAAATTTCTGTAGATGTTCCTGGGCCTATATCAAACTATAATAGTAATATGGGAGGTGTAGATTTATCTGACCAATTTTTGGCAACATATCGTTGCAGAATACGATCAAAAAAATGGTGGTGGCCGTACTTTTCATGGGCTATAGATATGTGTTGTGTTCAAAGTTGGCTTCTGTATCGTCGTCTTGGTCATGAAATTCCCCTTCTTCACTTTAAACGACAATGCGTTATTCAAATTTTGAAAACATTTGGCACTGCTCCTCATGCACCGGGTGTCAGATCATCATTGCAGTTTTCACCAGCTCTTGAAGAAATCCGCAAGGATGGTAAACAACATGTGATCGAACAAGGATCTTCAAAGTACCGTCGGTGTAAGATTTGTGGAAGTCGTACTTCCTTCTTATGTTCAAAGTGTCAGATACCTCTCCATCCAGCTAATTGTTTTAAAGTGTTTCATGAGAAATAAATTTTTTTTTCTGTTTTTTTTGTACCCTTTAGTTCCCAGTGGCAACTAAAGTTGCCAGTCAAAAAATCACTCAATCTGTCAAACAATTTTTTTCTCTTCGATATATTATTTTTAATAATCATTTTCCAACAACGTCCACAAAAAAATACAGTGAAATGTTAACATGTGATTTGTCTTCAAAAAGACAACCATAGATCATGAGCAAGATCCAGGAAAAAACTGTCCTGACATGGTAAAGTATTTGTCTCACATTTATTTTTATTTTATTATTTATTTATTTATTATTTTTATTATTTTTACTCTGAATATTAACACCAAATATTGATTTTATATGTTTTTTATTTTGAATATAAAAGATGTATACTCGATATGATATTGGGTTATTAATAGTGCTATTTTTTTCTATTGATTTTTTCTTTAATATTGAAAACCACATCTTACTGCATTCTGTCGATGAATTTGCGACGCAATTGGATTTATAATAATTAGAACTGTTTCTTTCATTCTTATCAGGACTATACGTCTTTCCACTAAACTCGTATGTTCAGTGGAAAAAATTAAAACGATAGGAAATAAGTTCAACATTTCAACAACATTCAAAACAACAAACACATTAAGATATATTTCATCTAAAACTGTCCTAATAATGAACAAGAAAAATGAACATAGAGATTAGTGGAAATATTTAAGTATAGTCCTGAAAGAAAAGAAGTCGCTATAATTATGTTAAATGAATTAAAATGCGTCGCGAATTCATCAGCAGAATGCAGTAGGATGTGGTTACCCATATGAAAAGAGGAAATCGGTAGAAAGAAAATATATACCACTATTAGTAAGTGAATAAATACCATATCGAGGATATATAATTTATATTCAACATAAAATACATATAAAATCAAAATTTGGTGTTAATATTAATTGTAAAAATAAGTTTAAGAAACACCAAATACTTACCAGATTGGAATAGTATGATGAGGTTTTTTCCTGTTTTTCCTTATGATTTACTACGGGATATCTAACATGAAAATTTTGATGTTATCATTGCATGTGGATGTCCCTTTAAAGACAAATAACATGCTATGATTTTTCTGACAGATATTAAAGTTAATTTCAAGTAATCGAATGGACTATCCTACAATAAAGTCGTCCCAGGAACGCAACTCAAAAATGTTGTCAATTTGATTTTGAAATCATCTATTTTAAATTTTACAATATTGTCGTCAACACAAGAAAAACTACTAACTTTATTTTCTTTAATTTTTCAGGAGAGCCTAAAAACAATAACGATTTCACGGATATCTTTCATTTGAAAAAGTACAACGACTAAACAACTATATTTTGAGTTTTTAACTCACATGCTGAATCATATCAACTTTAAGATTAAAAACAAGAGGATAGGGTCAAGTGGTGCAAAAACGAGATGATTTTTAAATCATTTAATTTTTTGTAACCAAAAAACCCGATTTTAAGGCTTTGTCATATTGCCCTGTATAGAGGAAGCCATCAGCGTCAGCCTCACGGTAAAAAAAATTTATAATGTTTATAATAAAGAGCGTAATTTTTTAAAAACGGTGTCTCGTTTTTAACCACTCATCATCATCATCACTGGCTCGACAACCCTTTCTGGGTCTTGGCCTGTTCAAGGATTCTTCTCCATTCTGACCTGTTTCGTGCTTTTTTTTCCAGTTTTTAATTTTTAATGTTGTTATATCATTTTCTATTTGTTCTACGTAGCTCAGCTTCGGTCTTCCTCTTGTTCTTTTTGCTACTGGCACTTGTTTGAATATTTTGCTTGGTATTTCGCCTTCTTCCATTCTTTCCACATGTCCAATCCAACGTAGCCTTCCTATTTTAATGAATGTTATGATATCCGGATCCTGGTATATGTTGTATAGTTCAAAGTTATACCTTCTCCGCCAAATCCCGTTTTCCTTTGTGCCCTTATATATGTGTCGCAAGATTTTTCTTTCAAAGGTGGCCAATAACGTTTCCTCCCTTTTAGAGAGTGTCCAGGTTTCTGAACCGTATGTGAGTACCGGTCTTATTAAGGTTTTGTATATTTGGCATTTTGTTTTTCTGGAGACGTTATCTGATCTTAGTTGCCTAATTAAGCCATGGTAACATTTATTGGCAATAAATATTCTCCTCTTCACTTCCTCTGCAACGTTGTTATCAGACGTAACTAGGGATCTTAAGTATGTAAAATTTTTTACCGCCTCAATGTTGTATTCTCCTATTGTTATTCTCCTATTTGCAGGCATATATTTTGTTTTTGTCTGATTGATTTTAAGACCACTATTTTTTGCAGCTCGTTCTATTTGAGTGAATGCCTCTATCATTTCTCTTCTTGATCTTGCGATTATGTCAACATCATCTGCAAATGCTAGTACTTGCACGCTTTTATTAATTATTGTTCCTCGGGTATTAACTGTTGTGTCTCTTATTATTTTTTCAAGTATGATGTTGAATAATATGCATGATAGAGCGTCTCCCTGGCGTAGTCCCTTCTTCACATCTATTGTTCCCGTTAATTCGTTTTGTATCCGGATTTTACTTTCTACTTTTAGTGTTTCTTTTATCAATTTTATTAGCTGTGTTGGTATATTAAATTCTTTCATTGCTTTTGTTAGGAATTCTCGGTTTATATTGTCATATGCGCTTTCGAAGTCTATGAAGAGATGATGTGTGTCGATGTTATATTCACTTGTTTTTTCAAGGATCTGTCGCAGAACAAATATCTGGTCTATTGTTGACTTCTGTCTACAGAAGCCACATTGGTATTTGCCAACTATTTTTTCAGCATATGGTCTAAGTCTTTCATACATTACGTTGGACATTATTTTGTACGCCGCATTCAACAGCGTGATTCCACGGTAGTTTTCACATTCTAACTGGTTTCCTTTTTTATGTAGTGGTACAATAATGCCGCTATTCCACTCCTTTGGTAGCTGTTTATTCAACCATATCTTTCTTATCAGCTCATGTGTGGCTTTAAGTAATGCGTCTCCTCCTTCTTTCAGTAGCTCCGATGATATTTGATCCGATCCCGGTGATTTATTGTTCTTTAATTTGTCCACTGCTGTTCTAATCTCTGCTATTGTTGGTGGACTCTTTTCTCTGTTGTCTGCTTGGTCTAATGGTATATCAGGGTTCATCTCCGTCCTATTCACCCCAAGCTTTTCCTTAAAATGTTCTGTCCATCTTCTAAGTATCTCTTGCTGTTCTGTCAATATATTACCCTCCTTATCTTTACACATCGTTGTTCTCGGTTTGAACTCTTTTCTGCTTTTGTTGAGTTTCTGGTAAAATTTTCTTGTCTCTGTTGGTTTACTTAATTCTTGTAGTTCTTGAAGTTCTTTGTTGATATATTCTCTCTTCTTTCTTCGTTTTTAACCACTATTTAGGCTAAATATGAGACAGTAAGAGGTTAAACATAAGAGACTGTATTTTCTGCGCTTTTAGTTGTTTTATATGAGTGTGCAAATAATGAGCCATTGGGGAATAAAACGATACACATGCAAAGGTTTTAAACGTTTACTAAATCAAATCATAGTTAGGTTTTAAATTGTAAACCATACCTAATTCAAAAACGAGGTAAAAAGATTTTTATTAGGATTTAAACAACTAAAGTAAAAAAACAGTATTATTCTAGGTACTTTGTACTACATATTATTGAACTACGTACTTTTCAAAGTCGATAGATAACCAATATTGCTGAGAGGTACGACAGGTCGTACTTTCTATTTCTGGCAGGGGCAGTTTCGTTTCTATGTCACTTTTGTGGATGAAATACTTTTCCTCAATGGCTGGGAAAATTAATTTAAATCCTTTGCGCCTCAGATATTTTACTTCTACATCGCTCTTAAAAATTTTAAGAATTTGAAATTTTGCTGTTCGTCAATGCTGCTTTCACTGTTACTTTCAACTACTGTTTTATTCGCCTTTTGTTACTTTCGTGATTTTGTAGATTTTTCACCTTTACTTTTCTTATTTTGTTCTTTCTCCTGTATTTCCTTTAAGTACTCTTCTGTTAGGACTTTTGCCATAGAGTCTATCTTTTTTCTTCTTGCTGTTATGTTTGGGTTCTTAGAAATTTTCTCCAGTAAGTAGTAATAATTCAAAGGAGCAAGATAGCTTAGCAGAAGCGCTGTTTAATTGATCTGAAACAGACTCAATAAACTGTTCGGTTTGTGGTAGTGGAGTTTCTTCATCGCAATCTTCAAAAATATCAAGTGGATGTTTAAACACCCCATGTTCTTTATATCCAAGTAGCTTTGCAGGATCTAAGCGTTCTGCTGAATATCTATTCTTATCGAATGAAAATATCCCAACCTTTTTAAAAGAGATTTAATAATTCCTGCAGATAAACCTTCATTCCAAATGCTATAAATCAAATCACTAAATTCGCTTTTAGATGGTTTTCTCTGATTAGGTATTTGCCAGTAATTCAAAGCTTCATTCCATTTCAATTTAAATTCAAGCGGTTGCAGCAAGTCAGTTGTATGAGCAGGGAATTTCAATATTTCAAGTTATATTTTCTTGCACAGCCAATTCTATTGTCGATTTATCCAAATGGGTAAGATGCCCATCCAGTATGATAAGAAGTGGGCGTGCATGAACCAGTGCACAAAACTTTTGGAACCACTTTTGAAAAATCTGACAAGTCATTCATCCCTTTTCAGAGGCCTCGTAGCATGCATTCGGTAAATCGGCCTTATTTAAAAAACATATTTTTATTACTAAATATATTTTAACAAAAGGTTGACATCTTACCTTTCCAACTGCTCCATAAATTTTGCCCTTGGAAAATTATTAGAGGAGGCAACAAAGTACCACTTCCTGAAATGCAGGCCATTACGATGGTATTTTCCTTTCCTGGCCTCTCTATGTTCCGGGGAACTTTCTGACCAATACCAGCAACACCTTTTATTCTGGTTGGATCGGAAGAAAAACTGGTCTCGTCCAAAGTCCAGATATGACCGGGCTTGTCTTGCAATTTCAAATCAGATATGCAAGTATTCAGGCGATCGGAAAAGCCAAAGATGATGAATGGATCACTTGTAGTTGACATTCGAGATATTTCCAGTTGCTTATGCTTTTTTGACTTGGTCTATTACGCGTGCAAAAATTTTTAAATCACTCTTTGCCAGGTTTTCCTTTCTTAAATTGGGTAGTAAGGTGGTTTTCTTGTACATAGGTTTGAACTATTGCTTGTATCTCCGGTTTAGTGTAAACAAATCCCCATTTTGCCATAATTTTTATATTATCACTTAAGTCTTTTTAATTTCTTACTTAATTAAATTACTTAAGTAATTTCTTTGGTTAGAGAAGTTTTTCATCCCTGTTTACCAAGTACACGAGTGCGTCATCTCGGAGGAGCAGATTTGTCTATTTTAAACTGTGTAGTTGCACTTCTAAGAGATCAAGTGCCATCCTCTATAAGCTTTAGGGCTGTTTCCATGTCCTTTTTGTTGTAGGTGCGCCTTTTGGGAACGTAAACCTTCGGCATTATTTCTAAAGGTATAAAATCTCCGTCTTGTATTTTAACTGGCACATGTCTCGTTTTTAAACTTGGTGGTGACACGTTTTTGCACCTGTTATTTACGACGTGATAGCTTGCCAACGAGTGAATATAGACTAAACTTGTTACTAAATATCATAGCCGCATATGCTATTTTAGAAATCCGATCCTTGCCGAGTCTTTAGTATCTTTCACAGCAACGCAACAGTTCGTATATACAATTTAACAGTTTTTTTAAGTAAAATGCACAGTCAAATGCGATAGTTTTTTTTCATGTTTGTGTTTACATTTATTTATTATTCATTACACATTTCAATTGTATATATGTGGAAGTCATTTGTAACGTATGTTTTATAAGGTGATCTGTTTATAAGGTCTTATTTTTGCACCACTTGACCCTATAGCTAAGAATATAGAAAATTTGGAGTTAGAGGTTTTTCTTCTTTTGGAACGAGCCATGCCTGTGTAGGTACGTGGCTTTCTTTGTAACGCTGGATTAGAAAAATTTAATAAAAAATATTTATTAGTTATAGATTTATAAAATAGATTACCCAACACACATAAAAAATATCCTAAATGAAATACTGACCAATACTATTGAAAAACATTTACCATAAAACTTGTTTTTATTATGTGAGAAATGAAAAATAGCCTCACTTTGCAACAACAATGATTAAATACAAAGTTTAAATAAAATCGCTAAAATATAAAAACAAGTTAGTATAACAGTAATAGAACTTAAAATAATGTTACGAAAATGCATTCAGCGCGGCCCGTCTAACGGTTGCATCTCGAAGCATCTCGGCATCGAGAATCATCGATGAATAGATCCCGCGAAGGCAAGAGAACGATCGGTCACGTATACGCCTAGAGGTGGGAACTTTCTAGAAAATAGTAACTTTGGTATATATATGTAACGATCTTAGGAGTTAGTTTAGTTGATAAGATAGTACCGAACTGTAAAGTTATAAATAAATATATTTATATAAATTCGAACCGCTCGTTTTATTTAAAAACGCTACAGTTGGTGTCACCGTGTGAGGACAATTGATTTGAATATAAATTCAACAGTGATTTTTGAAAAAGACTTGAACTTTTGAAAAGCATTGTTTGTCAGGACCATCCGCGTAGTTCAGTAGTGATCGTTGTACGAAAGAACATTTAAAAAGTACGTGTGTGCCTGACCAAAGATGCTGTTAGTAGAACTTTCAGTGAAACAGTTGCGTGAGCAACTAGAAGAACGTGATGAAGACTGCAGCGGGTCCAAGAAGATCCTCCAAGAACGACTAAAGAATGTTCTTAAAAAGAATGGAGATGGCCCAGAGACATTCCGTTTTCAATCAGCAGAAGAAGCAGTTTTAATGAAGATCGAAGAGAGTTCCAGAAAAAATGATAAAAAATTTGAAAACGTCTCTCAAATGATTGAAGAAACTTCTAAAAAAAATGATGAAAGATTCAATGAAACGTCTCAAATTATTAAAGAAGTAGCTAGACAAAACGACGAGAAACTCGAAAATGTGTCAAAAAGATTCGACGAGAAATTTGAAAATGTTTCTCAAATGATGGAAGAAACTTCGAAAAAGAATAATGAGAAATTTGAAGAAGTTTCCAAAACATTCGAAAAAGTAGAAGAGAAGATCAAACAGTTAGAGAGCATGATAACTAACACAAAAATGCTAAAACCAGTTAATACGGTAGCTTTAGATCCGGTAGTAAAAGAAGAATCACCGAGAGACGAAACGACACATCATATGAGATTCAAATTGCCACCGTTTGATGGAAAGTCCTCTTGGTCCATATACCTTAGACAATTTGAAGCTATTGCGACAGCCAATCATTGGACAGAACAAGAAAAGGCTGTTTCCTTGACTGCTGCTTTACGAGGTGATGCTGCAGATATCCTAAGATCGATTCCTAAGGGTCAAGAAAAATGTTACCAGACCTTGTTTACTCGACTAGACAAACGTTACGGAGATGCCCATCTACAACAAGTCTACAAGGCGCAACTAAGAAGTAGAACTCAAAGAGCAAGTGAGAATTTGCAAGAGTTTAAAGCTTAACAATACCATCGGAAAGTGGCGTCCATACAATGCAAAGAGATCAAGAGGCAGACCACAGATGAGGTGGAAAGATGACATCAGGAAACAAGGAGGTCCCACATGGCAGAGAACAGCTCAAGATAGGGAAAGATGGAGAGAACTGGGGGAGACCTATATCCAACAATGGAAGGATAGAGAATAGGTTAAAAAAAAAAAAACAAAAAGCAGATGTTGCTCGTATAGTGCGGTTGGCTTATCCGGAGGTACCAGACAACATTTTGGAAGAAATTGCCGTAGATACCTTCGTCAATGGGTTAAAAGACAGTGAACTACAGAAAGCTTTACGACTAGCAAGACCGAAAGTTTTAGATGAAGCGCTCGCCATTGCCTTGGAACATGAAATAGCTAGTCGAGTTTCACGGAGCTATCAACTACGAACCTCTGAAGAAAGTGACGAACGAAACGATAAACGTCTAGAGGAAATCGTACAGAAAGTAGTTCGTAACATGATGCTGAAGAAACGTAAACCCAGATGTTGGAATGGTAACAACGAAGGTCACATTCGCCACAAAGTGCAAGAAAATAATACAACAGTCAGAAAGCTAGAACAGATCGAGCACTGGGCTGGAAAAAGTCATTCAAATGCTGATGTTCAATCAAGACGGCCATACAGTGCAAATCGTAATCATTGTCTTGAATTAGAAGAACGATTTTGCCCCGTTAGGCGAACCACCGTTATTAATGACCAATGGCAGCCTCAACAGCTACAAGACGCCCAAGCAGATGATCCATGTATAAAAAGAGTATTGGATTGGGTGCGTCGAAGTGAAAGACCTTCTTGGCAAGACATTAGTGCATGTAGTCCCGAAGTCAAGTGTTACTGGAGCCAATGGAATTGCCTAGTGCTGAAAGATGATCTTCTGTATAGAACCTTTGAGAACGATGATGGTACAGAAACTAAGCTTCAGTTGATTGTACCTAAAAGTAAAGTGTCAGAAGTATTGCGTCAGTTGCATGACGGTGCATCAGATGGACACTTTGGTATTACGAAGACTCTGCAAAAGGTTCGAGAACGGTTCTATTGGGTGAACTGTAAAGATGATGTAAGAAGATGGTGCCGGAAATGTGAACTGTGTGCAACTAGTAATGGTCCAGTTGGTAAAAAGAGAGCACCCATGAAACAGTACAATGTTGGTAGTCCAATGGAGAGAGTAGCAATCGACATTGCAGGTCCACTTCCAGAGACGAATGATGGAAATAAATATATCCTGGTAGCCATGGATTATTTTACGAAATGGACTGAGGCCTATGCGATACCAAATCAAGAAGCTGCTACCGTTGCAGAGGTACTTGTTAAAGAATTCTTTAGCCGATTTGGTGTTCCCTTGGAGATCCACTCCGACCAAGGGCGAAACTTCGAGTCAAACCTTTTCCAAAACGTTTGTAAATTGATTGGTGTCAATAAGACCAGAACGACACCCCTGCATCCTCAATCAGATGGAATGGTCGAGAGGATGAACCGAACGATGGGTAAACACCTGTCCAAAGTTGTATCAAAACATCAAAGAGATTGGGATCAGCACATTCATTTATTCTTAATGGCATACCGCTCGGCCGTGAATGAAACTGCAGGCCACCAAACTCCAACCTGCCTGATGTTAGGTCGTGAAGTTCGTTTACCCTGCGACCTAGAGTTTGGCTGCAGACCTTCCGAAGAACATGTTGCAAGCGAAGATTATGTCGATCGTCTGAAGTTAAGAATGAACAGCATTCATGAACTTGCCCGACAACACATCCAGTTAGCCAGTGACAGAATGAAAGATCAATACGATTCTCGATGCAAGAATGAAAGCTATGAAGTAGGTGATCTTGTTTGGCTTTATAATCCACAACGTTGTCGTGGCTTGTCTCCTAAACTGCAAAGACAATGGGAGGGTCCGTATGAAATTAAAAAGAAAATAAATGACGTAATATACCGAATTAAGAAGTTGCCGAAAGGTAAACCAAAAGTAGTTCACATAAATCGTCTTGCCCCTTATGTTGGCTCAAATGAAACCGAAGAAGTCCGAACCCTTCAACATGGCATCAAAGATAAACGGCTACCAAGCTTTAAGGAGTTTATGTCAAATTACGCAGAGAGAAAGAATGCTAGATTCGGCGTGACGACAGAAGTTCAGCAGGATCTTTTTAGTGTTCCGCATAACGTCTCTCTAGCCCACTGTGTTGCCCAAGATCTTGAGATGACTAAAGGAATCTCATCCGTATTTTATAAAAAATTTGGTCGCTTGGACGAGTTAAAAAACCAGCAGCCTAAAGTTGGAAGAGTGCTGAGATTAGAAGATGGTTCTCGATCTTTGCTGTATATGGTGACCAGGAAGTCGTATACAGACAGGGCAACCTACGAGGATCTATGGTGTGCTCTAACTAATTTGAAGAAAATCGTCTGCAATTACGACATTAAGAATTTGGCCTTACCCAAGATAGGCCATGCACTAGATAATCTGGATTGGAAGATTGTCAGAAGCATGCTTGAAGTAATCTTCCGAGAAACCGGCGTAAGAATTAATGTGTGTTGTACTAATCCGAAGAGATCGTGTCCTTCAAAGACAGTAGACTGTTATTTCTTTCTGAGGGGTGCATGCAGAGCTGGAGAGTCCTGTAGATTCCGCCATCCTGGGCCTACATATAGAGTTGCTGATCGGGACGCTCAGATCTAAGAGGGGAGCAGTGTTACGAAAATGCATTCAGCGCGGCCCGTCTAACGGTTGCATCTCGAAGCATCTGGGCATCGAGAATCATCGATAAATAGATCCCTCGAAGGCAAGAGAACGATCGGTCACGTATACGCCTAGAGGTGGGAACTTTCTAGAAAATAGTAACTTTGGTATATATATATATATATATATATATATATATATATATATATATATATATATGTAACGATCTTAGGAGTTAGTTTAGTTGATAAGATAGTACCGAATTGTAAAGTTAAAATAAATATATTTATATAAATTCGAACCGCTCGTTTTATTTAAAAACGCTACAATATCATTGTTAGACTGGAAGATTGTCATAAAATAAGTGATAGTCGTAATGGAGGGTATGTTTTACATACTGCAAATATTCGAATTTGTCTTTTTTAATGATAGTCTAATTTGTGTAAATCTTCGGCAGATCTGCGAAATTTTTTGGTATCACATTCTTATTTATTCGACAAGACAGTTCAATTCAATGTTTACCAAATCTCAAATTGTAGTGAATACCTTGTGCTGAATATTTTATACCTCTAATATTCACAACTGCATCACCCTTTTTTTACCGAGTTCGGATACTACTTACATAGTTTACTGCTCTGAAATTCTTAAAAAATCATGGTTTAGTCGAGCTATTACAAATGTATTTTATTTTCGCGCTCTTTTGCATATTTGTACGTAATCCTCTTAATTGTCTCTCAACTTCACTGCACATCATATCAGTCTCCATCTGAATGTTACCTTTCTCTAGGTATTTTTGTATAGCTGTTACCATCTGCTGTAAACAAAAGTTTAAAATTGCATTAGCTAGAGCTATCTAGCCTCTCAGATCAACAACTAATCGTCCTCGTCGATGTAAAGTGTTCGTTGGTCCTTTGTTTACGTCTACACAAAACGTAGTTTAGTTTTTTTGAATCAACCATCAACTACTAGTTGGTTTACCAGTGAGAAGCCGTAGATTCATAAATGACAAATAATGATTTAAAATGCAAGGATTTTCTGATAAAAATGAAGAAAAAAATCTGTTCCTTTTGACAAATTGTCGAAAAAACTGTAACAAAATCTGTTCCTTGTGAACATATATTCAAAATCTGGTTTAATTTTAAATAAAAGAAGAAGAATTTTTATATGTCAATTTAGACTATTCGCGATTTAATAATGTCTCATGTAAATGTAAGTACTATTTACTATTTGTATTGTTTAAATTATTTTTCAAGTTATAATAAATATATCCTTCGTTAGGTTCTTTCACTCCAATACTTCTACACATAAACAATAATAGCCAATATGTTTGTTTGTGTACTCGATTATTTGAAACTACTGGTAAACAATCAACTAGTTACTAGTTTACGAAAAACGATTAGGATCGGAACCAGATATATGTAAAATATCTCTGATCGGAACTAATCGTCTCACTAATTGGCAGTGGGCGTCAATGCGAAATATGGAGGGGAGACCAAGGGGAAATATGATTGTTTTCTTTGTCTATTCGATGAAAATATGATTTTATATCTGTTTTAGATATCCCGTTAAATTTTACCATACCGACCATAAACTTTTACCTACACTGTATATACAGATAGATGCTGAGAATTTTACAGGTACAAAAAGTTACCAACTATGAAGTACTTCAGCGCATGGGTAAACAAAAAGAGTTACTAAGCATGATCGAAGAGATGAAAATACAATACGCGGGTCATTCTACCAAAACTGTACTGACGGCCCAGAAATTATGAAATGCGAAGTAGAACATGCTATAAATAATGCTAAAATTAGAAAAGCTTGTGGTTCAGATGATCCACCAACTGATAACATAAAAGTAGTAGGAAGACTTTTTAATTCAATATATAACGCCGGAGTGATTCCCGCAGATTGGCTCAAATCCATCTTTATCGCAATACCTAAAAACACAATGCGAGAAAATGCTCAGAATATAGATTAATTAGCCTAATGAGCCACACTCTTAAAATTTTTCTCAGAATACTTCACAACAGAATTAAACGCAAATCCGAAGAAGATCTTGAAGATACAAAATTTAGTTTTAGAAATGCTATGGAAACCAGGGAGGCACTTTTGGGGCTTAACATCCTATTACAAAAATGCCGTGACCAAAGAAAAGATGTATTTGCATGTTTCGTGAACTTCGAAAAGGCCTTCGATAAAGAACAGCATGTAAAGGTAATGCAAATACTGAAAAATATCGGAATAGATGACAAGGATATTCGTGTTATTAAAAATGTGTACTGAAATCAAAATGCTATCGTAAAAATTGGAGATAACTACACCGATGAAATCCCCATACAACGAGGAGTCAGACAAGGTTGCATTTTGTCGCCAAAATTGTTCAATGTTTACTCGGACCAGTTATTTAAAAAGGCACTTGAGAGACAACCATATGGAATAAAAATCAACGGGGAACTACTTAATGTGATTAGATATGCAGACGATACAGTAATTCTATCAGATAATATTGAATGTCTTCAAATTCTGCTTGATCGTATTCACGAGGTAGGAGAGGAAATGGGCATTAAAATAAACTCAAACAAAACCAAATTTTTTGTGTTTAGTCGTGACCCACATCCCGATGCAAAGCTTCAATCGAACGGAGTCCAAGTTAAGAAAGTTCACAAAATGACATATTTGGGAACTGTGATGGCGCTGATGATGTGTGGGCGCTAAAAGTATCGATTATGAACAAAATTGAAGCATTCAAAATGTGGGTTCATAGACGAATGCTGAAGATACCTTGAACAGCAAGAAAAACTAATGAAGAAATACTAAGGAGCGTTAACAAAGAGAGAACTGCTAAAGACTGTTAAACATTGAAAAATGTCTTATCTGGGACATAATAAAAATATTGACGATTCAAACATTGACAAAATAAAAATATTGACAATTCAAATATTGTAAAATATCAGAATTATCAATATGATAAAACGCAACATGTCATATACATTCTTGCACCTCGTGTGGCCTGACTTTAAGGGGTGGCCTTAAACATGTAGTATATTTTTACAAAATTTTGGAATACATTTAATTCGTAGAACGACTTTTTAAAATTTGTTTGTAATACATATTTCAGTCCTCTACAAATAGTTTCTTATAACTTTTGATGTAAAATAATTAGGGAAGCAGGAATTCAATAATTTAGAATTTCCTATGGCCATTATTGGAGGAAATGGGCATTAAAATAAACTCGAACATATTTCAGTCCTCTACAAATAGTTTCTTATAACTTTTGATGTAAAATAATTAGGGAAGCAGGAATTCAATAATTTAGAATTTCCCATTGAATTTCCTATGGCCATTATTGGAGGAAATGGGCATTAAAATAAACTCGAACAAAACCAAATTTTTAGTGTTTAGTCGTAACCCACATCCCGATGCAAGGCTTCAATTGAACGGAGTTCAAGTTGAGAAAGTTCACAAAATGACATATTTGGGAACTGTGATAACGGACCAACTAGATCCAGACAGAAATAAAACGTAGAATAGCAATGACTAAAACTACTTTTACGAAAATGAAGTCATTTCTTTGCAATAACCATCTCAGTTTAGAACTAAGGCAAAGAATGGTTAAGTGCTATGTTTGGTCTGTACTTTTGTATAGTGCAGAAGTGTGGACGCTAACAGTATCGATCATGAACAAAATTAAAGCATTCAAAATGTGGGTTTATAAACGAATGCTGAAGATACCTTGGACAGCAAGAAAAACTAATGAAGAAATACTAAGGAGCGTCAACAAAGACAGAGAACTGCTAAAGACTGTTAAACATCGAAAAATGTCTTATCTGGGACATGTAGTAAGGGGAAGTCGATATAAAATTTTACAACCGATCCTTAAAGGCAAAATAGAGGGCCGTAGAGGTGTAGGAAGAAAACAAGTTTCTTGGTTAAAAAACATTCGTGAATGGACTCAGATACCAAATGCAGGATAATTATTCCATATTGCAGAAGATCGAGAAGCCTTCGCAATGGTGATCGCCAACGTCGGATAAATCTGATATGACACGCGAAGAAGAAGAAGGTGTCATGTGATGAGAGGTAAAATATATGAATTACTCCAAATCATACTGGAAGATAAAATACAGGTTAAAGGACCGTAGGAAGAGGCTGGAAGACCCGAGGAGATGGTTCGACCACTCATCCTCAGAAATCTTTCGTGTAGCAGTTTCCACAGCTTCAATGGCCATTTGGATCGCCAACCTTCGAAAGGAGATGGCGCAATGAAAAGAGATCTGTGAAAATGTATTCTAAACGGGCATGTATTTCTATATGGGTCCATACTGAAATTAATAACGTAGAAATATAATTAGAACAGATACACAAAATATAACGAGAAATATTTAGGTCCTCAAAATGTAAAAAAAGAATGTATCACTGCGATTATTATGAGTATAATAAAAGGCCGACGAAAGATTAAGAATAAGAAAAAAACCGAAACCAACAAAAAAAAAAATCAAATAAAAATAGATATTAGAAGGGCCGCAGATAATTGATACGCAAGAATTATACCAAGACACAAATACTACAATAAAAAATGATTCATTTAACCGTTATAAAAGGATCAAGGTAGCTGCAAGTTTAGCCAAGCATAAAAAACTGCACATCTAACAGATGCACAGGGTAATAAAGTATAGATAATAGAGTAGAAAAAGCATGTCATTTTCATGACATTGGCAATAATAAATACCGAATACGAATCCGAATCTCCATTTAGAATAGCTAATTTTATTAAAAAGGTTAGAATATCTTTGAGAAACTGTAGAACTTTGGTGTATTAATTTGGATAATTTAGAATATCTGCAAGTTATTTTTCCGGGCATAGCTGCTGCACTGTTGGCAGTCCGTTAATATATGGTTTACGGTAATTGCATAATTATTGCACTGTTGACATGTTTAATGTTAATCGGTAGAAATTAAGTAGCTGTGTCAATCTTATTTGGCCGAGTCTTCTTAGTATCCTTGATTCGTTACAAATGAGGTAAGTTAAGTACGAAGGTACCGAAGGTACATGGATGTGCGCGGTGGAGGTCGCAAGGTTTACATGGATCACGGGCAGAAACATATCGAAGATAACTTCCTTTCAGTTTTCTTTGCGGTGTCTGAAGTGACTGACACACACACACATACACATACAATCACGCTAAGCGATCAACCCTACCCCTAGGAACATGTGTATACCAAACTAAGTATGGGATCCACATGTTCGAAGATCAAACCGGTCACACTTCACTAGTTGAAGTGGTACCTATCTGACCCCCAGGCTTTTCCACCACCCCTCCTCATCGTGTGACTTACGTGAGGAGGCTTATGATCTGAAAGTTACTTGAGGTGCCCTGGGTAATGAGACACCTCCTGTTTTTAATTACTGTGGTTATGCCACCTGACTGTAGGGGTAGCCACATCTAGGCTTTTCTCCCTATTTACTTTACTGACTCTATAGATTTTACTCTAACTTCACTTCGGGACTGAAGTCCCTAAAAAAAAAAGAAAAAGAGCGTGTGTTCCGTCCATGAAGCCGACAGCCTGGGCTGTCGACTTCATGTCCGGAAAAAAGTGTGTGCTCGGTCACTCAGCCGCCGATTTGGCAAAAGTAAATTTTGTTCTCCTCGCCGGCTGGGCGCCCGAAGTGTGTCCGGCCACCGAGCCCATGCTTGCCGCACATGACCTCAGTGCTCGGGTGTCGCGAAAGGATCAGCATTCATTTGATCCGCCTTAAGGGCCTAATCCGCATCAGCGGTATATAGAAGGCCTGACGGGCCTTCTATATAGAAAAATAGAATGAATTTTACGTTAAAACGTTTAATGAATTGAAATTGATTTTTGAAGTTCTGAATTTAAAAGAAAAACAACCGATTTTTTTTTTTTTTTTTTTTTTTTTTTTTTTTTTGGGTTTGGGGGTCTTCCTTGGCGTTGGGACTATAAAATGCCGGCACAATTCTTACCCTTTTATTCTTACATGCTAATTTGTGTGGGTGTGTTGGGGTGTGCATTGCAGGGTGTATATGGCCTCCACACACCCCGGTGTATATTGTCCTTAACTAAGTGCCTTGGCACCTGTATCCTCTCGCCAGAGTCCTAAAAATAGATATTTTTTTGGTGGTTGTTTTTCTGATGACTGCATTCTTTTATTTGACGTCATTGCGACCATCTCATTCTTCATTTATTCGTTGGGGACCCTATATCCGGCTATTTGCTGTTTAGGTCTTCTGTGTACCGTCCTGGTATTTGCGTTGTAGTTAGTCAGCTCTCTTAACATGCTACTTGGGTGGTTGTTTAGTCCGTTGAATAGTTCGTATGCCTTTTTGTCCATTGTGTGAAGGATCCTTGTTTGTCCTGAGTCTCTGTATAAATTTCTCAGAGGTACATATCTCGGTAAGTTCAGGGCATCTCTTATTAGTTGATTTTGTGCTGTTTGTATTTTTTTCCTGTTTGTTTTACAGGTGTGTCCCCACGCAGCAGAGGCATACGAAAGGACTGGCAGGATAATACTATTCGCAATCCTGATTTTGGTTTTAAACCTTAGCTTACTTCTTCTACCAATAAGCGTTGAGAGCTGATTTTTCAGCGCTTTGGCTCTATACTTTTGCTGATTTATGTGCTGCGTAAATGTGAGTTTTTTGTCTAGTAACACTCCTAGGTATTTGGCCTCGTTTGTCCATTCTACTGGGGTGTTCCCAATCATTAGTTCTCGGTTCGGTACACTTCTTCTGTGACTAAACATTACAGCCTGTGTTTTATCCGGGTTTAAGGCTATTTTCCATTTGATGCACCATCTTTCGAATCTATTAAGTGCTCTCTGCAGATGATTAGCTGCATGATCTGGATTTCTCCAGCTAACAGCTATTGCTGTGTCGTCGGCGTAAAGACTCAACAGGGAACCTGGTTCTTTTGGCGTGTCGGCCGTATAGATGGTATACAGGTAAGGCGACAGAACAGCTCCCTGAGGCACACCTGCTTCCAGGGTCCCGACTTCGGACAGAGTTGCCCCCGTTCGAACCCTGAACCTTCTGTTGGCTAGGTATGATCCAAGGAGGCATGTCATCGCCTCGCTGTATCCCATAGAGTTCATTTTGTAAATGAGTCCGTCATGCCAGACCCTGTCAAATGCTTTACTGACGTCCAGAAATGCTGTTGCCGTATACATTTTTTCGTTATAGCCTTTTGTTGTAAATTCAGTAAAACGTAGAACTTGTAGTTCGCATGAATGTTCGCTTCTGAATCCAAATTGAGCTTCTGGTATGATGCCTAGTGCTTCCGATTCGTCGTTGAGTCTTTTTAATATAACTCTTTCCGCTATCTTGCTTATTGATGAAAGTAGGCTGATAGGTCTGTAATTTTGAGGAAAAATGCCATCCTTCCCTGGTTTTTTAATCATGATAATTTGTGCCTCCTTCCATCTATCTGGAAAATATCTTAGTTTGAGCATGTTGTTTACAATGTTCGTTATGTAGACAGTAGCTTTGTTGGGTAGATTTTTTAGTGCCCTGTTTGTGATGTTGTCAGGTCCTGGGGCTTTTTTGGCGTTTGTTAGTTTTATTAGCTCTTTTATTTCTTCGGGAGATGTATGTGTTATTCCTACTCTGCCCTTTCTTCTCTTTAGTCTTCTGGCTGTTCTTTCTACCTCTTCTTCAAAGTCTATGTCTTCATTGGGATTTTCGTTATTTCTACATGCCCTTTCTAGTTCGTCCTTTAGGACTTCAGCTTTGTCTATTTCCGTGTGGACAATCCCGTTTACTCCATGTAAGGGAGGTATGGGTTTCTTGTCCTGTCGGAGGATTTTCGATAATTTCCAGAAGGCGGATTTGTTAGGGTCTAATTCTTGGATATAGTTGTCCCAGCTTTCATTTCTGTGATTTCGTAGTTGTCTTTTAACTTCCCTGTCTAGCTCATTTGCAATCCTTTTATCTTCTAATGTTCTAGTACGATAGGCTCTTCTTCTTTTTCTGTTTTTTTCTTTAATTAAGTCTTGTAGATCCTGACTTATATCTCCGAATCTTCCTTTTTGTCTTGTGATTGTTTCGGTTTTGGAGCTGGCATCGATAGCATTAATTATAGTTTCTTCTAGTTTGGTTACGCTGTCTTCTAGTTCTGTGATGTTGTTTATTGTTGAAATGTTACCGATGTTTTCGCTCACAATTCTTCTAAAGTTTGGCCAACTTGTTATCTTTCTTTTGTGGGGCTGCGAATAGTTTAGTTCTATTGCGCCCAGGGTCAAAACGATTAGATTGTGCGTCGAATCGCCTTCGTTTAGAGAGCGTATCTCGTATTGTTGACCCACGTTGTGTAGGATTGCAATGTCTAGATGTGTAGGGAGTTGTCCGTGAAAACAGGTCGGTTCTGTTGGTCCGATCACGTAGGTGTTTGGTCTATTTTCGAGATGGCTGCAAAGTCGTCTCCCATTATTGTTGGTCGCTCTATCGAACCAGTTGGGAGATCTCGCATTAAGGTCTCCTATGATTACCGTGGGCTCTTCTGTGTCGAGGATTAGGCTCAAATCTTCATCGAATATCGGTTCGTTAGGTCTGACATAAGCTGACACTATTTTTAGTGTTTCGTTGTTGGCCTTTAGTCTTACTAGCGTGGCTTCCATTGTGACCAGTCCACCTGGTGTTGGGATGTGTTCATGTTCTATGCCTTTTTTAACTAGTATGGCTGTTCCTCCTGATCTTGCTCTATGGTCAGTTCTATAGATATCGTAGCCTGGAAATTTGGTTTTCTTCCTTTCCACTAGTTTCGTTTCTTGAAGGGCTACGATATCGAGCTCTAATCTATTTATCATTTCGTCCAAAAGGTTGAGTTTTTGGAAAATTCCACCGGAATTCCAGGACCCTATGCGTAGATCTTCCGTATGGTTCGCTAGCATTGTCGATTTATTTCACCGAATGCAGTCATCATTTTTGTGGCCCTATCCATCACGGACATCATCTCCATCATTTTCTTATTGTATTCCGTCTGGAATGTGGCAATGAGTGCGGCTGCGTCTTGCATCGTTGGGGCCGCTTGTTCTGGGGTTTTCTTGGCTGCTTGTGCGTAGCTGAAACCCGTGGTTGTTGTTGTTGGGTTGAGTGGTCTGCCCGCCGGTTTTACGGGGGCAGGGGTCTTCTTTTTAGGAGCTTTTGAGCATCCTCTGTAATTGGCCGTATGCGCCTGTTCGCAGTTGGCGCATTTTGGAGCCGTTTCTTTGCTTTTTCCGCACTCATTGCTGAGATGGTTTTCACCACACCTTACACATCTGGAGTCGCAGTGGCAAGCCTTTGAACTGTGGTAATAACCCTGGCAGTTGAAACACTGTAGGGTATCTTTTGTGGTCTTGATTTCGTCTTCGAAACGAATCTTCATGTAGCACAAGTTTGTTATTTTGCGTATTTTTTGTATGTCATCCTCTTTGAGGGTGATCATAAAGAAAGGCAGTATTGGTTTTCCCTCTTTTTTAGAGTACATGTTACTGACTCTAGTTACGTCGACATCTTTATTTCTTAATTCATTAAGAATAAGTTCGGTGCTTGTGCTCGCCGCTAGCCCTTTTAAGATTACCCTCTTTAATTTGTCGCTGTCTATCGGGTAGGCAACGTACTCTACCTTCGGGGTGTGTTCTTCAAGTATTTTGACTACTCCTAGGTAATCTTCCCTAGTTTTGGTGTTAATGACAATAGATCTGCCAGATCTGGCAAACTTATTGTCAGAAACGATACCTTTCTTTGCTGCTTTTTGCAGGATCGCTTGATGTTCTGCGACCGTCTTTAAGATGATCGCAGGAGGTTTAGGTCTCTTAACGTTAACCTCTGCAGGTATCTGAGGGTCAACGACGTTTTCTTTATCAACTTGAGGTTCTTTCGGTACCTCCAAGTTTTTCTGGGCTTTTTTCTGCTCACTTCTTTTTTGTATTTCTTTAGCAGCTTTTGTGAGCGCTTCATCTTTTCTTTCGTTGATTTTCTGAGTTTGTTTCTCAACAATACTCAGTGCCTTTTTCGGTTTCTCGCTACTGTTGACTGATTTCTCAGTAGCGGTGCCTTTTGTTTTTTCCTTTTTTTGGACTTTTGTCCATCCTGCTTCGCTTTTTTCTTTTTCTTGTATTACCTTCTGTTCTTTTGGCTTTCCTCCGCAACCAGACGTAGAAGGGGCGGCGATTCCCATCCAGGGTGGGCTTCCTGGTCTGGTTATTTCCCAGATGACTTCGTCTCTTCTCTTTTCTTTAGCTCTTTCCTTTCATTTCTTTCGGTCAGAGCCATTATATGGCCGACCAGCTTCTTGATTTCTTCGTCCTTTGCCTTGTTTTCTTTCCGTAACTCAGTCATCTGAGTTAGGAGGTCTTGTATTTGGGCATTTGCTTGTTTTTCCCTTTGACGGCTCTCTTCTTTGAGCAGTCTGATCTGTTCGGTCAGTAGATCTACCGACTTATAGAGCTCATTTTCGTCTTTTTCCTTTGTTCTTTTTCTTTCTTCCTCGTCTTCTGAGGAATCTGCGGTTGGCCTTTGCCGTTTTTTCTTCCTACCTACCTCCGGCTCGGCATTAGTTGCGGTGGAGATGATGTCCACTATGGGGGCTATTTCATCGCTTGTTGGGGGCGGGGCTACAATCGACTCGGTGGCCGGGCTCAGCTCTTCGTCGAGGGTAACTTCCATGGTGATCGAGACGCTGTCGTCTGTTTCCACCTCGCTTTCGTCTTCTTCGGCATCTTCTTCGTCCGGGATGAACGATTCGTCGTCTGAAGTCTCTACGATTAACGCGGATTCGGGTTTTAAATTTGAAGTAAATTCATTATATAATTTAATTGCAGATGTAACTGACGGGGTGGGTGACTTGGAATTGTCATCATCATCTTTTTCTTGTGATGTCACCTGCGTGACATCACTTTTTTGGGGAGAGGGATCACTCATAATGCCGTAAGGCAGTGAACATAAGTGTTCAAAAGACTATATTGAGTTTGCTACTCTGAAGACTCTGTTTTTGTCTTTCCGCCTGGCCGCTGCCTGACGGTTTTCCTGGGTGTCGTCCCAGCAACCTCTCGGTAGTTCTCTCCCTGATTTCTCAGGGAGGGATCCTCTTCAAGTTTCTCTCACCTCAGAGGCAGGGGCCGTTTCTGTCCGACCTAGATTTCAAAACTAGGCCTTACAGTGTCATACCTGTCGACCCACTGAGATGAACCCGTATTTTTCGCTGACACGAAGCTATTAAAAGCCTCCGCGAGGAGCCTATAAAGGCAACCCCTCGGCGGTTTAACTTAAAAATAGCCCCGCATCCGCTTTTCACTTTGTTGAAGGACAAAGGCTTGTGCAAACTGGGTGTCTTACTCACCCGGAGCTAACAAGCTCCGTTGCGTTCAGGTCGATTGCCCCCACCAAAGCACGCTTCGCTGCTCGTCGCTACGCTCTTCGCTGCACGTCTGTACTGTTGAACCGCTGAGGTCCAACTCAATTTATTGAAGTGACTGACATGTGCCCTGGGAAAGTTAGCTTTTTTACATTATAAAATGATGTACATAAGCAACAGCAGTGACGACAGTTAATGCATGTCTTCACGTGAAAATTAGTGGATCATTTGTAATTATTTAAATCACCAGTTTTTGGCTCATCCTATAAATAAAAATTGCAGTATCTAGGAGAATACCATTACCTATTTAAAGAGCTTAAAAAACACCACCCAGACAGATTTAATGCTTATATAAGAATGAGTCTGGATACGTTTCAGTATATGTATCATACCATCCGTATCTCCGACGAATGTGACGGTTTGAAAACCAAAAATAAATTTCTAATTTACTATCAACAGCTAGATCGTGATGTGAAACAAACTATTTTGCTCTGGCATCGACATCGCTGTAAACCGCGATGATAGGTCGGGAGGTTGAACGCTCCGTCACACACATCCATGTATCTTTGGTATGTCTTTACAGACTTGGCCGGGTAATTTTAGGTTGAATTCTGCGTATGGCTGTATCACAGATATTCCCAGTTTGCCAAGATTTTAGGATTGACTTTTCAAAATTTAGTTCTTTGAGGTATTTGCTTAGTTGGATAGTTGCAGTTTCGTTACCGATAAGGCCACTCTGCCATGGAAGCCAGATAAGTGAGACATTTAGTTCTCGAGTATAAAGAGATTTGTATGATATCGTTTATACTCTGAACTAGTGGATAATCAGTAAATTTTAATTTTAATGAGAATATAGAGAAGAGGGAATCGGTGCATTTGCATTTATTTAACAAGATGGAAATGGATTTATAGGCTTGGAGAATGGTAAATAGTTCTTCCGTGTGAACGGAACTTATAAGACCTTTCAAAATAGTAACTGGGCATCCTACACCGCAAACATTTTTGTAAGCATCAGTGAAAAGAACTAAATTAAAAGGGATTTTGTCTAGTATTTCTAGGAAAGCTTCCAGTATGTCATATTTGTTGTAAATGGCGAGGGAGGTGTTTGATAGATCAGTGTTCTTTAATAGACCAGAGATAGTAAGATAGTACCTTAATTGTTTTAATGATGGACCTTATATGTGAATGACGTAAAATGTCAAAGAAATATATTTAAAACCATATATAATACAGCGAGGACTCAACAGTTACAATGTTTCATTAATATTCACTTCAAGCTAATTGCTTCTATCACAACAAGCTGAATTCAGACTGCTCTTATAGATAACTCGCTCTACCTTGAAAGTGATAGCAAAGTTTGGTGATAGCAATGAAGCATTTTGCAATATACGAAAACAGATTGCTGTTTATGTTGAACATTACGGTTTTTGTTTTATAATGGTGGCACAAATGCGAAATCTAAAAGAAGATAGCAGTATATAATAATGTACGGTATAATAAATTACAGTGGATCCAAACTCACTATATCATTTTCTTAAAAAAAATTACGAAATGATTCAAATATACTTTAACACTAAATGAAAAATTTTAAAGCGATATAGTGAAATAAAATGTAATAATAATAGTCTCCCGTTTTATACCGCACGCGGCTTTGGGAGTATAGCAGGGTAGTCTGCTATATCTAGGGCCTACGGTATACAAGGAAGGTAACATGGCCAGTGCTACGCTTCAACCGCCTATTATTACCCCTGGTTTTACCCAAGGTACTAATTTTATTCAGGCTGAGTCGACCTGGGGCCTATAGACATTTTAAAAATGCCTAGTTGTTCTTGCCGGCGGTAGGATTCGAACTCACGACCACCGGCATGCGAGGCAAGCACACTACCGCTTGCGCTACGCAGGCCCTTGTATTCGACCGATGTATTCGACCGATGTATTCGACCAATATTCGATTAAATTCTTAAATGAAACTCACATATTTAACTTCTTCTTCTTTTTCGCGCGACTGGGATTACTCCTGTTTGTCAGGTTTGTTGTTTTTACAGATGTTCGCTAATCTATCTGGTCCCATTCGGTTAACATGTTCGTTCCAGTTTTTTTTCTTGTTTTTATCCATCTGTTAATATTTTGAATTTTGCATTGTTCTCGTATACTTCTGTTGGTTTGTCTGTCTCTTAATGATATGCCCGCTATTGATCTTAATACTTTCATTTCGATATTGTTGATTTGTTGTTTCGTCTTTCTTGTATCGGTCATTGTCTCCGCTGCATATGTTAGGATTGGTCTCACTGTTGTCTTGTATACTTTATACATATTAAACAACTAGCTTAAATTTTGTTTAAAAATAGAGTACAGAAGCGTTGTATATTTTTCTATATCAAACGTTAAGTGAAAAGTATTGTATATTAACAACAACAATGCTCTGCGCATACTAGTTAGCTTACAGCTCCCTGTAACAGCTTCATTGTTTGCATGTGTCCCTTGATTGGCGCATACCCAGTAAGAAATTCTGTTATGACTCTGAACTGATAAGCGTCTGTTAAAATACATATTTCATGTACCTAATATACTTATATACCGTATATACTTTCTCAGTAAGATTTATAGCTGTTAATCTATTGTAACATAAACAGCTTAGTGTGAACCAACTTTAACATGAGTTGGTTCACCTGTCAGTGTTACGTCTGCCACTTGTCACTAGACAACAGACATTGTAAAAAATATGTAGAAGCCTAATTAATAATAAAGATTAAACTAACAATAGTTGTCTCAATAAAACATTACATGGTGTCTGATGTGTGAACCCGTATTTAAATACAATGGATTCTAATTTTAAACCGCCTAACGGGATCCGTTTTGATCAAATTGCAAGTCAAAACTTTGAGAAGTTTCTAGATAGCTTTAAAATATACATGGAAGCAGCGGATTTGGCCAGCAAACAAGAGAGCAGAAAGATTGCAATATTTTTAAATCTAGCAGGGGAAGAAGCCCAAGACATATTTAAAACATTTAAGCTCAGTGATGAGGAGAGGAAACAGTATAATGTTGTAATAAATGCGTTTAAAACATACTGCTCACCACTGAAAAATTAAACTTATGATAGGTTCCTCTTCTTCACTAGGGTACAGAAAGAAGACGAAGAGTTTGATAACTTTATAAAGGATATAAAACTGCTGGCAAAAAATTGCAATTTTGATTCTCTTGAAGACTCCCTAATAAGAGATAGACTAGTTAGTGGGATTCGAGACCAAGCTTTGCAAAAAAGACTTTAAAGAATTCCAAACCTAACTGCTGCAGAAGCCGAAAATCAATGCTGAATAGCAGAAGTGACTAACTTCCAAGTCAAAGGTCTCAGAAAAAATGCAGAAGTTGATGAAAATAGATACAATAGACCCTCCAGTAGCAAAGCTCTAGAACGACCTGCAGAAGCTGTCTGTAACAACCAATATAACTGTTTTAAATGTGGCACAAAGCATGGCCCAAGAAGTTGTCCAGCCTTTGGAAAAATTTGTAACAATTGCAGAAAACCTAATCATTTTTCTTCAAGTTGTAAACAAAAAAATAAAGGGCATGACAGGAAGTTGGACTATTCGAAAAAGAGGTCAAAAACTGTTTATAACATTGGCGCTGAAACCTCAACTTCAGAGAGTGATGGTGAACCCTACATAGATGAATTAACGTTGGATAATGTAAAAAACAATAGTAAAGGTAATATTTCGACTATTGATATATTAATAAATAATCAGTTTGTAAATTTTAAGCTGGATTCAGGGGCTAATTGTAACTGCCCACCGTTAAAGTTTGTAAAAAGCTTAAAAGTTGTAGATAAAATTGTAGAAAATAACCTTGATCTTAACACATAATGAAACAATAGAGTGATAGCCATAGGTAACATTATTTTAAGTTGTTTTATCATAGGTAAAAGTTATTATATTAAATTTGTGGTAATAGATTGCAACAACAGTATGCCCATCTTAGGTTTAAATGCTTGTACAAAAATTGGTCTAATAAAAAAAGTAGATACAGTAAGTACTTACTCTAAAGGAAAAAGTGAGCTGTTAACAAAATATTCTAATGTTTTTCAAGGCACTGGCAAAATTCCCTATCAGTATAAGATTGTGTTGCATAAAAAAGCCGAGCCTGTAACTAGTAGTTGTCGAAGGGTACCTGATGCTTTAAAACCACGTCTTAAAGAGGCTTTAAAAGATCTTGAGAAAAGAGGAATAATTTCTAAAGTTGAAGAGCCAACCGAATGGGTCAGCAATATAGTTATAGTGGAGAAACCATCAGGGTCCCTACGTATATGCTTAGATCCAGTTCATTTAAATAAGTGGATATGTTTAGACCAGTTTCCTATTCCTACAATTGATGAGTTATCAGGTAAGCTAAAAGACAAAAAAATATTTACTGTGCTTGATTTAAAAGAAGGGTTTTACCAGGTTCCTCTTGATTCTAAAAGTCGAAAACTATGTACATTTATAACACCATTTGGAAAATTTTGCTTTAATCGATTGCCTTTCGGTTTAAATGTTAGTCCTGAGGTGTTTCAGCGCATGAATGAGAAAATATTTGGGGATTTGCCGATTGGGATCTACTTTGATGACTTCATCATAGGTGCTTCAACAGAAGAAGAACATGATGAAATCATTAAAGAAGTAATTAAGAGAGCAGAGAGGTCTGGTATAAGATTTCATAAAAATAAAATCCAATACAAAGTCTCTGAAGTTAGTTATCTTGGTCAGGTTTTTTCCTCTGAAGGTGTTAAACCTGACACTGAATATATAAAAGCTGTTCTGATGCTTAAAGAACCTAAAAATAAAAAAGAATTGTTAAGAATATTAGGTATATTTAATTACTTGTCTAAATACTTACCGAATCTTTCTGAATTGTTGTCACCGTTAAGAAATTTGATAAAAAAAATGTAGAATATAAGTGGACAGATCACTTGGCAGTCTTCCAAAAAATTAAAAATATAGTCTCTAAAATACCTACACAGAATTAGATCCAGACCAAGAGATCCGGGTACGAATAGAAATGGCAAGGGCAGCGTTCTTAAAATTCAAACAATTGTTCTGTGACAAAAATCTGAATATTGCGCTGAGACTGAGGTTTGTTGAATGTTACGTCTGGTCGCAATTATTGTACGGGGTAGAAACATGGACACTAAAAGCGCAAATAGTTAAAAAGATTGAAGCCCTTGAACTTTGGATATACCGGAGAATGTTGAGAATCTCATGGAATCTCTGCCAGGGTTACCAATGAGGAAGTGCTGAGAAGAATGGGTCGAGTCAAAAAATTGTTGAGAACGATAAAAGTACGCAAGACTGCATACCTTGGACACATACTAAGAAATAATAAATATAGTCTTTTGCAGGTCATCATGCAGGGTAGAGTCGATGGCAAAAAGGGAATAGGTAGAAAGAGGAAGTCATGGCTGCCAAATATTCGAGACTGGACAAACATGACTGTAGACGAATTATTCCACGTTGCAAAAGACAGAGAAGCTTTTAAAAATGTGGTCGCCAACCTCCGTTAATGGGGACGGCATAGGAAGAAGAAGAAAATACCTATATTAAAAATATTTGATCCTATGTTGCCCATAGAAATACAAACTGATGCAAGCCAGCATGGTATTGGCTGCTGTTTGCTACAGGAAGGTAGGCCAGTAGCATTTGCTTCTAGAGGCCTGACTGACACAAAAACTAGATGGGCTCAGATTTAAAAGGAGTATCTGGCAATTTGCTATAGTTTAAATAAGTTCCATCAGTTTATGTATGGTAGAAAAGCAATAATAAAATCTGATCACAAACCATTGGTGGCAATTAACAAAAAAGACATTTGTAAAATAAGTTCTCGTTTACAAAGGTTAAAATTAAAAATGCTTAAATATGATTTTGAAGTACAATACTTGCCTGGAAAACATATGTACATAGCAGATCTCCTATCAAGATCATTTATAAAGACCCCAGTTAAAGATGATAAAGAAATGAGAGAAATTGTTCACTCAGTTGAGTTTGATCTACCCATATCTGTGGAGAGAATTGAAGAAATCAGAGCTGCAACCAACAATGATTAGATTTTGTCACAGATAAAAAAGTTTTGTCAAACAGAATGGCCAAATAGAAAATCGATTTTAGATCGTGATATCAAAGCATTTTACAATATTAAGGATGACATACATATTAACAATGATCTAATTTTTCATAACTTTAAATTGGTCATTCCTAAATTGTTAAGACAGCAAATGTTAAATAAATTACATGTAGGGCATTTTGGAATACAAAAGTCCAAAGCTAGAGCCAGGAAAATATTTTCAGGACTAAGTGAAAAAGCTGTTAGTATTTGTAAAAATATCCTTAAAAAATGTTATAGTTCAGGTAATGACATTCATAAAGCCTTATTAGAATATAGAACATCCCCTCTCTGGTCTAAATATTTCCCCATCAGAGTTATTGAACAAACGATTGCTTCGAACCAATTTACCTGTTACTAGGATGTTATTAACAGAAACAGCTGATTTTGACTTTGAAAAAATTAAAGAAAAGAGGATTAAAACGAAAACTTTATATGACAAGCAAGCTCACGAAAGACCTTCATTTGTAGAAGGGCAGAGTGTAATGATAAAGAGAGACAATCATTGGGTACCAGGTGAAGTGGTTCAAGAACATAGTACTCCTAGATCATATTTGATGAGGGAGGACAGGGATAAGGTTCTAAGACGGAATTCATCGTTCTTGAGACCAAATCCAAATCCGGTGTCTCTGGAATCCAATAATGAGGATTTATTACCTTTGTGTAAAACTGATGTCTCTAAATCAGAATTTGAGATTCAAACAGAAACATCTATTAGTAATGAAAAATCAGAAAGTAAAACAATTATACCAGTAACAGGCCCTAACAAAACCCGCTCTGGTCGTTGCATTATAAAACCAGCTAGATATAGAGATTAATCATATTTCAAATATTGTATTTTTTAGTTTAGTGTTTTGAGTTGTGTTTAAGTTTTGTAAAAGAGGGAGATGTAACATAAACAGCTTAGTGTGAACCAACCTTAAAATGAGTTGGTTCACCTGTCAGTGTTACGTCTGCCACTTGTCACTAGACAACAGACATTGTAAAAAATATGTAGAAGCCTAATTAATAATAAAGATTAAACTAACAGTAGTTGTCTCAATAAAGCATTACATCTATAAAGTGGTAGCCTGTATTTGAATCCAGGCTTTTTCCCAGGCTCGGAGAGTGCTGTTTGGCACTCCCACCGCCGGCTCTACACAAAAGTATATTGTAGCTGATTCCCTCTAATGATTTCATCCGTTTTTTCATTGTAGTAGAATATTAAGAAACATTATAATTAAATCAGGCAAATAGCAAATAATTTAAAAACTTTTAAATAATTTATTAAATATACCTACTGTTTACCTTTATCCAATATAAATTGTTGAAGTTGTTTATTTTCTTTTTCACTTTCGATGCTTACAAGGCTCATTTCTTGCAGTCTACAATATTGCCATGATCTGTAAAAATTTGTCTAAAATATAAAATATACATATCAGCAATTGTTTTTACGTAAAAAGTTAGTTTTCGGCTTACAAGTAAGCTGTGATGAATCTTTAGTATTTATAAAAGACCTTACTCTGATTTCTTTATAAACTGTTATAACTTGTTATTAATTTATAACATCTCTATAAATTTTTTGATGCTTTTCTGGATGAATACTTGAGCTATTAAACTCAATATTTCACTCAATATATCCAAACAAGAAAAGGAGATATTCAGATGAGAGAAAATATACCTACTACTGTATTTACTATAAGTAAGGCTTGTAAGGAATCTTTGTCAAAGAATAATAATGATCTGGAATAAAAATCGTCGAAGCCAGGTGTAAATGATAAATGGGAAAATTTAAGAACATACATTGAAAAGGTTCAATAGAACCAAGGTAAGATAAATAAAATCAGAAGCAGGAAACGATAAGTATTAACAAAATAACTGCTATCTGTAAGTACAGTGACTCGAATTGCAGTAGTCTATAGTACGTGTTATTTTCAAAATTTCGAAAGTGAGGCTAAGATGCAAAATGCTTCAAATGTGTACTGTGTGTAGTGATTTAATTCATTACGGTAAACATTTTTTCCCTTGTCATTGTTGTAGAAATATGCTCTGGTTGAACTTTTAGTGAGATTATGGCAGTTGTGATAAGAAAAGCTGAATCTTTTACTTGTGTGAAAATTGAAACTCCCATTTTTCTAAAATTTCTCTGCTTATTGAAAAAGTGGATACTCTGGAAAAGAAGATGATTACCCTTGAGGGAAAGATTATTACTCTTCAGCACAAATTTGAGGGTCTAAAAGAGGAAAATGGAAAATTCAAAGCTCAACATGGTTTATCAGACACAACGCTTGAATAGTCAAGTAATAGAAATACTAATGACTTTCTCGAAGAGGTCAATGAACGTTCCTAACGGGCTAGTAATTTTGTGTTATATAATGTTCAAAAGTCCAGTTCAAGTGCCCTTTCTAAAAGTATAGATGATGACAGACAGTTATTCCCATTTGGTTAGACAAGTACTCATATCAAAGAATAAATTAAAAAAACTGGTGGTGTTCCGGTAACCATAGACATAACAGCATTTGAGCAGGAACATCTATATAAATGAATTTAAGGCTAGAAAAGAACAGGGGAAGTTCATAAGTTTAAGATTATTAATTGTATCCCTTAGATTGTTCAAATCAGTGGCTAAAAAGAAAAACCAATAAGGAGAATTTTTTTAAGGGTCTCCCTTTTATTGGTTTTTCAAAAAATTAAATGTTTTGACAAGCCATTTTAATGTTATAATATTGAACGTTTCCTCTAATATTATAGCTGGCTTGGTTACATATTCTTTCGAGTCGACCGTCATCCGACCTTTAGTTCCTATTTAAGAGGTCGTTGGTGGCAAAAATATCATCTTAGGTGTAACTTATATTCCACCAAGATCTAACATTAACATCTATTTGATCCACTGTACTTTATTTCTCAAAATATTGGTGCACAGAACCCTGATTCATTGCTCTACTTATTTTGAAATTACTTTGGCTTTGGCTTTGTGGACTTTACCTGATGAAAATGGTTTACTAACACACTGCCTTGATAGCTATCCTGCTACTGTCATAAATGAATATTTTTTTAAGATTTAAAACCAATCAACCTTATGTATAGGGGTTATATCTGTACCCTGGAGTCAAAATTGGTCAAATCCAAAAATTAAGAAAATGTACTTTTATGGTGGGTAAAAAACCTTGAAAACGAGTCTTCGAAATAGTAATGTTCAATAGCGGGCCAAATCCATATTAACGCTTACAAATTGCCTATCAAAATTAATGTAATGTTCAAATTTGGTCAAATCCTGACAATTTCAGTTTCAACATTGGGCAAGTCCATTTCGACCAAAAGTAACTCGGGACTGGCTCACGTGACGATACCATTTTAAATCAGTTATCTGGTACTTGTTGATTAACGATCACACGGAAGATTTTTGCAATTTTGTGTTGAAAAACAAGGTTAATATTACTGAAATATGGATAATTTGATAAAGGAAACAACGCCAAACAAAAGTACAAAAAGAGCAAAATGACGGGAAGATACTAAATGTGTAAAATTGCAAAGACAAAGGTAAGAAACTTTCCACTTTACAACTGTATACTAAAAGAAGGGCTGTACTCAAACTTGTTTATGGGCATAATTTATTGCATTAAAACATTAGACTGATTTAGGGATATACTAAAACAGTGTAAACAGATATTTGTTTTTATGTTATGTTTGTTTTCGTTTTTTTTTTCTTGGATAGGTAGAAAATATTTGTGCTTCAGTAAGTGTAGCACTTGAAAAATCAAATTATTGCCGTTGAGATGACACAAACCAACTGACGTGAATAAGTAAGTAACAATCTTAACTTATTCACATCAGTTGGTTTGTGTCATCTCAACTGCAATCACCCCTTAAGTTATACGAGCAGAGAAGCCATGCTGCTTTTATGTTAAAATATAATCCATTAACATCGACATTGTGTCGCATTGTAACTATATAGAATAGTAATTAATTATGTAATTCTAACGACCATATATTAACTAGTTGGCTATAGTTTTACATACTTTTCAGAATGTCACTGAAGATGAACTGATAATTTCGAAAACGTCCTGATTTTGTTTTTTAACCCACTTGGATGACTTTTTAAAAGTTTTTAATAAATGTATACCATTTTACAAACGGAAGTTTTTTACTTCATTGTAAGTTGTTTAAAAGGTTAGATAATAAAAGATATAAAACAGTTTCATGATGCTTTTTATGCACAAAAAACGAAAAGTTATTAAGACAATTCCATTGTTAAATATTGCAAGGCAATTCCAATTCAACGAAAACGTATTGTGAATGGACACCGTAATGAACGATTATTATCATTTACGTATTCTGTCAGAACTTGCGAAGCACAAATTATACCCGTATGCAGAAGTACATTTTTAAAAATACTTTTGATAAAGAAAGGGCGAATAAGGGGTGTCCTTCATCGTTATCATCGTACCGGAGAAATGCATACTGAAACTAGAGGTGGTGATAGAAAAACAAAAAAGTTTCAAAGTATGAAAGGTAATATAATACAATTTATTAAAACTTTTAAGTGTGTTGAATCTCATTAAAATAGAGCAAAACTGGTTCAAAAGTATTTACCTTCTGAACTCAATATCTTTAAAATGTATAGGATGTACAAAGAGTCATATCCAAACACTCTTTGTAAGCTCTCATATTTCCGTCAGATATTCAATACAAAGTTTAATTTGGGATTTGGAAGTCCCAGAACAGATGTATCTTCTAAGTGTTTGGAGCTGGATGGAAAAATTAAGTCTGAGCAAAGTGCACAAGAAAAGACCAATTTAATTGTGGAAAAACGAGTCCATAAATTAAGGGCAAAAGCTTTTTATCAATTATTAAAAGAGAAGAAGCCGGATATGAAAACAATAACGTTTGACTGCCAGAAAAACCAAGTTCTTCCCAAAGTTCTAGACCAGTCTGCACATTACTCACGCCAATTATATATTTATAACTTTACCATTGTGGAAGGTAGTAGTAAAGACCACTTTAGTAAAGAAAATACTCATGTTTTCCACTGGACAGAAAACCAACACAAAAAAGGTTCTAACGAGATAGCAAGCTGTGTTTATCACTTTTTAAAAAATGTTAATTTGCAGGGTATAAAAGTTTTGCGTCTTGCCTCTGACGGTTGTGGGCGGCAAAATAAAAATTCCATTATCTTAACAATGTGCATGATCTGGTTGAGTACAGAAGCTCCTGATGAAATTGACAAGATAGAGATATTTCCAGTAACGGGGCATTCGTATCTTCCCCGTGACAGGGTGTTTGGAGTTATAAAAAAAAAATTAAAAAAGATGGATACCATTATATCTCCAGACGAGTATGTGAAAGTTTTTCAAGAAACTGCGACAACGTACGATGTCACAAATATATCTATACTAGATTTTAAAGATATGGCGAAGTCTGCTCTTTAAAATACCCAAAATTTTCATTTCCAAATACCAAAATGTAAAAGATTTATTATTACACGTTCTCGCAAATCTGTATTGGTGTCTGGCGAAGAGTTTTATAAGTCCGATATTAGCAACGCTCGAAGTCTTTTAAAAAAAGGTGTAACATTATCTTCATTTACACCAAAAAGACTAACACCTGGAGTTTCAGTTAATGCTGCTAAAATTGCAGATGTTAAAAAGCTTTTAGAGAGACATTATGGAGCGGACTGGATTGATAGAGAAGTCAAAAACACAAAATTAGCATTTTATTTAAACATTATCAATGACACTACTTCGAAAGAGATCCTTGAAGAAGATGAACCTTGCTGCGATCACGATCAAAACGACGAAGGTATAAGAGTTTGATATTTATCATCTAAATGTTGATTTTTTTTAATTCAATAAATTTTTGTAATACAACTTTGCATTTATTTAATAATTCTACTAATGAATCTGAAAGTATGAGCATGACACCATAGTTTCAGAAATGACAGAATCCGTACCTGTTTAGTGTGGCATTTTGTTTAGTTTCAGATTTAGACAAATCCATTATTGTAATTTTCAAAAGAGGTCGAATCCTCCGACATCTAGTACAAAATTTTCAAAACTGGTCAAATCCAATCTATTAGTAGCATTTTCTGTGTATTAATATATTCAAACGATAAAATCAATGTTGTTGTTATTCGTATGAAAATATTAATGTATCACGAAATGCCAGTCTCTTGTGTTTGTCACATAAACGTATTTATCTCCATTGTAGTAAAAATGGAGTTGACCAATTTTGAACCCAGGGTACACATATATCGCATATCGTATTTAAAATTTTATTTCAGGAATTTTTTGAAAGCGAAAAGAAAAAAAACAAAAACGTGATTTTTATAACAATTAATTGTGATTTGTTCCCATGTATAAAATATTCGGTAATAAATATTGTCCGAAAGGAGTAGGTGATCAAATAAATTAACTTAAAGTGAGAGTAGGTACTTTGAAAAGCAGTACTTTTTTTGAAGCGCAAACATTATTGTACGTATTAGTAAACAATTAAATAAAAACCATCATATTTAAATGCACTTCCTACCTTAAAAACTGTGTTTACAAAGTAAGTTTTTCTCTTAAAATCAAATCAATGTGGGTCTCTGCGGTAATGTGTTTGCAACACTGGTGAAACAAACTCAAGTCACTAGTCCTATTCTTTAGCTTTACACAATAAATGTAGCACATAAAAGTAAACAAAGCGAATATATAATTCATTTTAATCACTGAAATTACTGTATCAGTTAAAACTACAATAATGAATCTTAATATTAAATTCGTCTTTTCTCTCCAGCAAGATTACACAGTTAACTGGTTTTTCCAGTTTGGTTTTACCCATCTTTTATAATTGTAAATAATTACTTATATATAACAACAAAAACAATCATTCACTGTACAAATCAGAAGAAAAGATTAACATCAACGTTTTATATAATTAATACTCTATTATAGTATTATAAAAACCCCATAAAAGTATACCTGGTTAAGTCAAATACAAGACGGTTCTTGAATGTATGTGCATGAGTGCATATGTGTACCTATATATTTTATATGTTTGATGATGATAGCTGACATCTTATGTAAAAAATAGAACAAGTGTAAATAAGGTACAACCAAATAAACACCCGTGGATTAACTGAGAACATAGCATGAGAGCGGCAGATATGACATTACTTTAGATTTGTCAATTGAACATGACACATACACAAATACGCACAAAAACTCATCACGATTAATTGGCAAATCAACAGAGAGCTGCATCACTACTGACTGGTTATGAGGTAAGATTCCTTGTTGTGCAACTACTGCGCAACTTTACAACGAAAGGAGGTAGAGTCCGACAAACTTAAGTTTGGGAATGTGACGTAGTGTTTCGCGCAGACGGGCGGACCGTTTCTACCAGTGACGGATGGAAACCGGTAGCTTTAAAATAAATTTTTATAAGTATATTCAATTAAAGTGAGAATGAATTTGTCAATTTTTAATTTTATAGTTAGTTTATAGTTAGTATTAGAAGTACTTTAATAAATAACAACTTCCTCAATACTTACAATTTATTAACATTGCCAGGAAGGAAGGATTTCAACAACACAAAAAAAAATAAGTAATTTATTTTAACTAATTAAATAATGTATTTATTTTCTAAACAGTAATGATTGTATAAAGACTTCTATGTTTTGTTATATGACAAAGAAATATCACACAAAAACACGTCTATTCCGGAATTTGAATCACTATCTTCATTATCAGAAAGGCTTTCTTCGGATGAACCGGTATTACTAAAAATTGTAAGTGGTCCAGCGTAGAGTCTAATAAATGTTAGATTTAGCGAAGTACTGTATGTCCATGTTGTTCAAGCTCATAATCTAATACATAAACTCGTGGAAAACGTGGTTTATTGGCTTGTATAATTTTTTATAATTCCGGTTAAATTGATTTTATTAAAGTTTTTCCACTTTGATCTGCCCAGTGATGTGGTAGAGAATTATGGCTGGCGTGTATATATGTTTCGTCGGTATAAACTACGGTTCTACCCTCAGATCGAAATTGAATTAGCTTCTTTAAATATTCTACCCGTTTTAAAAGAATTTTATATTTTTCCATTATGAAACTCCTATTGTCTTCGGTTGTTCTTCACCTGTAATTTGTTCAAGATAATTTGAAGAATATAATATATTTTCAAAAGTATGGTCGTTTAAATTTCAAATGTTAACAACGTACAGAAGAGAGAAAAATTTATTTGTTAAAAACAAAAATTATGTAGAATCGTATCGTATTTTGTGTTTACAGTTTTTCAAAAACCGGAACCGAAATAGATTATCCAAATATTTAGTACTTTTGAAAAGATACTATTCATATTCATCATAAGTTTAACTAAAACGATGCCAATAAAATATCAATTGAAATTACATTATCCATTATAGTTTTATTTGTTCAGCTAAATAATTATTTTACTGTGTTACCTAAAGCCTAATCCAATTATGATTTTCCTTAATGATTCCTTTAACCATGGAAATCCCATTTCTTTGTTCTTTAGTTTTTGGTAAATACCTTACATAAATAGAAATAGTTGAAATATTTGGAAAGTAAATCTTGTTTACTAAGTAAGTAAAATTGTAAAGGAATTGCATCTACCGTTTTTGTTAAAAATGTAAGTATCTATATCAGTGTTTTTACTAGAAAACTGTACTAACTGGTTAACATCCAATAACATACTCAATGTATAACATGGTTAATATCCAAAAACATACTCAAAAAATAAAAAAAAATTTGAAGGAATGAAGTGTCCTATGTTGTTGTTTAATAAACATGATTGTAAATTTAAATGTAACATTTATTTGGGTTAGAGGCCATGTAGGTATACTAGGGAATGAAAAATTAGACTGAAATAGGAACAGCAATGGGAGAATATTGTTGAAAACTCGCAAAATACATATTTCCAGATACACCCCACTTTACATTTAAAGATGTGAAAGTAGAAATATCATGGACGTATAAATAAAGATGGACTAGGCATGCTCTGCCACCTGGTGTCGTAAATCAGCAAAATTTACTGCGCTTTCATGTTAGATCGAGGTCACCGGATAACTGTCAAGGACGTAGCCCCAAAAAAGGATAAGAAGAAAAAGTAAGATTGAGGTTATGTCGGTATGTTATTAAAAGGTAAACGTTGTATGTAGTGTAAATACAAATAAATATATTATTACATTACAGCATTACTGTTAATATGGATGCAATAATAAAAACTGGATTTGAGAAAGTAAATCACCAAATAACTTTTCAACCAAGCACTGAGTCAAAGGGAAAAGCTTTAGTAGTGGCAAATGTCAAAAAAAAGAATGGAAGAATTAAGAAAAATAAATTACCATAAATAATGCTAATGCATAAATGCATAAATTAGCAGGTTAAGCCCATGATATCATCATATTGGTTTGAACAATTAATTCTTTTCCTGTAAACTTTTGGACAGCGAATATATCTTAATGCATCTTCAGAAAAACTTGAACTTGATGCATTTTTGTAAACTTCAAAAAAATAAAATTTAAACATTAAACTTGATTTTTGGGTTAAAATGAACTCTAAGTGAGTGTTATGAAACTAAAATTTACACTTAAAAGTGAACTTTTATTTATTATTTATTTCAAACTGACATTAAAATCGGGCGCAAGAATAATGCATAATTTAGGTTATGTTACTTATGCTTTTTTATGATATAAATCCACTTTTCTCTTTGTAGTAGCTTTGTGCTTCGAAGTTGGAAACGAATAAAACTTAAATTGACAATTTTTTGTTGTATTTTTACAATTTATAACACAGCATTTCCTAAATCCCATTTTCTTCAGTGACAGAAGGTGTAAGTAAACAAACGAATATGAAATATGACAATTGACAATTTGACAATATGAATTTATGAAATCTATGAAATGTGCAGTAAAAAATGCAAGATTTCTCCGCTACTCGCGCACGATCGTTTCTCGTATCCCCTCCAAGTACTTGCACGTCGCCAATAGGCGCTGGGAAAAAGACGAGGTGATAGACTGTGACATTACCTTTTAAGCCAGCGGCGTACCTTTCAATATTTGAAAGTTAGTTGAAACAGTTTTTTCACTTGAATAAATAATGACTATTGGTTTGACTTTTGCTTTTGCTTGCTTTTATTTTTAGTATCGTAAACATATGAAATATTTCGAATAAGTGAGAAACAACAAACGGTGAATAATTTTAATTTTCAGTGTATAGAAATATATTTATAAAAATTAATTTACACAAAAGAATAAAGATGGAGTAAATAAAATCGTAAAGTACTTTATATAATATTTTATTTAAACTAAAATATCACACAAGCAATAAAAAGTTTAAAAAATTCTTCCCCAAACATTAACCTGTTCAGGGTATTGAGTATCTTCTGCCCTTATCCAGTGAGTGATAAGTTGAAAAAATATAGTGAATTGTGGTGTATAACTCAAGCTTAATTGTTAGTTGGCAATATTAGTATGTAACGTTAGACATAGCAGTAGACAGAAGAAAGATAAAAATTCAAGAATATGTATTTAAAAAAATATTAATAAACGTAATAAAACCATAAACCATTGTTTAACAAAACATAAACAACAAACCACATATACAACAATATATAAAACACATTAAACCTTATGGAACGGGTAGGGTTCTAAAATAGAAATATGCTTTATTGTCACAGAAAATTATACAATGCTTACAAAAAGTAAAAAAAAACAACAATAACAATTAAAATTTACTAAAATTACAAAAATCGTCAATATCACAAAATAAAAGAAAGTAAAATATACAATTTATTGCAAAATCTAATTGTTGCATAATAAAACCTTACGAAATAGTTTACGAATAAGTTTTAGTTGCTGCATGTGATACACAAATATATATATATATATATATATATATATATATATATATATATATATATATATATGATTTCAGATGTTTTCCGGGTTTGACTCCGCGCGTTAAATAGTTTTGGTTTTTAGAAAAACCATTGTTTTGACGACGTTTCGGCAAGGTCACACTTGCCATTGTCAAGTCAGATTAGTTCTGCTTCGTTCATTTCTCCTGAAACATCAAGACGAAACCGCACTCGAACGGTAGATATTAACTGGACGGTTAGTGCGAGGTAGCTCTATCATGCCAGGTCACTATTGTGTATGATTGTCACTATTGTAATTGAACCTGTGCATTATTATATTGTTGTATTTGTAAAGGTACTTATTATTTATATAACTGCTGATTTTTATATGTATACCACAATTATTAATAATCGATGGTGTATTTTTATTACTTGTGTGTACATTCAGCTGCCTATAACATTGTGGTGTTGTATATATTGTTTTTGTTTTATGTATGAATTTTATTTGTCGACTCTTAACAAGTTTCCTGATATAACAATAACTCTGAATATCTGCTTTTTACCTTTAATTATTATTATACCTTCGACCAGAAGAAAGAGCAGGCTGATTTGATTCGTAGGTAAGTAGGTGGACGGAGTCCACCTAACATATTTATTATTTATTTATATAGTGTGTTGACCAAATTTATTTGATAATTAACTGTTTGTATCTTTCCTTGGATTTGGTCTCAGAACCAAAATATCTTTTCTTATCTCTTTTCTTTTCTAAGGTTTCTTAACTTCTTATCTTTGGTAATTTTACCCTTACCCATCTATCTTTTTATTTATTTGTGTATCTTTTCTCATATATCTTATATTGTCCTATCTCTACTTATTTCCTCCGTTAGACCCATTCCCGGTTCCAAAAGCTAGTTTCGAACCCACTACTCGCTCTTCACCAACCATCTCGCTGCCGTCCGCAGTGTCTTCATTGGTGACCTTTCTATCACCATCCAAAAAAAGTTTCGAGGTTACAAAGTTTCTCATACCACTAAAAGATAAATCTTTACCTTTCCCGAAATCTTTAAAGATTACCTAGCTCCTTCTGGTACTCAAACGAAAAAGCCAAAAATTCAAGATGGCGTTTCAAATACCCCCAATAAAATAAAACAAAGTGACTTAGTGAGTGCAGATAGAAGTGAATATTTATAGCGTGTTAATATATAGATTAATGAAATTTTATGTCCGCTTTTAATCAATTGTTAATACTTTTTTTAATAACACTGCATATTTAAGTTCTTTAGATTTAAAAAAATCTAAATTTTAAAATCTGTTTATTGATTTTAGTAATTTTAAAAATTTGTTAAATATAATATTTGAAGAATTTTTCATCATATACATTTGTATTATTATCTTGTACTCTTGTTTAATTATTTCATTTTTAATATTATTATATTTTAAAAATAATTAAAAATTAGGCAATAGGCTCAATATCAATGCAACAAACAATAAATAGATAAATGAATAAATAAAGTATGTTGTCTCTCGGTAAGGGAATGTCTCTGAATTGACATACGACAAATGCGCGATATTTAAATATGTTGGTGTTACCGGTATTATTACCGAAAATCGTATTATTTTATCATGCGGAATTGGGCTTGTAATTAGCATTATCGGTATACTTACTGTTTTTTTTTAATTACTAGCTCAAAATTCTACAGAAAAGATTAAAATAATCTCATTGAAGGGATTTCCCATAATCCGAGAAAATTATGAGGTGATTATTAAGTCGTTCGTTCCCAGGGTAGTGAGCGCCTGCGTGCAGGATTTTTTGTGCGCCTCCATATTATGTTTTTAAGATACCTATATCATAACATGTTCTTGTGATATGATCGAAAATATGATATGAATGTAAAAACAAAAATAAAACGAATCATGTTTGAAAAAAGGTTTTATTTTCAAAATTAAATGAAGAAAAAAGGTCATTTTAAAACAATATTATTATGTAAGTTAACATTAAGAAAGAAAACACTCAATTCGCAAATTAATACCTAATGCATTCTGAAATACAACATGAAACAATAACGGAAAGGAGATACTCTCAATGCAAAAAAACTTTTGTTTACCAAGTGAAAAATAAAACAAATATTGGTATTACAACATGACACGTCGTGCTTTCACAGATGCAAGCTCATTAATCATTTCATTGTGATCAATGGCTTCACAAATTTTATTTTCAATTGAAATGACTGCCAAATCTGATAGCCTTTCTTGGCACATTGACGTTCTTAAATAATTTTTTATGAGCTTTAGCTTTAAAAAACTCCTTTCGCCAGATGCCACCGAAATTGGAAGGGTCAGGAATATTCTCAAGGCTATAAATAGATTTGGAAACAAGGATTGTAAATTTTTTTTTTGTTATATAATTTAAAATATCTATGGGCGAATCCGAAATTTTGCCAGAGTCTGTGATTGAGTTAAGAACTTTGTATGACAGAATTTCATTATGCAAATCAAGACCATCAATATCTTTACATACGTTTCCTGCATGTTGAATTTGTAAAGCTAAATCCAAATCCATACATGATCTTTTAATCACATCAGAATCTAGATTTTGAAAATCACCCAAAAATCCAAATAAATCGTGTAACTTATCTATTCCCCCAAAGCGTCTTTGTAGGGATTGAATTGTGTCCAAAATTTGAAAATAAAAACTGATCTTAAATTTTTGTTTTGGATCGAATACTGTTTCATCTGTACCTTCATACGAAAATTGAAGCTTCGTCTTTCTTTGTCTTAATAATGGAAATGTTTGTTTGCTCTACATCACTTTTTTCTGCTTCTGCTACAGCCTCATTCATGAAAATCTCGAAATGTTTGTCTAACCTTTTTTCAGTGAAATAAATAATAAGATTTTTTATTTCTGTATGGCATTCATTTAAAGTTGTATTTGGATTCTGGACCATTTTACGTACTATATTAATTTTTGTTAACACATCATGCCAAATTATAATAGAAAAAATGAATTTGAACGTTTTAGTTTTGTCTAATAGTGACCTTGCTGAATGTTTCGTGTTCATATCTCTTGAATTACCTTCCACCAAATCATGTAAATTTTTCCACATTTCGAGGAATTGAAACCTAAAAGGGCGAATGGCTTTGACTCTGCTTTCTCATCGTGTTTCACTTACTGATTTTAAAGTTAAGTTTGATACATTCCTTTTTAAAATGTCCCATCTGTAGGGTGAAGTAGAAAAAAAATTGAACAATTTACTATTTGAATTTTGAGAACGATTTCCGAAGTGGAAATTGAAACGTCAATAAACGTATTTTTATCTTTAATTGTGGCTTATTCCCAGTTTAACAGTAATTAATTTACAATGCCACAAGAAAATAGCTTCAGAACAATAACTCCTGAATAATTGAAAAAAAAACCTGCAGTTTCACATGAAATTTTAGCTGCATCATTGACACTTAAATTAAAAGTGTGAGCTGAGCAAGGCAAAAATATTGCTCTGGGATTAATTTTTGGAATCTGAGCTTGAAGGCCCACATGCTTGCCAGACATATTTGCCCCATTGTCGTAACCCTGACCTCTCATGTCATCAAGGTTTATTTCAAATTTTGATAATATTTCTTCTTTTAAAAAATTGAAAAGCCCTTCTCCTGTAGTATTTAAAACTTTGAAAAAACCCAGAAAGTGTTCTCTAATTTCGACTTCATATGGAGAACAATAAACGAAGCGAATTATGACCGTCAGCTGCTCGACATCGCTACAACTGGAGATTCATCCAAAATAATTGAGTAATATTTTGCTGTTCTGGGCAGAAATTAAACAGGTAATCAATTTTTATCTGAAAATCAGAAGAGTCACAAAAGGTGAACTTTCCAACTCCCAAAAATGTCATAAGTGTTGTTTTTCGTATATGGTTGTAAATAATAGTATATTATATACATTCACAATATATAATATTATGCACTGAGTTGAAGTGTTTAATTCTTAACAAGAGAAAAACATGGTTTACCAAGGCGTATAGCGTCGAGACAGGAATGAAATTTTTTCACCGAGGTTTTTATAGGTACTGTTTTATTCAGAACCATATCTTTTAAATGCAAATTTAAAAAAAAATCTAATAAAATTTAAACAAACATTTTGGTTATTCGTAGGATGTTAAAATTTACCTGGGTGGAAAATTAATGTCATACACTTTTCATCCGGGTAAATGTCACTTTCCTCCTGGATAGATTTTAAAACTAGAAATTTGGTTTTTCAAACTTTTATAAAAGGTCTTCAATGTCAACATAACATACATGGTTGTAAATAAACATTGATACATACTTAACTGACCCGAAGAATAATTTTAAGGTTCTTAAACTGTTAAATTTTACTACTTTACTTATTTATTTTTATTTTATTTAAATGAATAAGTTAACTTATTTTACTTACTTTAAGCAGTTTATTTGCCGCCTTAAACTTACAATTTACAATAAACTTGATGTATTTACAATAAACTTTAATGACAATGATATTGCGAACAGAACATCCTAACCCATAAGACAAAATCTAACGACTGACTTAAAACGTTACGGTTTGCTGCGCAAACGACAATTTCGTCAGAGGCGGGCGCATCGCGCAACTTTTCTTAAGACAACCACGCGGGCGGCATGCCGGCAACACAAAACATTAAAAGTGAGTGGCGTGCGGCATTAGATGGCGCGTCGTATGCTGACACTAATAAAATTGTAGGGTGGTAATTTAATTAGTAATTTTGGTATTATAATAGTGAATAGCAAACGGATGAAGTGATTGCTTTAGCGCTTACCGGGGAAATACTGAACACTGACTTTTTTTGTTTTAGAAGTAAGAATATTTTTGTAACTGTAACCAAATATTTGGCGCCCCTAAAATTTAGCGCCTGCGTGCGGGGCATTCATTGCATACCCGCCAGGAACGGCCCTGATTAAATTGAATTTTAATGACAAATTTGCCACATATTTTGACTATATAAACACTGTAGTTACCCTAATACATTTATTCGCTCTGTGATTTTTAATCAAAATGTCATCCCAAAACAAACAAACTAAATTATCAGACGAAAAGCGTTTTGAAATTATTTTTCACCATAAAAACGACAAATCTAGTCGCGAAATAGCATCTGCAGTAAACTGTGATCAATCTACAGTAATTAAAGTCATTAATAACTATGCTGAACAAGGAAAAATCGACGAGAGACCGCGTAGTGGTCGACCAAAGAAAACTTCTGTTCAGGATGACGCTGCGTTAAGAAGAACAAGTCAGGCAGACAAAAGCCTTAATTCCACCCAATTCACGAAGCCGTGGTCTGAATCTACAGGTGTAAGCGTGTGCACTTGCACTGTGAGAAAAATACTGCTTAGTTTTGGACTGAGAGGATATAAGGCACGAAAGAAACCACTGCTTTCAGAAAAGCAAAGATTGTACCGTTTGAAATGGGCCAAGGAACATCGGATCTGAACAGCAGAGCAGTGACAGAGTGTACTGTTTAGTAATAAATCCACTTTGAATATTAATAATTATGCTGGAAATACCTACGTCAGAAGATTTCCTGGTGAAGAATTTTCTCCAAAATGTCTTCTTCTCACAATTAAACATCCAAACTCCGTTATGATATGGGGTTGCATGTCCGCTCGAGGAGTTGGTCGCCTACACGTTGTCTCTGGGATGATGAATGCTACCAAATATATTGAGGTACTAGAGAATAAGATGCTGCGTAGTGGAAAAGATCTGTTTGGCGAAGAAAAATTAATTTTTTAGGATGATAATGTTCCTTGCCATAAAGTAAAATTGGTTAAAGCTTGGATGGAGAGTAATGAAATTGATAGGATGGACTGGCCAGCGCACAATCTCCGGACCTCAATCTCATCAAGAATTTATGGCAAAGGCTATCAAACATCATTTCCGAAAGCAAACACACAAATAAAATGAAATTAATCGAATCTCTAATCCACGCTTGGCATCACTGTATTTCCATGGAGGAACTGCAAAGATTAATAAATTCCATGCCCAAAAGATGTGAATTAGTTACTAAAAATAAGGGATTGTCAATTAAATATTAAAATTAATTTAAATTACTTTAATGTGATGTACAATATCGTCTTGATGTAAATAGCCTAAATTTGGTAATATGGAATAAAAAAAATTCCGAACTACATTTTGTTTATTATTCAAAACTTTTGCTGTATTTCCAGGTTTGCAGTCTTTTGGTGCATATATCCCTATTATGTAAATAATTTTGCTGTTCGCCCTAATTTTTACTAAAATTGTTCTCTGAGATATGTACTGGCACTTTTTAATTTGGTCTTTATATTTTGTTTTGATCACTATTGCTACACCTTCCCTTGCTCTTTCTTGTTTCTGAATCCCACTATATATGTATTAGTAAATATTCTCCAAGTCGCGCCTGTCCTTTACCTTTTCTCGTTGTTTCCTGTAGGGCGCAGATATCTATTTAATATTCTCTAAATTCTTTTTCTATTTCCTGATCTCGGTTATTTAGGCTTTTTATGTTCCACGTCGCCACTCTCATTATATTTTTCGTTTTCCAGTTCGTCGTCCTTTTGTTCGCCTTTGTCGTTACCATATTTTCTGTCCTAGTACTAGGCTCGTTACCGATGTTTTGGGCTTTTTTTATTTTTATATATGGCAGGCTGCTAACCTAACCCTATATATATACATAAAGAAGTACGTTTATTACACATATAAATATTAGAATATTGTCTCGCAACGTTAGTGTAGGTCGCAGACCTGTGTTCATAAATATCGTTTCGGTATTAGTCGTTAAATATAAACAACGAAATATTAACAAAATAAAGTATCTAGTTAATTAAAATATATTTCGTAAGTTTTTAATAATAAAGACCGATAAGGACATTTTATCCATCAAATACCACAACTGTGACTACACTTACTGTGCTAGCCCTGGTGTATTTGGTGTAAATTTCACTTATGTAAAGAAGATCTATGTACAACTAAATCACACTACAAGAATAATATCTAAATCTATAAAATTAACTACAATAAGGTGGCTTCCAATTCTGTTATATAGCACCGCCAGATATTTGACGTATGGCAGCTCTGATCAGAAAATATGGGAAGATTGTGCCAACGACTGAATTACAGGCAACTCTATATCCAAATCGCCCAAAGAATGAGTGATAACTATAAAAAGAGCAATTAACAAGATGGATGCAACAACGGAGCCAGCTATGATTAAAATAACAATATATCTCTTGAGTTTACTGGATAACCGATAAAAAACCGCATATGCACGGAGCATAGTATGTACCGACTCTCTATACCAATGGGGCCAAGTAATATCCATAGTACTATTGTAGATCACTGAGACAGACCACGACCACAATTTAGACATTTATGTTTAGTTTAGTTTTTGAAATAACTTGTGTTGTATTACGCCACTTACATTTTTTTCTTCTGTTCGGTTCTATGAGCATTGATTTTTTTGACAGTATTTAGGCTACTAACCTTGCTCACCAACCCATTTTTCACTTTTTCACGAAGTAACAAAATGACACGGATAACACATGGGAGCGCATAAAATCACGATACCATGCTATGCTGATAATGCAGTACTAATTGCTGATAACGAATATGACCTACAAAGGCAGCTCCACACCTTCAATATCACAGCAAACAAACCTAATATGGTAATATCAGTAGAAAACTAAATGTATAGTGATCAGTAAAGAGCTGAGTAGATGCAAACTAGAAATAGACGGCAAAATTGTAGAACAAGTAATGAAATTGAATTAACTAGGAGTAGAGACACCACAGCTATGAAATGCTTCGCAATGCTGCTAAAAACAGAATTATTTAAACCAGAATATTTAACATCTCACCTGACAAGACGATGTACGGTGGACGCCTACGCAGAAATGCACAACACCTTAAGAAGAAAAAGAAGAGATCACTAGTGACCGGAATATAAGAACAGATACCACAAGACAAGCATCACAAGCAGTAAGAGTAAGTGGTTGCCTCCGAGAAACAATATGGAGAAACAAATATCAGACGACGGACAGCAAAATGAAAGTATATAAGATAACAATAAGACCAATCCTAACATATGCAGCGGAGATAAGGACCGATACAATAAAGATGAAACAACAAATCAACAATATTGAAATGAAAGTATTAAGATCAATAGCGGGCATATCATTAAGAGACAGACAAACCAACAGAAGTATACGCGAACAAAGCAAAATTCAAAATATTAACAGGTGGATAAAAACAAGAAAAAACAAACTGGAACGAACATGTAAATCGATTGGGACCAGATAGATTAGCGAACATATGTAAAAACAACAATATACGTATAGCAGAAGACCCGTTGGAAGGCTGCCAAAAAGGTGGAAACGATAATGTACAGTCAACAACGACTGAAAGAGAATAAGAGACAGACAAACAGGAGTAATCCTAGTCGCACGAAGAAGAAGAAGAAGACATTTTTTTCTTTTTGCCTATTGTATTTGCCATTTGTATTATCATTAAATAGCGTATTGTACTGACAATTAAAAAGGAGTGAAAACAAATAATCAACGTTGCAATAACATATTGTGATTTATAAGAAATAAAAAAAGAGGAGTAATCCATCTCAAAAAACAATTAATATATGCCTCTGGCATTGCCATATTCCGACAGGATTGAACGGATATTATGGAGATGAAATATCCCATACGCTAATAAATAAAAAATCAGAATCTTGAATCAGTAAATTCGTTTGCGACTATAAGAAATCGCAGGTAAAATTATTAATTTAACATGAATACAATTCTTTTAATTTTATTTTGAATAAACGATAAGTATCTCAAGTTCGTGCGAAACTCATAAAATATCTATATTATAAACCGATGTACCAAAATAGATTGACAGATAATAATTAAATACGCATATTGATAAATTTCCAGTATGCCTGACTCATAAATAATATTGACAGTAATTCCCCTTGGGTTTTGTGGGTACAGAAAATAGTGGTAATGTGATCTTAAACGACTTTAATTTAAGTGAAATTTTACAAGCGTGAGGATGTATAACAAAGTAATTATTCTTTTATATTTGTTTATTGTCGTAAGTGGAGAGGAAGCTCAGATTTTTACATCCAAAACGTTGTTTAGGAAAAGTAGTGCAAATTTTTTGGAGTTTCAAAACTATACATATTACTTTAATGTCGAATATGAGGTGAGTTAGTTGTATAAGTAACTATACGCAATTTTTTTGTACGTTTCCGTTACAATATCTCATTTAAATGCTTGTTCTTCTAAAATCTAAAATATCGACTACATTATTCTTAAATGGTCTGCTGCTGTATAGTGTAAATTATCTCGGCATAAAGTTTTCTATACCCCGGCCAAGCTTTTCTTAAAGTTTGACCTTGATTATTAGTTACAATAATTCGCATTTTTTATTTCTTCTAACGTGGTCAAATATTCTAATTTTCTTTCCTTCATAGTGTTAATAACTTTAGTTCGTTTATTAATTTGGCGAAATACACATTCATTGGTTAAGAAGCTTTTAATAACCTATTGTATATGCTACGTAGTATACTACGGCCCCTGTGAGTGTCATGGTATGTGCTTGACATGACCCTTAACGGAGTTGGATGTTTGGCATTAATAGTGAAAAATATTATTGCATATATAAGCTAATCTAACATAAAATACACTTTTAGACCATATTCCATACGACAAAAAGTAACATAGGTTGCCTAATGCACATGTCATCCTCTTAAACATGACTTTAACACCAACGGTATTTCCACATCTTTTATACCCTACATTAATAAATAAAAAGTTTTTAAATCCCAACACCTGGATTGCTGTTATTATTTTTAATATCATTGAAAATTTTATTAAATCTTTTGGCTGCAGTAATACTATGTATAACTAATATAGTTTCATGTTACATTGACATTTTGTTTTCGACACCGTTCATAGGTATCTTGTCAATCAGTTACCAGCTGTAGCCCATTTGAAGAGGTTTACTCTTCGGACACTGGAACTCACTTCAAGCATGTTACCTGAAGTTAAATTCAATTAACATCACATTTTAATAACAACAATATGTACAATCTTTAATAACTACATGTAATTTAAAGGGTTTTTACCCTGGTATTTTGGTGGCTCAGGCATTTTAACCTAGTAAGTATAACCATTTTTGCTTTTTAACCCCAGTCAAAATTTAAAAATAACCACGTTTGCTTTAACTAAATGGTTTATACTTATTTTAGGCAATTTTAAACCTGATGATGGACTGTTTAGTCCGAAAACGTTTGTTTTTTTTTATGTAGCCCTTTTAAGGGTTTTTTTTAAATGAATATACCCATTTACGAAGACTAACCTCTTGTTTGTTGTATGTTATTATTGTCAATAGTTATATTTCCACTCATTACGAGATCTGTTATAAATTTAGTTTTCTCAAAGTCTATCTTTAATTCTGCTCTTTCAGACAGACTTTTAAGCGAATGCATCATAGAAACTGTATCATGTAAATTATCTGCAATTAATACAACATCATCTGCAACTCTTATTGATTTAATCTTTCTCCATCTATATTGATGACTATATCTTGCCATTGTGTGCTCTTAAATATTGACTCTAGAGCTGCCGTGAACAATTTTGGCGAAATATTGTCTCCTGTTATCTATTCGGCTTTGATTTAGGGCTTCCAGTATTGTTTCAAACTCTACAGAATCAAAAGCCTTCTCGTAATCGACAAATGTAAGAACCAGTGGTATGTTGTACTCGATGCACTTTTCTATTAAGATCTTTATGGTATGCAAATGGTCATTTGTGCCACATCCTGCCCTGAAGCCTGCCCGTTCTTTGAGCTGATAAAAATCAAGTTTAGGTGTTAGCCTCTAGAATGTTTTGTTTATCTGTTGTTGCCTTTCCGTCTTTATCTCTCAGCTTGTATATTTCTTTTTTACTTTGTGTGAGTTTTCTTTTCATTATCTCTAAACCTTTGTTCTCTTCTACTGTTTAAGTAATTACATTAGTATTATATTGTCTTACATCTTTTCTAATTTCAGCGGAAATTGTTTTTTTTTTAGTTTTTTATATTCTTCTTTGTCTCCCTTTTCGTTCTCGCTTAGGTTTCGTCGTATTTCCGTGAGAGCTTTTGTATTTTTGCTAATCTTTTCACTTTTGTGAAATTCGTGTCATTTTTCTTGCAAAATTTGAGTTGTGCGTTTCTAACCGAGTCTGTTATTAATTTATTGTGATCGTCGATACTAAGAGGTTTGGGATTATTACTTTGTAAAGTTTCGGCTATATTTTTTATATAGGCTTCTGGTTGATTTGGTGAATTCCAAACTATACGTTTGCTACTGTTTATCATCTTTGCTCTTTCTTTTTGTAGATTTATCGTTACTCTAGCTCTTACTGGTCTGTGGTCACTTCCTACTGATAGTTTATTGAGTACAGTGACATCTTGAATAATTTGCTTTTTGTCTGTTATTATATAATCATATTCGCTCTTACTTCTTCCATCTGGATAGCCCACGTCCATTTTCTATTCTGTTTCTTCTTAAAAAAGGTGTTCATTGCATACAGTTTGTGTTGCAGTAGAAAGTTGGTAAGCATTTCGCCTCTTTCGTTTCTTACTCCGATTTCAAAATCTCCGATTGCCACTTCTTGTTCGTCCTTTTTCCTTCCGAGTTTTCCGTTAAAATCTCCCATTATCAGATTGTAATGAGCGGTATCCGATTGTAATGAGATTGTATCAATACCTCATGAAATTATAGAAAAAAACCTTCAAGATCGGCACGTCTTCAACGTGCTTCACCAGCGAATATAGCCTCGAAATCGAAACATCATTAATAATTCCATTCGACAATAATTCATACAGACTATTTCTCTCTACTGACAAAATGGCATATTTTCTATGCAAAAAACATGGACATACACCAAATATCTGTCAAAATCACCTAGCAATCCTCTTACAAATCAACAAACGTCTCCAGCTAAACCCATCCCTGCTACCCCAATATCAAACAATATGGCACCACCAAACATAACACAAAATTCGGTTCCCAGCCAACAGATAAATACTGTCGATATATCCACCACTTCTATTGCCGCAAACAATAAATTTTTTTCTCCTACCACTGGTCAGAAACGACCTCGTTCTGATTTCAGTGGTTCTACCTCCCAAGAAACATACACATCTCATAACTTACCCATCAAAGACATAAAAATGCCTTCACCCGATGCAAACGTGCCTAAAAAGAACAAACCTAAAAAATCCAAGAAAGTCGCACCCAATCAGTCTAAACTAACCGCCTCCTCTGTTCTCACAATTAATAATCGTTATCAAGAAAATCCAAACTTATTCTCTTTACCGGTTGAAAATTTTTTTGCCTTTCTGGAACACTTATTCGGCTGTAATAACCCTCTACAAGAAGCACAGCAGTTCACTCAAAATGTTTGATCAGTACTCGACGACATGTTTAGAATATACCCTTCACTGGAAGATAGAACAATTAAGAATCGATTTACAAGAATTTCTAAGAAAATTAAACATCAACTTAATTTCGAAAATTCAGAAATTGGAAGCACAACATCGCAATATACAAATAATGATGAAGATTCGCTAACCGACTCTTCTCTGACCTCTCAATGTGCTCAATGTGAAAAATATTTTACTTTCACGTTAGTGCTGTGGAACTGCGATGGGTTCTACCCTCGCTTAGAAGGGTCTAGGACATTTCGGCGTCGCCGTTTCGGCGTGGCCATTTCGGCGTGGCCGTTTGGGCGTAGAGCCGTTTCGGCGTAGGCCGTTTCGGCGTCGGCCATTTCGGCGTCAGAGATTTTATTTTAGTTGACTAAATACCTACATTGGAGTCTATTAGTAAGACATTATTTTGAAAAAAATCTTTTAATATAGTTATTTAAATAGATACATTGGAGTCCATTGATCACAAAATTTTAATATTAATGGTAGATTTGTATATGTGAATTTTATACTTATGTGTGTGTGCTTGTTATTTAGCTCATAGTTAATGTAATATCTGTAATTGGCTTCTAGCTGTAGATATTATATATAAATAAATGAATAAACAAGATTTTGGAAAAATGAATATTTTATTTTAGTTATTATTTACATGTTATAATTAGATATGTGCTAGTCCAATTAAAAATCCTGAAACATTTATATTTACATACAAAACATTTATATTTAACCTACAAAACTTATTCACGAAATATTAATTAAAATAAAGTATTTACATGTTATAATTAGATATGTGCTAGTCCAATTAAAAATTCTGAAACATTTATACTTACATACAAGACATTTATATTTAACCTACAAAACTTATTCACGAAATATTAATTAAAATAAAGTACCTACTTACATATTATAATTATGTGCTAGTCCTCTTAAAAATTCTAAAACATCCCCGTTTGCATCAAAATTTCCCACAAGCCGTGAAATGCGATCATCTGCGTCTCTGTATTTTCTTAATTTCAATGGTGGGAGATTACCTGCCACAAGTTGCTCGAAATAGACATCTCGACCTTTCTGCACCTGACGCAGGCCATCTATAAATTTCCATATGGTTGGATGATCTGCTCCCAATTCCATCTTGAGTCTTCTATGGGCGGCCTCAGCGTGATTATTTGTCCGGTCTTCTCCATCCAGAGTTCTCTGGTAGAGGTTCCACATCCTTTGGGGAAATAAACTTGGTCTTCTGCCATTTCCTCTTCTGTTCATACGTCCAATATAGTAGTCTTCAAACCAGTCTACAAGTGGTTGGTGTTCAGCAGGTAGAGCTTCCGCTAGAACGGCAAAGGCATCATCTAAATGTTCGATAGGAACAAATGCTAATGCTGTCAACATTCTGCAATTTAAAGCGAATTGTGGATCAGCATTATACTCTCTCGTATATCCCATAGCAGCCACTTGTTTCTTCATATTTTGTGCCAAATGGAAAAAACATCCATTGATGTCGACGCCTGGAAAACAATCTTCCATTGCCTTAAATGCCGCCTGTTCGAAATCGCAATGGATTGCTCTGGGTTGCAAATTTGGTACAATTTGTCTGATCAATTCAAACATACGGGTATATGTGGATCTTGTTTTATTCGGCAGCATGGCATAAAATATTGGATGGACTCCATTATATTTTGTGGCCATAACTGTGTATACTTGTAAAAATAGAGATGGTGCTATAGCAAATGTACCGTCACCATACCACACATCTGAGGTCTGTAGATGTTGCAGCCACGATTCTCTCCCGAAAATCAAAATTCTTTGCAATCCTTCTCCATCATCTGCTAATAAAAAATTTTCTTCTACACCATCTTGTAACGTGTAAACACGATAAGACTCGGGAATTACTAACTCTTCAACAGTTGTCGGATTTGATGGGGCTGCATGAACTTCGTTACGTTTTCGTCTGATGAATTTTCTCATCGCGCCAGTGTTTGGGAGCCGACCATGACAAGCTTGACTTGTATTTCTCAGGCACTCATTGATTACCACTATTGTCCCTTCGTTTGTTTCTGTAGCACGCTTTTTCATTTTTGTAACAACTTGTGCTACTTCCACGTCCATCGCCGAGGAGTCGTGAGTGTGAACATTTACTTTCTTGATGACTTCACCATCTCTTGTATGTATTCTTGCTTTGCACGTTTGTTTCCTCTCACACCTCCAAAATTTTAGGGATTCATCGCTTTTACTAACAGCGTCAAAAACATACATGAAACCATCAGTGGTAAATTTCTCTCTTCCTCTGGTCGATAAAATTTTTCGTTCCATAGCTTAAAAATTCTTCGTCTGTATATCGTATAAATACTACTATGAAATATTATAAGACACTACATAAACTCTTAAACTGATCTCTGTTTATATAGCTGTACCCTCAATAATCCAACCAATCAAATCAATAATAGGTAGGTACCTACTTAAAATTTCCCTTAAGATTAAAAATCAACAAATTACTTGCATCTCTCGTTAATGACATTATAATGTAATTTTTGAAATCAACAACTAATTTAGTTTTCGAATATTTAAAATCAACAAATAACTTGCATCTCTCGTTAATGACATTATAATGTAATTTTTGAAATCAACAACTAATTGATACATGATAATGTCATTTGGAATTAACAGGTAATTTAGTTTTCGAGGAAATGTTAATAACATTATTATGTGATTTATAGAATTTTGTATTTAAATTTTCGAAGAAACTGCAATAAATATAGGGATAACTATTATTATACTAACTAATGGTAAATATTTTAAAAGCAGATTCCTTTCAAGAAAATATTGTATAATTTAATTTTTTTTAAAAATATACATTCTGCAAATATTTTTGCTTAAAAAAGATATTTTAACAATATTAAAATTCTCCGTCTATATACCATATAATGTATGTCTAATTAAAGTTGAAAAATGTCAGTTATCATCTAATTAGCTCTGGGACAATTAAGAGAACAGCAATTATTATTAATATGCATTAATAAAAAATCCAATATAGGTATTTGCAGAATAAAATATAACAAAATGTTTATAAAAGAAATATATTTAGTTTATTTTTCTACTTGACCATTAATGTTAAAATTGTGTGACCAATGAACTCCAATGTATTTAAATAACTATATTAAAAGATTTTTTTCCAAAAAATTGCCTGACCAATAAACCTCAATGTAGGTATTTAGTCAACTAAAATAAAATTTCTGACGCCGAAATGGCCGACGCCGAAACGGCCTACGCCGAAACGGCCTACGCCGAAACGGCTCTACGCCCAAACGGCCACGCCGAAATGGCCACGCCGAAACGGCGACGCCGAAACGTCCCATTCCGCGCTTAGAACGCTTACAACAATTAATCAATAATTCAAAAGCAGATATTATCTGCCTTCAAGAAACCAATTTCAAGGAAACACATACACGCGAACTTAAAAATTTTGAAGGTTACCATTTTCTGCGGCCTACGTTTGCAAGAACAAGTGGGGGAACATCTATCTTCATGTCTAATGATTTATTTTCTATACAATATATCCTAACTACCAATTTGGAGGCCATAGCAATAACTGTCTGGTGTCCCGACCAAATAACCATATGCAGTACATATATTCCACCTAATTATAACTTAACAGAAACCGAGTTAGATGACTTAATTCGCCAACTTCCCAGTCCTTTTATACTAGTTGGAGACTTTAACGCCCATAATACCAAGTGGGGCTCAAAGAAAACATTTGCTAGAAGAAAAACCGTAGAGACCGTATTGAGTTGCAATAATACTTGTCTGATGAATAGTGGAGGCAGTATACATTTTAACATCGCCTCAGGAACTTACTCTTCTATCGACCTAAGCATATGTGATCCCAAGTCTGCATATTTACTCTCATGGTATACTTTAGATAGCTTATATGATAGTAACCACTTCCCGATAGTCATAACAAATAGCAATAAAAATTTTTGCACCATTACTAAATGGAATATCGCTAAAGCGGACTGGAATAATTTTCAAACTAGAGCCGAAGATAATATTTTATTACTTCAACAATCTGACGATATAGACGAGGCAATAACTCTCTTTAATAACTGCATTATTATGTCTGCAGAAAATCATGTAAAAAAAATAACAATATTCCCCTCTAAAAAAGCAGTACCATGGTGGAATTCAGAATGTGAACTAACTGTACGTCAATGCAAAACGGCACTCAACAGATATCGAAAAAGAAGAACTCAAGAAAACCTAATTTATTTCAAAAACCTAAGAGCCGAAGCGAAATATGTCCTTAAAAAAAGGAAAAAAAGATTCCTGGCAAAATTTTGTCTCTACAATTACTAGTGATACTCCACCATCTCAAGTTTGGATAAAAATAAGACAAATATAAGGTCATAAAACAAACTCCAAAAATTTCAGCAATATCACTGAATGGAAAAGATATAACAGACAACCAAACAATTGCTCAAATCATGGCTGAAAGTTTTGCATGGAAATTCAGGTCTGAAGTCGAACAGATTGAAAGTTCAAATGACCAGAATATATAAATTCTCTTGTTGCACAAATTAGTAGACACGACATTGATGCTATTACCTTCCTTTTACACAAGAAGAATTAGCACTTGCACTATCTTCTTGTACGAACTCCGCCGCTGAACCAGACAATATCCCAATTATATTCATAAAAAATTTATCTTATTCCAGCCTCGCAACACTGCTGAATCTTTATAACAAGATATGGCATACTCAGCAATTACCCAAACTGTGGCGTGAATCAATTATCATACCAATAAAAAAATCTGATCTACCCTCAAACCAATCAAAATCATACAAAACTATCTCTCTAACCTGTTCATTATGTAAACTGTTTGAGAAAATGATTAACATGGCTTCTCGAAAAATATGCAATAATTGACTCAGCGCAATCCGGTTTCAGACGTCACCGTTAAACCCTTGACAATTTAGTGCTATTACAAACACAAATAGCTTCCGCTATTTCAAACAAACAGGATCTGATCGCTACTGTCTTTGATATAGAAGGAGCTTTCGATACTATCTCGCGCCAAGCCATTCTTGAAAAGCTTCGTCAATACAAGATAACAGGAAATATTTACTCCTTCATAAAAAACTTTTAACAACAAAGAACGTTCAAAGTGAAAACAAATGGAGAAATTTCGGCGACATTCGGGCAAAATAATGGAGTTCCACAAGGTTCAGTACTCAGTACAACACTGTTCATTCTTGCAATAAATGATATTTGTTTCAGTATTTGTCCACCAGTCAAGCACTTAATATACGCAGATGACCTTATTTTATATTGTCAGGGAAAAAGTACAATCGCTACATGCAACGTACTCCAAACCGCTGTAAATCAACTTAGGCGAATGGTCCAAAAAACCGGATTAGCTGTTTCAACGACTAAAACGAAAGTAATACGGTTTAGCAGAAGACCCTGCAGCCAAAGTCCAATTATCACCCTTAATGGAACTCCATTGCAACTAGTTACTCATCACAAAATACTTGGTTTAACGTTTGACAGTAGGCTAACTTGGAAACAGCATATTAGTGTATTAAAGGCACTATCAAAGTACACATGAAGTGCGGATGAAATCATCTTACTTAATATATATATATATATATATATATATATATATATATATATATATATATGTTATAATATATGTATAAATCTATATAATATATGAATATATATATATATATATATATATATATATATATATAGAGCTTTAATTCGCTAAAAACTGGACTACGGTAGCTTCATATACATGAGAGTATATGAAGCGGGAGCATATATATACGAGAGTATCTTCTTCAATCTTACTTTGCTTCCGTATCCGCAAACCCAGTCTAGCATTTATTTACTTCAACATCGCCTCCGGAGACCCCGCAAAGGATCCAATCAATAATAAACATCCAGAAATTAACTCTAAGATACACCATCGACCTTACCAAAACACATCCCTTTCCACTCCCGGATACTCCGCCTTGGAATAGACCAATCCCACATTCAATCACTTCTCTATTAGAATACAGTAAACATGAAACCTCAAGCCTTCTCATAAGGCAACACTTCAAAGAAATCATAAGCAAGAACCAATTCCAAACAATTCTGTATACAGATGCCTCCAAAAGCGAAGCAGGCGTTGGATGTGCCGTTACCACATATGATGAAGTAATAAAATCATCTTTTTTACCGAATTTATGTAGCGTATACACTGGAGAACTTTATGCGATACTAGAAGCTTTTAAAAAACTAAAAACAAATCATAAAAACCAAGCAATATGCACAGACTCCCTGTCATCACTACAAGCGATAAAAAGTCTATACTCTCAGCATCCCTTAGTTCAAGAAATCCATAGGACACACAGTGCACTCGCTTTTCAAGTGTAGATGTCACGATCATCTGAGTACCATCCCATGTCAGCATCCCCGGTAATGAAAAAGCAGACCAAGCAGCCAAGCAAGCTTCTTGTGTAAACAGTCAATCCTCAAAAGCTCAACATATTCAAATCCGTAATGACCTAAAGCAAATTTTCAAGCAACAACAGTATCATACCTGGCAAACCCACTGGAACACAATCAAGAGTGCATTACATGAGATCCGGCAGACTGTTGAAAAATTTGAACTTCCAAACATGCCTAGAAACGAAAAAACTGTCATCCGAAAATTAAAAATAGGACATACCTGATTCACACATGAATATTTAATGAAATACGAGCCGGAGCCCAATTGCAAAATCTGCTCAAGTGTAATAACTGTAAAACTTATCCTGATCGAGTGTCCCCGGTACGCAAAATACAGAGTACAACATAAACTTAAGTCAAATAATCAAAAGACTGATATTTTTTGTACACACTTAAGTGTGTACTTTCTTTCGATTAAGTCAAATATCAAAGACGTTTTAAACTCGCCCGATCAAGTCTTTAACCTAATTGGTTTCTTGAAAGACATTAAGTTGATGATGATGATAGTGTGTTTGACATGGAAAGTAGTCCTTTTGTCACATATTTTTAAATGATTTCTGTTATGACATTCAGTTGTTCAACAGAATATGACCCCTTGTTTTCCATGTACTTTATCTTTAACTTATAACTTAGTGATAAAACTGTTGTATTATTTAGTCACAGGTTCTAAGCTTATAGATTAACTGTAGCAATTAGTAACACGTGTATATTATAATTATTGTACATATATATATATATATATATATATATTATATATATATATATATATATATATATATATATATATATATATATATATCGGTTTTAAAACGTTCTCCTACGTCTTCCGATGCCTAGTCGCCATTCACTTCGGTCCATCCAAAGGTCTTCATCTAATTCTCTTTCTCTCATACTTCGATTTATGCCTTCTCTCCAACTAAGGCGGGGTCTTCCTCTTTTTCGTCTACCATGAGGGGTCCACGTTAGGATTTGTTTCGGGAGTCGTTCTTCGGACATTCTTTGTACGTGTCCATACCATCTAAGCTGTTTGGTACTAATGTCATCTACTATTGTGTGTTTCACATTCATTATTTCCCTAATTCTGTTGTTGGTTACCCTTTCTAATCTTGATTTTCCTGCTGAGCGCCTCCAGAAATCCATTTCTGTTGCTTCAAGTTTTCTCTTGTATCTTTCTTTTATTTGCCATACTTCACTGCTGTAAGTGATTATACTCTTAACAATTGTATTGTATATTATATGTTTGTTGTTGTTTGATATTGCCTGGTTTATATTATATACTGCCTTCTCAATAGCCTACAGTATGCTATTGAGAAGGGTAATTGCTTTTCTTCCCTGGTTGTTTCTTTCTTCTATCGTCCGGTCTACGTTTCCTTCTTGTGTGATGGTCATACCCAGGTATTTATAAGCGTCGCAATGTTTAATAATTTCGCCATTCCCCAGTGTAAGGTCCTGCTGTGTCCCACCGATACACATATATTCGGTCTTTTTTATGATTATTTCCAAACCACCTTTTTTGTACTCCTCTATTAATTTCCTTGTCATATATTCTATATTCTTTATGAATTCTATAATTATTGTACACAATATTGTTTATGTCAATAGCCATTGCAGCCAAGACACATTAATTTAAATAAAAAAAATATATAATGATGTTATTTTAAATTTTATTTTTAGATCAATTTTTATGGAGCTTTACAATATTGTAAATTGCGTAACATGGAGTTAATTAATATTGATTCTGCAATTGAAAATGATAAAATCGGTCTACATATAATAGAAAAAGGTATGTAAATTACTGTTTCTTTTATTTATTTAATACTAAAGATTTCGATTATTGTTAGTATGATGAGATATTTGAGAAATAAGCAATTTTGCTCTAACCTAAATTTATTGCTACTAAAATTTTAAAAGGAGAGAACAGACTCACTAGTATCTCTTAGAGTTTAACAATTTTTTACACAAATATTAGTTTGTATCATCACTGCTTCTCCTTCTTCTTCTTCATCAAGTGCCATCTCCGTGACGGAGGTCGGCAATCATCATAGCTATTCGGACTTTTGACGGCTGCTTTGAAAAGTTCATTTGATGTACATCCGTACCACTCTCTCAGGTTGTGCAGCCATGACATTCTACGCCTCCCTATGCTTTCTTTTCCTTGGATCTTTCCCTGCCTAATTAGTTGGAGCAAGGTGTATTTCTCTCCACGTGTAATATGTCCGAGATATTCCCATTTTCTTGTTTTAATTGTATTTAAAATTTCCATTTCTTTATTCATCCTTCTCAGAACCTCTTTGTTTCTGACGTGTTCTGTCCACGATATTTTCAGAATTCTTCTATACACTCACATCTCGAATGATTCCAGTTTCCTCATTGATGTCGCATTCAAGGTCCAAGATTCCATTCCATAAAACAAAGTCGAAAAAACATAGCACCTCGCCAACCTAACTCTTAGTTCCAATTTTAAATCCCTTGTACATAGCACTCTTCTCATTTTGTTGAAATTTGCTCTAGTCTTTTCTATTCTGATTTTGATCTTTGTACACTTGTTCGACGTTGGTTTGTTTATTAGAAGATTCTCGTTATTTATTTGAGTTTTCGATATTCTCATAAATTTAGTGTTCTTGACGTTCATTGCTAGACCGTACTCTTTTCCATACTCCGCTATTCTAGTCACCAGTCTCTGAAGATCTTTAATATTTTTGGCTAAAATCACAGTGTCGTCCGCATATCTAATGTTGTTAACGGGAACTCCATTTACCTTTATTTCAGCTGTTTCATCCTCAAGAGCTTTTTTCAGGATCTCGTGGGAGTAGGCATTAAAAAGAATTGGCGACAATACGCATCCCTGTCTCACTCCATGTCAAATTTCAATTTCTTCTGACAGCTGTTCATTAACACATACTTTTGCTCGCTGTTTATAGTATAAATTTAATATCATCCTGAGGTCGTTGTAGTCAATCTTTTTTAATTTCAGGACATTCATTAATTGCTCATATCGTAGTTTATCGAATGCTTCATTATAGTCAATAAAACATGCAATTATATCTTGATTGACGTCCAGGCATCTTTGTATCAAAAAAGAGCTTCGCGCGTTCCTAGGCATTTGCGAAAACTAAATTGTGTTTCATTAACGTCTATATTCAGTTTTTGATATATTTGGTTATGAATGACTTTTGCTAGTAACTTTAGCACATGAGACTCAGCTAATGGTGCGGTAATCGCTGCGTTCTCTTGCTTTTTTCTTTTTAGGGAGATAAATAAAAATCGACATTAACCACTCCTGTGGGAAATACGCTTGAACTATAAATTTAGTTCAAGAGTGTCTCAAGATGTCACAAAAACATCAATGTGTTTCTCATCTAGAATTTTTAGGATTTCTATAGGAAGCATGTCTGGTCTATGACTTTTCCCACTCGTCATTGTTATTAATGCGTGTAATAGTTCTTCGCTTGTAATATATGGACCTATTTCTTTTGACGTAAGTTCTATGTGCTCCAGATCTTCTCTTTTATCATCGAACAATTCGTCGATATATTCTGCCGATCTTCTGCTTCCCCCCTTAAATTGTCTGATTAGATCTGTGTTGATATATTCTGTCCTTCTAAACTTGATAGCACAGCACCTCATTATAAAGTAAAATATGTGTACGAAACACTAGAGGGCCGTTAAAAAAATTAAAGCGACCCGTGAGTATTTATTCATTAGAAATGTGTCATTACTCGATATATTACGTTGTATACTCCTTGTATCATGAGATTCAGGTAGCTGATATATTATTAGGTTCGAGTTAACATAAATCGAAAATGAATGATTTGCCGATTTAGTGCCGCAGAATTGGGTAAATATGTTCGAAAAATGAAATTTTATTAAAATCTAATTTTATTATAGTAGTAGATCAATCAAGTTAGTAAAAATAAGGTATTTTCGTCTGGATAGATGGGTTTGACAGTTGAAATGTGTAGTATGAGATATTACAAAAAAAAATATCTAGGGATTCATTAATTTTTTAGTAATATTTTAGGAAATATTTTTAAATAAGTAATCAAAACGTCAAATTCATTATTTTGCTAAAAAAACTTGTCTATTTAGAGATTGGACGTCAACAGGCAACTGTAGGTATGTAAGATTCGTATATAGGTATATGGAATTTCGTGTCTTAAGGCTGATTTATAAACTTTACGTTGGCGTTGGCGTTGGCGCTGACGTTCGCGTTACAACATGATCAAATGGAAAACTCGTATGTCCATTTATAAACATCGTTCGCCGTTGGCGTCGGCGTTTGGTTCCGTTCAAGATAAACCAACTTTATCTTTTGCCGTTGGCCGTTGTAGCACAGAATACAGAAACCCTTCTGTGGTTGTAGTATCGATCTCAGAACATAAAATAAAACTGTATCTTTGTCATCGCAGCCAATAGCAATATCGAAAAAGTGACAAAGTTTGTCAAACAAATCAAAAAAAATTATTTGTTTATGTTTCCACGTGTTTATAAAGTGGAAAAGTTTAGATAATAACAAGCCTTTCTTCAACAGAAATTCCATCAGAGCGACAGTTTACATTTATTTTTGGATTTAACATTTGCAGTAATTTTTCAAATACTGGAAACTGTATCCTGGTGTATTTAGAAAACTGCTGGGTATCCCAGTTTTCATATTTTTATAATAATTAAAATTACCTCTTGTCTTTCTGTTCTGGTTAATGGGCCTCAGTTTGTATCGACGTTGTCTTTTATTTCGAAGGCTCAGTGCTGCTCGGATACAAAGTATCAGTGCCACTGCACCTAACAAAGGCTGAGCATTTTCCATTGTATTAATTTTCAAGCAAAAATTAATAATACCAAATCAAAAATGTAAGGCAAGAAATTAAGATTTGATTTTTAACGCCAACGCCAACTAAAAGTTTATAAATGCAGTGTATGATAGCTAGCGCCAAGGTCAACGGTGAACGCCAGCGCCAACGCCAACGCAAAGTTTATAAATCAGCCTTTATTATTAGAGAGAGTACATTTTTGGTGGTGAATGTGCGATATGTGTAAGAGAGAGAACGTGTGACGTAGGTGGCGTTACAGTTTACGATCATGCTGAACGTGATGGTGACTCTAGCTTACACAAGAGGGCGTTACAGTGTACAATTTTTATTTTAAAAATATTTAAAAATAAATGTTTAATTCTAAACGACGTATGACAGGCAGACGTACGACAGTCGACAGCTCGTTTCAAAGGGAACTCGGCATGAAACACAATGATTTATCAAAAACAAAGATGGCCACCATTTATTTTTCTCTTATGATTATATTCCTACAGAATTAAGTCGATACACTTTACAACACATTTTCCAAACAACAAACGGTGATTTCGTTACAGTTGTGTCCTCAAACAAATATTTCTCAGCATCATTCCCTAGTATTCAATCTGTCGATAATTTTTCACTTAATATACCCAGTGAGGCTCACATTAATGCTGGGCGGTCCTATACATTTTATAATAATATATAGAATTTTCTAATGGATTCTCGGATGCAACCACTTACTCTTGAGGCTTTTGATGCTTGCCTTGTGGTCTCTGTTCTTATATCCCTGTGTGTGATCTCTATTTCTAAGTAATTGAATTTATTACTTGTTCTACAATTTTGCCCTCTATTTCTAGTGTGCATCTACGCGGCTCTTTACTGATCACTATACATATTTAGTTTTATTTCTACTGATATTCTCATATTAAGTTTGTTTGCTGTGATCTTGAAGGTGCAGGCCTTTGTAGGTCAACAATTTGACTAACGAACATTATAATTATTTCGACACTAGGTAGATGATAAAGGATTACATTTTTTAAGGAAAGTTACAATTTCTCAGCTCGAAAAGGGGACCTTACGCCCTAAGAGTTGGTTGTTAAGTGGGTTTTTTTTCTGAAGAATGAATAAACACAAGGTCGATGATAGGGAATTACATTTTTTAAGGGAACGTATAATTTCCCAGTTCGAAAAGAGGACCTTACGCCCTCAAAGTTAGTTGTTACGTTAGGGTTTTTTCTGAAGAATGAGTTAATTACAACGAAATTCTTCTAATATAAGAAGTCCTGTTACCTCTCTCATTTTTCTGATCAAATCCAAAGTTTTTCTATAGGTACCTGATTCTGCCTTATCCTGTGTAATTTGGCGTTAAAATTTCTAATTATCATTGTATAAATGGGTTTTTAAAGTTTGTATAGCTGCTCTGATATCTTCAAAAATTGCTCAACTTTCTCATCTAAGTGGCTCATAGTTAGTGCGTAAGCCTGTATAATTTTAAGTTTGTATTTTGGATTTATTTAAATAATAAGATAAATCACTCTGGTACATAAACTTTTTATTATAAATATACTTTGATGGTACACAAGGCAAATATCGAACACAGTAGTTAATCAAATCTTGCCCAAGTACTTTCGATCACAAGATCATCCTCAGGGGCATTTCGTCAGTTGTGGCCTATCCAGCAGTAACAGAATGTCATAAATGTAAATTGGGATATAACAAATACACTAAACAAAGACAAACAAACACTTTAAAATTTAAGAAATGGAGAAGCTACATTTTATATAGAAGCCGGAGACAGATCACCCTGAGGATGATCTTGTGATCGAAAGTACTTGGGCAAGATTTGATTAACTACTGTGATCGATATTTGCCTTGTGTACCATCAAAGTTCATTTATTCGAACATTCAACCTTATATTGATGTATTATAAATATGTTTGGTGCCCATTTGTATGGATTAAAAAACCAACTTCTCTGACAGATGACTCTTTGTTTCCTCTGAAATGGAACACATTTCCAAACTTAAGTATTATTTGGTCATTTTTTGGTTATTGGGTTTATATTACTAAATTGCAAGTAACTCGTATCAAAACAAGGTGCAGTTTTTATTGAAAAGGAGAAAAAAGCTATAAGTAAGCGTAAAAATTAAAATAAGCAATAAAACACTGTCTTTTTGGTCTTTTTTTGATTCAACTCATCAATATCTTAAATAATTTGCTACTGGGTTTTAATATTTTTAGTATAATTTAGTTAGTATAATAATTTAGTATAAGTATAATGACTGAAAATACGAGCAATACAATAAATATTATCTTTAGTATTTAGAAACAAAAATTATTTTTTATTTCTAGGGTGGGCTCCGAAGAAATTTTGGACTTCTGCAGTGAACATGGTTGCAGGAGGAAAATGGATATGGCTTTCTAATGGCCAACCAATTAAATATTTCAATTGGGATAGAGGAGAACCAACAGGGTTTCTTCCTTTCGTAGCTTCCTACGAGAACTGCATACAAGTAAGACACGAAGGAACGAGAGGTTTCACATGGAATGATTTAAATTGCGGTGTGAAGAATTATGTAATTTGTAAAAGACCTAGTTCATGTAGTTGTACTAACATAAAAGGATATTGATGAGTATATATAGGGTAACGGTTACAGTTGTTGTCCGGTCACTAGTGATTGGCCATTTTTACAAAAATCCGAAATATTAAGATTTTCAAAATTTATAAGGAAATAAATGTATTTATGAGAGAAGGTTGACTATTGCTAGAACAGCCATGATGAAACTGATAGCAATTTGGAAAAATTCTAGCATAAACAATACACACAAAACTAAGGCTAGTAAGGGCGCTCATTTTTCCCATAGCCACATATGCATCCGAAACGTGGACCTTAAAGAAAGCGGATAAAAATAAACTGGACGCTTTTGAAATGTGGGTGTACCGCCACATGTTGAGAATATCCTGGATTGATCATTGATTAAAGTGAAGGATAGATTGTTTAAACAAATACAACAGAGATATTTGCAGTATTTTGGACACATTGCTAGAAGAACAGGCACGATGGAAAAACTGATAGTCGAGGGTAGAGTTGAAGAAAAAAGACCTAGGAGAAGATCTTTAAGCCGTTGAGTAGATCAAACAAAAACATTGATTAACCAAGGGTTACATGAAGCCGAACAACTAGCCCAGGACAGAGAATCATGGAGGGAAATCCTAAAAAAACTGTGAAGGCCTGATGGTGTCACCACATCCCAAAAGGTATTAGGACTGAGGAGGAGGAGGAAATGTATTCACATTGATATACACAGTTCACAGTTAATATTATCTATTTGTTACGGCGTGTGTTGTTCGAAGCTTAACAGGTTCATCCAGTTTTAAGAGTTTTTTAAAGAATTTGTTAAGGAAGGTTATTCACGAGGTGAGTTATCTTGCCAAATAGTATTATGCATCTGGGTATATTATTAACTACCATTAGTAACTAACATTACTAAATCTAGTCAGTGAAGCAAGTTATCGGAGAGGCCTAAAAATCAACATTTCAAAGACAAAGTGGATGGCAGTTGGAAAGATCCATATAGATCAAGGTCTGCTTTCTCTTAATGGAGAAGAGATAGAAAGGGTAAATCATTTCAAATACCTTGGCAGCTGGTTAAATGTAAATTGTGACTCTGATGAAGAGATAATATCCAGGATCGAAATATCACGTAAGGCTTTTATGACCTGGAAACCAGTTTTATGTGACAGAAACCTGTCAATGAATATTCGTAAGAAGGTCCTGAAATGTTATGTGTGGTCGATCCTATTGTATGGTTGTGAGACATGGACGTTAAAAACCACAATGCTAAACAAGTTAGAAGCATTCGAATTGTGGTGCTATAGACGAATCCTAAAGATATCGTGGGTTTCGCACACTTCCAATGAAGATGTTCTTCAAATGATCAATTCAGAACGTCTGCTCATAAACACCATAAAGAGGAGAAAAACAGAATACTTCGGCCATATAATTAGAGTACCTAAATACCATTTACTTCGCCTTATAATACAAGGAAAAGTGAAAGGAAAGAGATGGATTGGTCGAAAGAAACTTTCATGGCTGCGTAATATTAGACAATGGTGTGGTTCCACAGTAGAAGAATTATTTCGCGCAGCAGCCGATAGAGAAAGGTTTCAGGAAATTGTAAACATGATGACGGCCAATGTCTGAATACGGACACGGCACCCAAAGAAGAAGAAGTATATATTATTGTTTTATATCGATTTAGTGGGGTACATCTTACATTATCAGTGGTTTTTTGTACTAGTAAGGATATGAATCTTTGGTGGTAAATTCGTTTTACTTAGAATCGGCCAGGAAGAGGTTGGTATAGATCCTTTTTAAAGCGACACCCAGATTTAAGTGAGAGAACTCCAGAAGCGGTAACGGCAGCAACGGTTCAGTTGTGTCTGCAAAATATATAAAAAAATGGTTCACCGGTGTTCAAGAATACTTGCATCGTAAAGGTTACATCGATATTCTTCAAGACCCTTTACGTGTTTTAAATGGCAATGAAACCTGCTTCCTCTTCTGCCCCAAAAATTAACGAGTGTTGGCTGTAAAGAGAAGCAAAAATGTATATCAAATAGAGTATCACTCCAAAGTAAATTTGACGGTATATTTACATTTGCAGCATCTGGAGAAATATAATCAGCAATGTTTATATACCCGTTCAAACAAATTCCTAGCTTCTTCTTCGCGTGCCATATCAGAACTATCCGACGTTGGCGATCATCAAATTCCTAGCAATCTTCTAAATTAAATTCCACGAGAATGGCGCATAGGATGCAGTGATACGGGATGGATAAAGAATAAAAACTTCTATGAATACATAGGAAACCTCTTATATATGTACCTCGTTGCGAAAAACACTAAATTACCAGTCATTTTGTTCGTTGGAAGTTTATGTTTTAAAGTTACAAATTATTTTAGTGGCTTTATATATGAATGCGACCAGAATTATACAACTTGCAGATATTGCTACATTTGCAGTATTAAAAGTTAAACGCGAAAACCCGAACTCAGTAGTTACCAAAGAGAATTTTGTATTAGTAGAAAACACAGCCATTCGTCAATTAAAATCTTAATTAATTCCATAATTAATGACATTAAAACGTCTTAAAAATCACACTATTTCTTTGACAAAATAAATAACATATGAATATTTGGAACACATAGTTGAAGCCGCAAAAATATTTGAATTTCTATGTTTGCATAATTGCGAGGAACTAAATGAATATTCAAAATTACTTTTTAGTATATTTAATTTATTTCAAAATACCATAGATCTACCCACGATTCAGACTACAGTGACAGGTGAAATCACAAATGATATACAAGATACCTCTATCATCACAGAAACCTCTATCATATATCTTTAGATATTACACTTAAACCTGTAGGTGGCATTGGAATCATATGCAACGTACAAGATATTCCTGTTATTACGGAAAAAAAATCATCTACTTTCGGATTTTCGAGTTTAACTTCTAGAAAACAGTGATATTAAATATATGTAATATAAAAAGATGTCACAGAAGATATTTTACTTTACTTTAGATATTCAATCGATATTCAATAATCTGCCTTTAGTTAATCAAGATAACTCATTATCTAAAGAAATTGACACTTCAATCAAAAAATTCTTTTTTTTTGCCAAAAATCCCAAAAAGAAATGGCAAAAAGCAACCAAAAAGGTTGCCTTTCATGCTTACTTCTTCAGATCGTCAAAATGTAGAGAGGCGTAAAATTGAAGAAAAAGCAGAACAAGAAAAAATACAATTAGAACGAAAATAAAAGCGAATTGACGCAGCGCAAACAATAAAGGTAAAAAAAAAACAAGGAAAGCCAAAAACCAAGATCAAACTAATAAAAAAATTGCCACGAGTCAATTTCGGGAGCAAAAAATGTTAACTGTTTTGAAGAATAAAGAAAATGTTACAGTAAATATAGCTGATATTGCAGATACAAATATTTTGAAAGCAGACACACTTGTTGATCATACAATTAAAAACACTACTTTGTAAAGTGGAATTAGAGTATATATACCAGAAGTGATTAACCTCAATGGAAACAAGAATTGTCACGGAACCAATTTCCTGATTCTGTAGAGGAAAACGTTAATCTTCTCACAATTGATAACATATTTTTTGATGTTTGCAACCATGGACGTATAAACATAGATGGACACAGCAATAAGATACCTTTAACACACAATGTTTTGAAGCTTCCATAGAATGTGATGCTTCCGCAATGAGCATAAGCGTGCTTGAATTTTTACTCGCGGGTAATTATTCAAATTTTAAGAATTGGAAGTCGTAATAATGTATAAAAACACGTTTTAAAAAGGTACTAAACAGATCTTTTTTAATCAGATGATGTCTACTTACAATTTAAAAATGTTTACTAATTTCATGAACTTTATCTTATTCAATACATTAATGAACATGAATAAACCCAATGGTACGCCTATTAAAATGTAAACAAATACGCTTCCTCATTTCCTCATCTTAAATAATGTAAATTGTATGTACTTACAAATGAAATGAGAGATCGGGATGTAAATATTTCGTTTATTTTATTTCACTTTTCACAAATATCACTCAAAATACAGCCAAAATATCGAAAAACAACTTTTACTAAAAAGTAAACAAACATGGAACAGCATTTGAAGTTTGACGTAGATCCATAAGAGAGAGAAATGTAAACAACCGTTGCTATTTATAAATAGTTTTCAGTGCTTCTACATATAAAATAATTGATTGATATCTATTATACGCTATTATTAAGTGATAATGCACACTATATGCACACTTTATATTTTGATTACAATTAAATATATTAATCTAACCAATAAATTATTATTTTGGTTTGATAGCGCCTGTAGAGTATAAAATACGGAGTAATATTTTCAGCGACTCGCGAATAAAAAATTTTAAAACAAAACGTGACAACAGTTGAAGGTGCTGAGAATGTGACCTATGCAAATAATTTCTCACAATTTTATGTAAATAACTGAGTCCATCTGTGTTTATACGTCCATGTTTGCAACAATATGAATTCATCAAATTTGAAGAATACATCTCAAAGCAAATGTACACATTTGGAAACTAGCAAAGAAAAATGTGCTGGTGAGAAGGCTAAAAGAAACTTATTTTTTGAAACTGAAGGATATAACAACAACCCATCTATAAATAACCTTTTGTATACAGGATTGTGTTATTCTTGTTCCTAGAATATATCTAAATCAAAAGTTGGAATAAAATGTCTATTTTGTGTTAGAGACCCTGTATATTGGTACTTGTGCAAAAAAGACAACAAGAAATTGAAAATTTAAATATTTTTGTGTGCATTACCTGCACAAAAAATAGAAAATTAGGAATTTTATTAATGGCCAGTGACTGTAATTCGATATGGCAATAACTATGTTTGTATGGCCAATAACTGTGTAATTCTGTAGATTTTCGAATTTGTGTTAATTTTTGATATATATTATTATTTCTGATTAAAATAACCTGAGTTTTTATAAAATTTGATTATAACATACATGGATATAACAACAACCCATCTATAAATAACCTTTTGTATACAGGATTGTGTTATTCTTGTTCCTAGAATATATCTAAATCAAAAGTTGGAATAAAATGTCTATTTTGTGTTAGAGACCCTGTATATTGGTACTTGTGCAAAAAAGACAACAAGAAATTGAAAATTTAAATATTTTTGTGTGCATTACCTGCACAAAAAATAGAAAATTAGGAATTTTATTAATGGCCAGTGACTGTAATTCGATATGGCAATAACTATGTTTGTATGGCCAATAACTGTGTAATTCTGTAGATTTTCGAATTTGTGTTAATTTTTGATATATATTATTATTTCTGATTAAAATAACCTGAGTTTTTATAAAATTTGATGTTTCATTGCCATTAAAAAACCGTTACATAATATTTCACTTTAAAAGATTCCAATTTTCAATTTTAATTCAATTGGCAATTCCCTAAGTGGTCAGTCACTGTACCCGTTACCTACCCTATATATGGACTTATTACTTGGTAGTTATTTCGAGTTGAATTAAATAAACTAGATTCCTATTACCTGTAACATTTTATTTTGCTTTAATGTTAGCCCTAAGTCTTTATTTTTAGCTTACCTATCGCATGTTTAACCAACTTTTTCAAGGATATAGTAGTTGATACATTTTTAATAATAAAATTTTATTAAAATCAAATTTTTTATTTTTACATTAATAAATGAATGGCCAATATAACACAAGTATTATATTTTCTTTTTAAGCTGACCTGTATATCAAACGTTCAATATGGTATTGTTCTGAATCTATTTTCTTGTAGAAACCTATGTAATGCAATTTACTATTCTTATTGTGAATAAGCCACAATTTTACTTTAAAATAAGATTATTTTGACATTTCGATTTCCACTTCGAAAGTCGTTTTGAAAATACGAAAGATTAATTAATTAAACAAATTTTGTTTTTTTTTTCACTTGACAAAACAAATCTTTTAATAATATAATTTTATCTGACTCACTCATATTCACAATTCAAATATACATTATAGATTTTAAAGATAATGACTTTAAAATGATATTGTCAATATTTTTGAGTTACGTGCCTGGGACGACTTTATTGGAAGATAGTTCATTCAATTACATGAAATCAACTTGAGAATCCCAGTTAGAAAAATCATAGAATATTATTTGTCTTTAAAAAACACCACATGCAATTCCGCAAAATTCTTGTGTTTGTGATCAAGTAGTATATTATCAGGGAAAAACCACGAAAAAACCTTATGATACTATCCCTACATGGTAAGTATTGGGTCGTATATTTAGTTTACTGTCAATATTACCAACTATGATGTTATGTTTAATTAAATAACCATATTATGGTAACTGTATGTGTATGACTAAATCTGAGTTATAACTATTTATTGTCTTTTCAAGATATGTAACATTCCAGGGCACTATGGAGAATTTCACTTGCCATAAGTGAAGTTATTACAGATACTCCCACACCTTGCTTTGTTTTTTAGCTGTCAGTATAGATCATGTTCTGTAACTGATCATGCCATAACTCTGGCAAGACTAAGGACTTCTCTGGAATATGATACAAATAAAACGTAACTGGTGAAATTTTACCTACCAGATATTTAGCTTCGTTGATCCATATAATTTTGAAATTGATTATTTCTGTGGTACTAATTGGAGGTTTTCTCTTCTTTTTAAAAATTACAGCCTTCGTTTGCCGGTTCTTACTGCGATCTTCCACTGTATGAACCAATTAGCCTATGTAGGGTGTGCTACAAATATAATACAAATACAAATAAAGCAAAATATAAGCAAATGACGAAAATAGTAAAAACGCAGAACAATGAAGCTAAAGAAAGCTGGATGGAAAATTGCACATAAATAGAAGAATTTAATATAAAACACGACACATATAACCTACCTAAGAAACTCAAAAGAAATTACAGGTAATATATGGAAGAGAATACTACAAGTTATACGAAACTTTAATGGATAACCCAATTATCAGAAGAAAAAAAAACAAGAAACTTAGGAGAAATACGTCAATAACTTATTTACAGACAATAGAAAACAAAAGTATTATAAACTGATGAAAATATACAAATTCTAATTAGAGTGTAATTTTACTGAATAACGAAAATATAGGCAATCTTTTTCCTTCTTTTTCTTCTTCCTCTTTATAGGCAATTATGCTTATTCATTGGCAGATTAATACCTCTATGGAAGGTTGTCACTCCATCTTTTGCGCGGTCGTCCGATATTTCTTCTGCCGATTGGTGACATCTCTTGCTATTTTGACGACATGGGTCTCCTCCATTCTGCTTATGTGGTGATTTCATTCTTTTTTTCTATTTTGTGTCCATTCATTTATACAATTTACGATACATTTCCTTCTAATGTCTTCACTCGATCTCTCAGCGTATTTCCTGTAATTTTTCTCAGTACTCTCATCTCTGCCGTTTCCAGTAGTCTTTGCGTTGTGGCTGTGTCGGGTTTTGTTTCTAAGGCGTATGTCATTATCGGTCTTAGACTGGCTTTACAGATTCTTGACTTCATCTCAGTGTCAATGGCTATGTTTCGCCATACAGTGTTATTAAGGCATCCTGTCAGTCTATTTGCTTTTTGTACTTGATCTCTCACTTCTTTGTCCAGGTCTCCATAGCTAGACAGTGTAATTCCCAGGTATTTGATTTCCATTACCTCTTTAATACTGATGCCATTAATTTCTATTTTATATCTGGTTGGTTCTTTGCTGACTACTACTGTTTTAGTTTTCTGAGATGAGATTGTCATATTAAATTCTTTTGCTCTTATGTTAAATCTGTGGACCAGTCTTTGCAGACTGTCTTCATCTTGGACTATCAATACTGAGTGGTCTGCGTAACAGAGTATTTTGATTTCTTTGTTTTCCATTCTGTATCCTCCTCCATTGTTAACGGTTTTGATGATTTTATCCATGATCAAATTAAAGGGTATGTGGCTCAATGAATCCCCTTGTCTTGTTCCGCTGCCTATTTCTATTGGTTCTGTAAGTTGTCCATCTATTCTGACTTCCATTTTGTGGTTTGGTAGATGTTATCGATAGTTTCTATAATATTTAGGAGAACTTCTCTATTATACAGAAGATGGATTACATCTTTGAGTCTTACTCTGTCAAACACTTTCTTTAGGTCAATCAGACACAGAAATGCTGGTCTATTATACTCTAGTGATTTCTCAGTAATTTGCTTTATAATGAATATTGCATGTGCACACGATCTTCCAGTACGAAAACCCTGTTGTTTATCTGCTAAACTTATCCTTTGATTTATTAGCACTTTTTAGTTCTAAGTTTTAGTGTATTATTTAACAAGTTCATACCTCTGTAGTTCGCTCGTTTTCCATTCTTTCGGTGTTTTATCGTTTCTAATTGTCTTCTAATTTTGGTATGCCTCTTGTGTTTTAGTGGGCATGTATTTCAGGTAAGCTTTTTTCTTTTCTTTACATTTTTCCTTCACTTTTGTACAACACAATGGAGTTTTTTGCCTTGAGAACGATATTTTATTTTTATACAAGCTTTGCAAGTAAGCTAATTGCTAGCTTCTCCACTTCATTATCTACTGTGATATACGTATTTCTGCTTTTTCGGCTATTCTTTTTTGAAATAGGTATTTTATGGAATCATTCTGTAAGCTTTTGACTTCTATCTTTGTGGTGTATTCTGGTGTTTTGTTATCACATATGTGTTTTCATTCGGATTTTGCACAATACCAATTTATCAGCGCTTCCTATTTCTGCTGATGATAGTGCTCTTACATCCAATATTTGAGAGGGCTGTAACTCTTTATTCGACAGAATATAGTCTTTCATAGATATTTGTTCTCAACTGTTTTCAAAAGTGAATTTGTATTGTTGTTTGTGAGGGAAAAATGTATTATTAATACGTGTCTCGTTTATGTTGCAGAGGGTCCGCCAGAAGGTATCCGAGAACAAGAAAATATAGAGTGTCTTACTAAAATATTTAATAAAATATATAATAAGACGCTGAAATATCTGATAAATATTTAAAATTCTCTCTTTTTACACTTACCCAAGAAAAATAACCCAATATCTTGCGATGAGTACCGGTTTATTAGTCTTATGAGTCACACTTTAAAAATACTACTTAAAAAATGTGAAAAACAATTATTAGAACAATGACGAGAGAGGTATTGTGCGTAATGACGGTACTAGTACAAAAATGCAGGGAATATAATAAACACGTATTACTGTCTTATATCGTTGATTGAATAACCCAACTTATATAGATTTCCAAAACCTGTTTGACAGAGTTCCACATAATAAACTTATATGCATTAAAACACACACACCTAGATGGCAAGGACATTGAAAGATGGTGAGACAACCCAGGTAGAAACTCAAAGAGGAGTTAGACAGGGATGTGTGCTGTCGCAACAATTATTTAACGTTTATTCCCAACTAATATTTCACGAGGCAATTTGAGAAAAACTGAAGGTGTCAGGATTGGAGGTAGCATCATTAAAAACATACGATTTGCAGAGGATATTACAATCATGACTTAATATAAAGATGATTTACAAATTCTTGTAAAAATCAGTAATAGAGAAAGCAAAACAATGAGATTAACAATAAATATAGATAGAACTAAATAGATGGTAATCTCGAAAAATCCTTGTTAACAACATACATCTGACATTGGAGAGTAAATCATTAAAAATGGAAGACAAGTATAAATACCTCGGAGCAATTATAAACTTACAGTGAGATCAAGATGAGGAGATGAAATGAAATAGTCCCAAAAAGATATATAAAATACAATTAAATCTTTGACAAATAAAAAATTGAGCATGGCTATCTGATTGGGTTTCAGCATCGTTAAATGTTAAGTATGGTCACAAGTGCTGTATGGGATAAAAGCTTGAAATTGTCGGGCTGGATGGGCGACCACGTTGCTCCTGTGGCAGCGGGAGTAGGATGCAACGGTGGATGTTGCACGGTGGACGAAGTCCCTGATACCGAACCTGAGCAGGTGGCTGACCTGTAAGCACCGGCGTTTAAATTATTATCTGACGCAGGTGCTTACGGGACACGGTTGCTTCCCCAGCTACCTGCACAGGTTCGGGAGAGCAGCCTCTGAGGCCAAAGAGAGAAAAGTTCTAAAAGGTGGTCCCATTTGGCGTTCTCTGGCGAATATGGGGGTGGTGGTTTTAGCTGGTAACGAGCCTGGAATTTGACCTTCTGGCTCGAGTCCCGCACTGTTCTGTGGAGCCTTCAGCCCTGCAGTTTTGACATAAAGTCTTTCCATCACTTTGAGCAAGCAAAAAAAAGACCCCTATTTGTTCCCCCGCGGTGACAATCTAGCAGGCCGCAGCACTAGTAAATGAAGCGAAGAATACGAAGACGATACATTCTTGTCATTAGACGTTAATACAATATTAATACAAAGTTAATACAATGTATTTTGTATATTCTGATTCAATTGCATTAATTTCTAGTTATCAGCATTCATAAAAATTCTATTGCCAGTTTACTTTTATAAAAATATGTAATAACCATGTAGTTATTTTGTAAACAATAAAAATGTAAAATATTTTCTCTACCACTAATATATTATAGTGATATATTGGCCTACTATATTCACTTTCAAAGAATGAAATAAATGCAAGGAATGTTAATATTACAACATTACCTACATTTTTAAAACTACATATGTATGAAATAAAGATCGCAATAAACAGCAATATTTATATTAATAATTATAACGAAATATACAGCTTAAATCTACTTTATCACTACCTACCAGTAAAATTTGGTAAATATAGTGACCAATATAAATTAAATCTACCCTATAATAAACCCAATAGAGTGACGTGAAAGCCTAATCCGTTAACAAATTAGAGGCATTCGACATGTGGTTATATGGACGTATTCTAAAAATTTCTTGGACTTCAAAAGTCGAAAACGAAGAAGTGTTAAGACGAGTGGAACATGTACAAGTTTGACGTTTGACAAACGCAATAACCTACTGTAGAGACCTTACCTTTTTCTAACTCGTTAACCTGCTGCAGGTATCGTGATATGATGGAAATAATAGCTGATTTTTCCAATGTTCCTTTATTTCTCTTTTTTCTGCTGTTATAGGATATTTTGACAGTGAAGCGCCAATAATAGCAACAATATTGTTCGCGTATCGTGTGGAAGCTCTATCTCGACTCCTGAATTCTACCATGCCCTCGATTGTAGGTTTTTAAAGACCATTTCTTTGAAACACACACATACATAATCGTTTTTTTTGCTGTTAGCTGTAGAGGAAACTGATTTTAGCTTTTGATGAATTTTTTCCATCCTTTTCTATTCTCTGACATTTGCGTTGCTTCTGGTCAAGATTTAGCTTTATTTTGTAATATTTGGGCAATGTTCATGTTTCAATCTTTTATTGATCTGCCTCTTCTATTTTTCCTGTTGGTTTAGCTTCCCACACTCCTTGCGCTTGCCTGTTACTCTACATTCATATTATGACCGAAACATGCTATTTTCTCAAGTAATGGTTTAATTTTAAGGTTGTTCAGTATTTCTTCATTTCTGAGTATGTCTGTCCTTCTTGCCCATATTGTCCTTCTGAGTTATTTCATCCGTGCTGATTTTATCCTACTCTGGCCTCTTCTGTTTAAAATCCAGTTCTCCTTCATATTTATTTGTTCTCGACGAATCTCTGTTTAGTACCTGGAATAGTTTTCCTGTACCCTCTAGTCTATTGTTGAGATCATCCTCGATGCTTCCTCCTTTATTTATTAGTGTTCACAGGTATTTGTATATATTTGTTTGCTTTATTTTCTGTTGATCTAACGACCATTTTAATTAGGTCTTCCTAGCCTTTTTTCTTTTTATTTTGATTATCTGTATCTTCTCTATTGGCAAGGTTAGCAACCTACCAATCGTAAAAACGAATATTGCTCAAAAAAACAATCTACAGCCTCGAAACAAAACTCGTACTATGAAAACGACAATGGAAAAATATAAGGACTGGTGAAAAATATTAAAAACCCAAATGAGAATTACTACATGGAATATGAGATCGCTCAACTCAAGGGACCAAGAAATAACCCAAGTGCTAAAAGAGAAACAAACAGATATTTCTGCTCTACAGGAAACAAAAAAAAAGAAAAGTGGGTGTAGCCCAAACAAAGAAGGTGTAGCCTTACTTATACACCAAAGGTACTAAAATTATATCAAAGAGTGTCAAACCAGGAGTGTACAAAGAATTGTAACAGCAAAAATAAGAATGGTGAATGAAGATCTGATAATCATCTGATTACATGACTCAGAAAATAACAAGCCTCAAACAACAAAGTAAACATTTTATGATGATTTACAAGTAGTAGATCAAGTCAGAGGAAAGATGATGAATATTGTGGGATTTTAACGCTTGAATAGGAAATAAGTAATATCCGAAAGTTAGTAAAAACAAAACGAAAATGGAAAACTGATGATAAACTTCGGCACAAATAAAGAACTTAGAATAAACACATTTTTGACCACAAAGACCAGCACAAGTATACACTCAATAACACCCGTAGCCAAAGATCTATGATGGATTATGTTATAACCAACGGAAATATATATCCATCAAAAATAATCGACGTAAGATGCCTTAACTCAACTGATGTAGGTACCGACATAGCCTAGTATTATGTACAATACCACTGTCGAAGGACCAAGTACGAAATACGAAATCTGCGGAATAGTTATAAAGAAAAAGAATATTAGAGAAGATTGCTGGAAATAAAATATGAGAAAACAATAACATAAAAGAAAGCTGGAAAACTTAAAAATGACATAATTAACGCAGCAACATAATCATTTGGAGAAAGAAAAGTAACGAACTATCAAAAAAGAAAATCCCATCGTTTGAAGAGAAAGTGAAGACAAAATGTGAAGAAAAGAAGAAAGCCTTTTTACAATAGAGCAAACAACAGACATAGAACCACTATAAAAGAATCAGAAACAAAACAATAACTTTAGTTTGACAAATAAAAAGAGAATACTGGCAGAGCTTCTCAAAACAGATAGAACACGACTTCTACTGAAAACAAAAAGAAAGATGGAGAATGATCAGTGGACAAAGAAAACAGATGAACGAAGTAATAAAAACGAAACACATTCAGAAGGAAACGTGAACAGACTACTTTCAAGTCATATTTGCCCAAATATTTTAGTTCGTGAAGATTTTGAAGCGACGGTTCTTTTAAAGCCGCTTACTCTACCCACTCTGGAGATAACGCATTGATTACACAACAGTACACCCATTTTGGTTTAATGGTTTTCAGATAAATCTGCTCCACCACTAACAGGGCTTGGGTTGCCTTTTGACTTTCGTTAGACTTGATTTTTTGTTTACAGTATCCTTAACGTACCCCATACGATACGAACAATACGGTTTTTAAATGGAATAAACAAGAAGCCTATAAAAATAAACGTGAGACTACAGCTCATGGGGTTCAATCTCTAATGAACCCCAATTATTTATAATAACACAAAAGACAAAGACAAAATCGTTTAAATACAAAGAAAAAACCGGCGTATCTTTGTTTCGTGGACCTAAAGAAGGCATTTGACCGGCTCAAATTAAAGGACGTTATTTACTTATTATACGCAAGAGAGATACCTATTGTAACCTTGGAAACCTTTTTTGGATGCTGCTAGAAAGGTCACCAATGGTGACACTGCGGACGGCAGCCAGATGGTTGGTGGAGAGCGAGTCTTGGGTTCGAAACTAGCTTTTGGAACCAGGAATGGGTCCAACGGAAGAAATAAGTAGAGATAGGACAAGATAAGATATAGAAATAAACAAAAAGATAGATGGGTAAAATTAACAAAGATACGATAAGATAGAAACAGGGCGCCACTCAATTTTTTGGGGTTTAAGGAGAAAATTAAGAAACCTTAGAAAAGGAAAGATATTTAGGGTCAGAGACCAAACTCAAGAAAAGATATCAATAGTTAATTATTAAATAAATTTGGTTAACATTCTACATAAACAAATAATAATTATATTAGGTATTATACCTACTTACATACGAAACTTAATCAGCTTGATCTTTCTTCTGGTCAAAGATATAGTAATAATTAAAGGTAAAAAGCAAATGTTTAGAGTTATGGTTATATCAGGAAACTTGTTAGGAGCCGATAAATAAAATGCGCATATAAAACAAAACCAATATATTCAACAACACAATTACGACGCTGCTGAATGCAACACAAGTAATAAAAATACTCCAACAACTATGAAATTGTGTTATACATATAAAAATAAGCAGTGGTATAATCAGAAAATACCTTTATAATGATATATAATGCAATCATGCACAAATAAATTTTTGGCGTATCTCCAGATACTACAGCAACAAAAAATGAATAAATATTATAACAAACACAAAAGATAACAAAAATTAATCAAATATAAATTTACCAGAATACCAAAAGGTTACAGAAATGAAAAAATAAAAATTTAACCAAACCGCACTTGGTTAAGTCGATTATTGGCTTCGCACTATTATTTAATGATAAACTGAGACTTAAATGTTCATAATTATTATTTATTGAAATTTCTTAGTAGCTGATGGAAAGTTCGTAAAAAAATATAGAATGTTATTTAAATTAAATTCAAAATTAATTGAATTAAAAAATATATAGAATGTTCTTTAAATTCAGTAGTTACTTTCAACTACAGGTGAAGACATGAATAAACTTTGATTCGCCCAGATGATTATAGATAATATGATACCATACCATATTACTCGCCCAGATAAGTGGAGATACTAAGATTATGGTAACTTACAGTAATTCCTGATGGTTGCTGCACTAGGTACTTCACTGAAGCTATATACTGTACTTAATACTTTACTTGTATCAAACACTGAATTTAATTAACATTACAGGTACTTTATAACTATATTTAATCTAATATAGTATAGGATCAAAAAATTCAAATATAAAGTGTATACACACTTAGAAAACAATTCACAGACGGTAAGATAACAAATACGATAATGTGAGCGAAGCTTCTCACGAGAGTCAGCCTTTACTCAACGAGAGCCCACTTAGAAGTCCTTCTCTTCTCCAAAATTTACTAAACTACACAAAAAGGAAGGGATATCTCCCACTCAAAAATCATAGGCCTGTTGTATGTATTTCTACGAAGATAAAATTTCCGAAAGTTTTGAGTTAGACACCGGTACCAGCAATTGGACATGAGAAAAATAGAATCCTTAGGATTAGGTTATTACCGAAAAATTACTATACGTGCTTCCGAAGATATTGTTTCCCAAAGTATCAAACAGAAACCCGCCTTAAAGCCGGAAATATTTAGTTCCATTCATATACAGGATTACAAAGGAAAGGATTAAAAACCTTCGGTACTAAAAAAAAAAACGTCGATAGCAATTAAAGTAAACTGTATACCCAAGATTAATCAAGCCATTCATACTCGTATCTTCACTATCGTATCTTCATCTTTCCTCACTAGAGGTCTCTAGTTGCATACTCTGGCAGTTATTTTCATGTAATTGCCAGAGTAATCGGTGCGTTTTGATTTGGTTTAAGTCTTCTTACAAACTCCTTCTGATGACGGGTAGACCCAGAAACACGTGCCAGGGAGTGGTAAGAGACTCAAATTAAATCGAAATGCAACCTTCTTTGTATATTTATCGTCCTTACTCGACGCAATGAGTACAGGAATGATGGTAATTTATATGGGTAAATTGTTGATGCATAGTGGAATATAATTCATTCCCAGCACCGCTCTGAATGGCGTGATTAAGCTTGGGTATACAGTTTACTTTAATTGCTATCGACGTATCTTCACCTTTCCTCACTAGAGGTCTCTAGTTGCATACTCTGGCAGTTATTTTCATGTAATTGGCAGAGTAATCGGTGCGTTTTGATTTGGTTTGAGTCTTCTTACAAACTCCTTCTGATGACGGGTAGTGGTAAGAGACTCAAATTAAATCGAAACGCAACCTTCTTCGTATATAATAATTATTTTTTTAATTAAAATTATATATTTATGATTTTTTTTGTTCCCGTCTATAAGAGAAAAAATTATTTGTATAAAATAGTATTGCATTTTACTAAAATAGTACGTAAATAACTCTCAACAATTTAAAATAAAATTTGCTTGTCACATAAAATATGTAAACACAAAAAATGGCGAAAATGTTTTTAAACACAAGATCAACTTCGTGATGCTTCGTAAGCGGACCAATAAGATCTACTGCAATTATTTGCCAAGGTAACCTAGCGTATTTTTCTCGTCCCATTAAACCCATGGGAGCCAAAGTCGATATCTTTTGAGCTCCACAGATTTTACAAGACATAACAAAACGAAGTACATCTTTCCGCATTTTGGGCCAATAATATAACTCTTGAATTCGATTTAAAGTTTTGAAATAGCCAAGATGGACGCAGGTAGGTGGATCGTGACAAGAAGTGATAATATCACTCCTTTGGGGTTTCGGTACTAAAATTTTCCACTCTTTATTATTAGTGAAAACAGGCAATTCGAAAGGAATTAATTTAAAAACAAAATCATCCTCTACTTTCCAATGAGGATATTTATTGGGCTCCGATAAAATTTTAGAGCGAAAATTATTGAACCCGGGATCAATTCGATTCTTGTCGACTTGTTTTGGACACTTTTTAAAGCGTTCACCAAGTCTATATTATACTATACGTCATTGAATGTTTGACGGTCTTTAACCACTGATTCCACTTATTTTGAATTTTAACGTCGGATTTCTTGGGACGGAAAGGTAACGAGATTGCACCGACAGAACAAAACTCGACTAACTAGTTTTTTGCAGGCAAGGAACATATTTTACAGGTATGGACAGTCACATTAGGATTACCACACTTGTAACAGAACTTGTGCTGTTGTTTCTTATTAAAGACGGGATAGATATGACCTGTTTTTCGACAATTCCAACAGGTAGCTACTATCATTCGAATTTGATTAATTAAATACGTAATTAGAGGCAGATGGAGAAGATCTGACATTTTTCTGAGAATGACGCTTCGACGGAGAAGTATCCGTGTTGATAACAGAGATTTGAGAATTTTGGAAGAACTTGGCCGACAATGAAGGGTTAGCATCTTCCATCTTCTTAACAATTTGAGTTAGTTCACTCACGGTATTGTCTTTTAAAATGACATGAGGAATATATTCAGGTAAGATATTTTTGCGAATACTTCCCAACTTAGTGGATTCGGATGCTTCGCGAGACAAACGATTAAAAAGAGACAGCATTTGCGCTGCGAAAATGACGATAGGCTTGCTACGTTTTTGTTTGCGACCTTTAATTTGGTCCCAAAGTTCTTCGTCGACATCGGAAGGTAAAAGAGTGGATTTAAGGAGTTGAATAAGTTCATCCCAAGAATTTATTGAAGACTTAATACTGCGAGACCACATTGCGGCATCGCCAGAGAAAAATTCAATAGCCTCATTAAATAAAATGTCTTTCGGCACATTACGGGATTCAGATAATTCATTAATTAATTCAATAAAGTCAAAAATGGTTTTGGGATCACCATTATATTTAACATTCCATTTGAATATGGAATATTTGGAGACATTTGAATCGGGAGTAGAAACATGTATTATCTGTGAGCAGCAGGAGAGACATACTCGACAGAAGCAGAACTAGAAGCTAAAGGAATGACTTTATCATTCATCTCTTGCTCCAATAACAAACAAGTAGCATTAGATTTATTTTGGAAAAAAACAGATTCCTCAGACTCAGGCTCGGAAATAGGGAGACGATCTATTCTACCTAACAAATGAATAAGTCGTGATTTGACTTGGCGAAAACAAGAATCTGTTGAAGAACCTTCCAACTCTTCAACTAACTTTGAAATATTATCGATAGAATTTTTAATAGCAGTCTTTTCGTTATCATAATCTAAGTTATCTGAAGATAATTATTGCTGTTATCCCTAACTAACAATCTCTTGAAGATTTTCCTCCTTTCTTTTATTTCTCTACACGTAACAGTTCTTCTAATTTTTAACTCATAATTAATTTCCTCTGAAGTAAGAAAATTGACTTCAAAATTATTCATTTTTTTAAATTTGAGTCTACAGGTAATAATAATAAAAAAATATATAAATAGTACAAATACACCAAAGAAAAATCAGGTTAAATTCCAAAATTTATACATAAATCTGGAAAAACTTTTGTAGTGTGTTTACTAGACGGAATGCAAGAAGGAAAATGAAGAATTAACTGAGATAGTAATAAAGCAAATATAAGAAGAAATAAATAGAAATAAAACAACAGAAGCTGATTAGGGTTCTCGTAGCTTCGGCGTTATATAAAATGCGAAAGACAAGCAAAGGCAACGGAAAAAGTAAAAAACAAAAGAATATAAGCCCCACGCTTCGGGCGGCATAAATAATATGTGTAACCTCGGAAACCTTTTTTGGATGATGCTAGAAAGGTCACCAATGGAGACACTGCGAACGGCAGCCAGATGGTTGGTGGAGAGCGAGTCTTGGGTTCGAAACTAGCTTTTGAAACCGGGAATGGGTCCAACGGAAGAAATAAGTAGAGATAGGACAAGATAAGATATATGGGAAAAGATATAGAAATAAACAAAAAGATAGATGGGTAAAATTACCAAAGATACGATAAGATCACACTCAAACAGGGCGCCACTCAATTTTTTGGGGTTTAAGGAGAAAATTAAGAAACCTTAGAAAAGAAAAGAGATAAGGAAAGATACTTAGGGTCAGAGACCAAACCCAAGAAAATATATCAACAGTTAATTATTAAATAAGTTTGGTTAACACTCTACATAAATAAATAATAATTATTTGCAAAATTGCAAAATTGCAAAAATAATTGAATACAAAATTCAGTAGTTACTCTCAACCACAGGTGAAGACATGAATGAACTTTGATTCGCCCAGATGATTGCAGATAATATGATACCATACCATGAATTTAATTAACATTAAAGGTAATTTATAACTATATTTAATCTAATATAGTATAGGATCAAAAAACTCAAATATAAAGTGTATACACACTTAAAAAACAATTCACAGACGGTAAGATAACAAATACGATAATGTGAGCGAAGCTATCAAATGGAAACCTGCCTTAAATCCGGAAAGATTTAGTTCCATTCATACACAGGATTACGAAGGAAAGGATTAAAAACCTTCCATACTTAGGGAAATTTCGTAATGTTTTGGTAGGTAGATTCTTCCCTCATAAACATTTCTAATCGTAAACACGACATCAGAGTTCATCACGGGGTAAAAGAATGAAAATAATTAATATTTTAATTAAATATAAAAAAAATGTTACACTATATTAATAATCAAAACGATCGAAAATATCTACCAAAACCACACAATAAAAATAAAAGTAGAAGAAAAACTAACTGACTATATTAAAAGCTGGCAATGGCATAAGACAGGGAGTTTCCATGAGTCCCCTATTGTTTAACCTGAATATGGATGAAATAATAATAAAGTAAGAACTTAAAAAAGATACACAATGGAAGAAAAGTAACTCAAAATATTCTGTTACGCAGACGACGCAATACTACTTTATTAAATAAGTAAAGATGATTTACAACTTATGCTGCACCAATTTAATAGAACTCCCAGAAAATTTAACATGTTAATTTTCTCAAAAAAGACAAAATGTATGGTTATAACGGCAAAACTAAGATGTAAATTTCATCTGGAAGGTCAAATAGTAGAATAAGTGATGGAATTTGAATATCTAGGCATCACATTATCTAGCTATGCAAAGCTTGAAACAAAAGTGGAAGAACAAGTGAATAGAGCAAATGGAGCCGCAGGTTGCATAAATCAAACAATATAGAGAAAAAAATATCGGGAAAGAAATGAAAATTCTAATTTCAGGCGTTTTCTGTCGAAGCTATCTTCAGTTTTTAAATGACCATCTTGGTCTACCTCGTTTTCTTCTAGTGGGTGGAGTCTATTTTTTTTATCTTTTTTGGCTATTTATTTTCAAGCATTTTCTGTAGATGTCCATTTTAGTTTAGTCTTTTGGCTACGAAAGTGTCCTTACTAGAGTACTACCCGTTATCCCATATGTTTATCACACTACTTCGGGACTTAACAACCCTGCGTCTGCACCGGCTACTGTTTTTCTCCTAAGCTACCCCTAGGAGAAGACAAGTCTCAATCCAGTATCAATCTAACCCCCATATATCCTTACCTATCCACACCTCGACTGGAAGGTCTTTAAATATTCCTGACATAGGACAGCAGCGACCCCCAAGACCAAGATAAGACACATAGGAAATGATCCTGGACCGGTTTATTATTGAATTTTCACAAACAGAGCTGTAGCAACAAAATAGTTGTGATTCTGCGATGCAATAGGGCAATGAAATCCATTGCGTTATCATTCTCAAGAAAGTTATGCGAAATGTCTAAAATAATGCCTCGGATATTAGTGATCAGGCATCGTGTGGAAATCCATCCAGCTACTGGTCCACAGAAATTAAAACACAGAAAATTAATTAATTTTTGTACATAGAACGTACAAGTTCTAACGACAATCAAAGGTAAGCTGACAATTATTAAAAGAGAACTGGTAAGGTTTAACAATAAAATCTCTTTAGTAACTGTCAATCTCAGAAAAGATTAAGAATATTTATCAGTTTGATGATATACTGTGTTAAACGAAAATGCTACAATAATACAATCCTTTCCTGGATAAGTTCTAACATCCTTTACAAAACTAGTCCAATGGATTTTTACCGGGATAGAATCTATCTAATTTCTGTATCTATTTTTTGGTGATATCAAAGTATATAGTCATCTGGGGACGTCGGAGGACTATGTTATAATAGTAAAATACATATGGTCGTCTATGTTGAAGTTAAGCAAGCGTTTTTCTTTGTCAATCCTTTCGCCTTTTCCAACGCACTGTGAAAAGTATAGATTTATTCATTCTGAGCTTCGCTTGTTTAAATATATACTTATAAAATATTAAGATTAACTGGCATTCAGTTTAAAAACAATTATCCTATCACCAACGTATTATGTGTTACAGATCTTCAATATTTACTATTACTTTCACGCCATTTCAAAATTCAATATAAGGTTGAATGTTCGAATAATTAAACTTTGACGGTATAGAAATCAACTATCGAACACGGTGATTAATTAATCTTGCCCAAGTACTTTCGATCAATAGATCATCTTCAGGGGCATTTCGTCAGTTGTGGCCTATCCGACATGAGTAGAATGTCATAAATGTAAAATTGGACATAACAGTACAAAATTGATTCTGTCTCCGGCTTCTATACAACATGTAGCTTCTCCTTTTCAAAAAAAATTTTAAAGTGTTTGTTTGTCTTAGTGTATTGTATTTTATATTGTTATGTCCAATTTTACATTTATGACATTCTACTCATGTCGGATAGGCCACAACTGACGAAATGCCCCTGAAGATGATCTATTGATCGAAAGTACTTGGGCAAGATTAATTAATCACCGTGTTCGATAGTTGCCTTGTATACCGTCAAAGTTTCAAAATTCGTTATCATTATCAGAAAAGTAGACTTCATTGCAACTTTTTTATATAAAATGTCCTTTATTCTTCCAGTGGATTTAAGAGAGATCTACAATAGCGTAACATTTTATCTCGTTTTTCATTACATCCAATCTTTTGGTTTCCAGCAATCCCAGAATATTACACGTACCAATTTTAAGGATGCTTTATATTTTATTTTTATTCTAGATGCAAAATTTACATGGTGTGCCCCATATCTTACAACTCTGTCTATGACTATTAATGCAACATTATCATCGAATTTCAGTTGGTTCAGGTTTCCCCAGTCTATCGTCATTTCATTATTTTTCCATCCTAAAGTTTGAAACATATCTTCTAGGACTAAAGTAGAAAGCTTGTCTAAGATAGAACTGTCTTGTTTGTCTATTTTTGTATATCGGTTATCAACTCTGCCTGGGGGTTATGAGCGCGATGACTGGATGGATGGAGTAGCTAAGAAGCCGCGTTCATGCTCGCTGCCGGTCTAAAGCCTGATAAGACAAGAAGGTTGATGGGCCAGTTTAGCAACATTAAAATGGACGGCCAAAAATTAAATGTCATATTTATCTATAGCAATGATGACTGCAAACCTAACGAGGAACGAGAGGCATTCTACGAACAATTACAAACCATCCTGGATGAAATACCTCATAAGAAGCCCTTAATTCTTATGGGTGAGTTTAATGCACGAATCGGAAGTGAAATAGTTCCAGGAGTAAAATAAAGATTTAATGAAAACCATATCAATGCAAATGGAGAACTCATGGCTAATATCTGTACTTTTAACAAACTGAGAATCAATAATAAATTTTTCGACCATAAGCTCCAGTATAAATATATATTTGAAAACTCCAGGGGCATAAATCTATGATTGATTTTATAGTAACTTTATAGTTACTACTAGAAAAATCCACCCAAAGCAAATTCTAGATATCCGAACTTGAAACTCATCAGACGCAGGAAGTGAGCACAAACTATTACTAGCAAAGATAAGAATGAAAACAACACCAAAACAAAATTTTCTACAGGAAATCACCGAGAAAAAATTTAATATATAATCACTGTGGAACGACCCTACAAGAGAAATGTACCAAAGGAGGCTAGCACAGATAAACGCGACACATATAAACGCGAGCTGAGAGAAAATTAAAAACAACATTGAAGAAGCAGCAACAGAAGCTCTAGGAGAACGTAAAGTCATAGTTATCAAAAGAAGCAACAACAATACACCGTTGATCAGAACAGAAATAAAAGAGAAATGTTAAAAGAAACGGGAGGCCTTCACGAAGTACCAAACATCAAATACCCCAGAATCAAAAGAAAACTATAGAAGAATACGAAATAAAACAAAGCAGTTGGTAAGAAGAACAAAAAATGAACACTAATAACAATTTAAAAAAATAATGAAAAGCGACTTCTACGATACACAAAAACAAATATGAGATTCATAAAAAAACCAACAAAAAGAAATGGCAGAATTGAAGGAATACAAGAACATACCAGTAAACGAATGGGAAAGATACCTGACGGAACTGTTTAAAGCAAAAAAATAATAATCAACACAATAACGTACCTGAATTAAAACACGAAATAGAAATAAGTTTTCAGGAAGTAGTAATAGCTATGAATTAACTTAAAAATAGAAAGTCACCAGGACGAGACGGAATAACCAACGAGCTTCTAAAACACGGAGGAGAAAGTGTAAACTTTCACTACAATAAACCAGCATATCTATGTTTTATAGACCTGACAAAGGCTTTCAATCGCATCCAAATCGAAGACACCTTACACCTACTGTATAAAAGAAATATACCAATATTATACAAACCATCGAAAACATCTACCTCCATAATCGAATACAGGCAAAGATAAATGGAAAACTAACACAGTGTATACCAAGACAAAGCGGAGTCAGACAGTGTGACTGGTTAAGCCCACTTCTCTTTAATATAATAGTAGACGAAATAATACAACCAGTACGAAAAGGTCATGGCTATAGAATGGGAAACAAAGAAATCCACATATTATGTAATGCACACGACGCCGCATTAAACGCCGAGACAGGAGATGAACTCCAAAGATTAATACATATCTTCAATACAAACTAATAAATACAATATGATAATATTAGCAGAAAAAACCAAATGTATGACAACATATAAATACCCACTATGGTGTAGAATCGAAATTGATGGGAAAATAACAAAGCAGGAAGCAAGGTTTAGATATCTAGGAATAGATACAACTAATTACGGAGATGTTACAGAAAAAGTACGAAACAAAGCTTAAAACGAAAACGGGAGTGAAACGAACACATCAGTAGAATGGCAGAGGATAGAATAGTATGAAAAGCATGAGATACCTCTCCAAATGATGCGATAATTTAAACAATTTAGGAATGTAATATTGAAGAAGAAACAAGCTTTTAAGCCTACATACAAAAAGGAAGAAGAAGATTATCAACTCTATTGTTGCTTAAGGCATTGCGGTTTGCCCTGAGGTTGTTATCCATACTTTATCATTATTCTAATACTATTCCGACTTCACCTGTAGCTTTTTTTTATTTAGCAAAGTGTGCAGTGCGTTGCTTATTCCTTTCTTTGTTATATCTGGTATATCCCGAGATTCTTTTCGTTGGTTTTTTTTACCGAGCGTTGGTCTTGACTCGTATAATGTTTGGTAATACCTTTTTATCATAATGATTATTTTTGAATTTCTGTAATTTCTTCATTTTCAGCATTAGTAAGTTTTTAATTAGATTTTTAGCTTCGCTTGTTTTCTTTTTCCAGTCTCGTATGCCTTTCTTTTCTTATAGTATTTTAAGTAACTGTGTTATTTTGTACTTTCTTTGATCTTCCGCAAACTTTAGTTAATTATTTTGTTGATTTCTGTTATTTCGTTTTTATTAGGTGTTTAATATTGCAAGTGATATTGCAAACAAAATAATTGGACAACACGGAGAAGATGTAGTAAATGAGAACGGAACAAGATGGTTGGAGGTATGCGAACAACATTCGTTAAAAATACTGAATGGATTTTACAAACATAGAGACATAAATAAATATACATGGACTCAAAAGACAAGAAAACTGCAGTCAATTATAGACTATATAGTAGATAAACAAGAGACATCTTTAAGACCCTACGATGTAAAAGTTTGGAGGGTGGCAGAATGTGGATCGGATCACCTACTAGTAAAGGGTATACCGACAAAAGGACGCGGAAAAAAGGACGCATAAAAAAGGACGCGGAAAAAAGGACGCGCGAAAAAAAGGACGCGTGGAAAAAAGGACGCGTGGAAAGAAGGACGCATATTATTAATGAAATACTATAAATAGTTTATTTTAATTGACAATAGCAATTACCCCCGTTTATCCCCTATATATAATTACAGAAAATGATTCTACCTAACCTAAAATCGGTTACGGTAAAAGTAAAAAGTGAAAAATATTTATACGAAAAAAACTTGCCTTCACACTATATCCAGGCTTAGGACTGGCAGCAGAAGCTGGCGTGTTTACAAGTTTTTTTTTTTTAATTTTTTGCTTTTTTGGAATTTTTTTGTCATTTTATTTTTTTTTGTTTTATTTTTGATATTAATTTTTTTTGTATTTTTTTATGTTTGCAACTGAAAATTGTGAGCAATGCTTCTCAAATATTCTAAAGTTGGCCTGTCAGCATAATCGGCAACAATAGCCCTTATCCTGTTTGCTGTATCTTGATATTTTCTTTTGCGTGGAGGTACATTGAACGAAATGTACTGCTCTATTTTCACTTTTTACTCTTACCGTAACCAATTTTAGGTTAAGTAGAATCATTTTCTGTAATAACATATGGGGATAAAAAGGGGGTAATGGCTAATGTCAATTAAAATAAACTATTTATAGTAATTCATTAATAATATGCGTCCTTTTTTCCACGCGTCCTTTTTTCGCGCGTCCTTTTTTCGCGCGTCCTTTTTTCCGCGTCCTTTGGTCTCGCGTCCTATTTTCAGCGTCCTTTTGTCGTAGATTCCTAGTAAAGGCACCCGTGGAAATAAGATATATTAAACAACATAAATCCCAAGAACAGACAAACAAAGAATCCATACGGCTCTATAACATAGACAGCTTAAAAAATGAGTCCACAAGTTTTCTCTATAAACTACGTTTGGCACAAAAATTAGACGAAGAAATAAACGGAACAGCGGAAGAAATGTATGAGACTTTGAAAATCAAAATTCATGAAGCAGCATTAGAAGCTCTAGGTACGAAAGAAAAAGTAAAACGTAGAAATTATTGGTGGACAGAAGGTTTATTAGAACTGGTAGAAGAAAAGAAAAAACTGTATCTCAAATGGTTAGCGACAAAAGATGAGGAAGACCGAAAGAACTATAACAGATACAAATATATAGTAAAAAAGGAAATTAAAAAAACAAAAAACATAACCTGGGACAACAAGTGTGCAGAAATAAGCTCAATGGTAGGAGGATCTAGGTCCAGACAAGCTTGGAAAACTATCAACAGTCTTAGAAAAAATACAAACGAAACAAAAAAAATAAACCCCATAGACATAGAAAGATGGAAAAATTATTACGAAAATCTATTAAATGAACAATGTACACAGTTTCTAGACACACATATAGATATAGTTGAAACGGGGTTAAATGAAGTGGCGATGATTACCGTAGAAGAAATAAAAAACGCATTACAAAAAATGAAAAATAATAAAGCTCCTGGGCCGGGTGATTTACCTATCGAGTTATTCAAACATGCCACTGCAATAACATTAGAATTGCTTTGTAAAATGTATAACAAGTGCCTACAAGGAGAAAGTATCCCAAGAGATTGGAAAGTCTCGTACATAAACTCCATCTACAAAAAGGGAAACAGGAATGACTGCAGTAATTACCAAGGTATCAGCATTACGTCATCCACTAGCAAACTGTATGAAAGAGTTCTGAAAGCCAGAATAGAAAAAGAAGCCACAGAGATCGAAGAACAAAGTGGATTCCGACCAGGGAGATCTTGTGTCGACAATGTATTTACTCTCAAACATCTAATAGAAAAGAGATTAGCAAGAGGACTAGAACTTCATGCCACTTTAATAGACCTCCGTAAAGCGTTTGACTCCGTACCACTGCAGAGCCTATGGACAACATTGGAAAACGCAGGTATAAATGCAGTATATATAAACGCCGTGAAAAAGCTATATCAAGATAACCAAGCTTATATTAAGGTTGGAAACCAAATTTCCAAGGGTTTCACCTAAACAAAGGGTGTCAAACAGGGCTCTTGCCTCTCCCCAACCCTATTTAAAATATATCTTGGTAATGCTTTAAAATATTGGATGAGAAAATGCAGCCCAATGGGCATATGGGTAAATGACACTCCTATATACACAATCCTCTTCGCAGACGACCAGGTAGTTCTTGCCGAGGACCTACAAGATATGACGTACATGATAAACAAACTAATAGACGAATTCAAAAAATGGGGATTAGAGGTTAATACCGAAAAGACACAATACATGAATATAGGAGGCATCGGTCAAGACATGGAAACAGAAAGCGGATTAATTAAAAACGTTGATCAGTACGAATATCTCGGAGTTACACTAAGCGAAGACGGGAGAGACGACAAAGATATAACAAGAAAAATAGGAAAAGGAAAAAACATGATAAAAACACTACATCCGATCCTGTGGAATAAAACTTTAACTAAGAAAACAAAGAAAAATATATATCAGGCTATGATTTAGCCGGTGCTGACGTATGGGTCAGAAGTGTGGGTCTTTAACAAGAATATGTCACAAAAACTCCTCTCAACGGAAATGATGTACTGGAGAAGATGTTCCGGGTTAACTTTGTTTGACCACATAAGAAATGAAAACATAAGAGAGAGAATGAAAGTAAAGAACACAATAATGGATACGATAGATGAAAAACAATTAAAATGGTATGGACACCTGAGACGGATGAACGAAGAAAGGATACCACGAAAGGTTTGGAACTGGAGACCTACACAGAGAAATAAAAGGGGAAGGCCAAGAAATAAATGGATATCCAATATTCATATAGAAATGGAAAATAGAGGTCTTCAAGAAGGAGACTGGGCCGATAAGAAATTATGGCGATTGGGATGCGAGAAGCGACAAAATTAAAGTTGCAAACACTCGCTATATATATATATATATATATATATATATATATATATATATATATATATATATATAATATATATATATATATAATATATATATATATATATATATATAATACAAGTTGTTGTCTCTTTTTTATTAAATATTGTGTTTTCTTGCGGAGTTCTTGAAATTCATTTGTTTTATTTTGGATTGATTCTTTTGCTACTGATATTAAACTATGCTTTCAATTCCTATCTAGGATTTCAGGGTTTGACTCTTTTTTATTATATTAGTTCAGTACGTTCTGTCAGTTTCGGTTAGTTTCTATCTATTGCTTTTTGCCTAGCATTTATAAGTTCTTTTTGTTTATCCTTTATAATGTTTTTAGCATTATGTAATCGCTACCTGTATTTATCGTGTTTAACACCACTGTATAAAATATTATGTTTTTGTCGTTGCATAATCTATTTTATATTTTGTGGTCCTATTTGGGCTATGCTAGGTCTATCTTCGCTGTTCTGGTTTTTTAAAAAAACGTATCGACTATGTAATGTTGTTTTCTTTTGCATAATTTCCAACTATTTCTACTCTGTTATTTCTTTCTTTTAATTTCTAGGGTCCTATTAAAGTTTGATTTTGGATATTTTTTATGCCTATTTTGGCATCAAAATAACCCAAAAAGATTACATAATACCTTGGTTTGTTTCGCCGAGACAGAAGACGAGCTTCAAAGATTAACACATACCTTTAATACAACAGCAAATAAATAAAATATGATAATTTCAACAGAAAATGACAACATCTAAATACCCACTACGATGTAAAATCAAAATGGTTTAGATGGTTTAGATATCTGGGAATAGACATAACTAGTTAAGGAGATGTTGAAGAAGAAGTACGAAAACAAAGCTTAAAAGCAAGTAAGGCGGTGGGATCTCTAAATTACAAAATCTGGAAGAACAAACACCTAAGACACAAAAACAAGAATCTATAAAGCAGCAATTAGATCTATATTAATATACACGGCGCAGACAAGACCTGAAACATCTAGAATAAGACGACTACTAGAAACAACAGAGGGAAATATTTCGACGAATATCAAGGAAAAGTCTGTTGAATAGGGAAGAGAAGCAAAAACATAAGAAAAGCATACAATATAGAAGACATAAATTTATTTCTAGAAACAGCTGCAGAAAGAAAAAAATAGGATATTTATTTTTGTACCAAACGTGATATTGTTGCAGATTTGGTTTTTTTATAATTGCTTGTATGACATTAATAGGATTTTGGTAAAATTTGATTGCATGAAACACCAATCGTTCAATGAACGATACATCTTTCTGACAAATCATTGGTTTCGTCAACAAACACGTGGAAGTAATGGTTACTAATAATAATAATGACGGTTAAGTTGTATTGATATCGTACTCCTTGTTTTTAATAAAAAACAAGTGGTTTTATTAAACAGTTTTTTAAAATTAAAGTGTTTATCTACTAGATACTACTACGTAAGTCATCTATACGTAATTATTATTTTATTATTGTGAAAAGAAAAAGTCAAATAATAAATATAAACTATTATACAATCATTTTGTGAGGTTAGCTGCTATAAGTAGCTTATAGTAGCATGCGACTGGTTTTTCACTTACCAGAGTCGGAGTAAGGCCTTCGCCACCGCACCTCAAAATGACTTCACACAATGTAAACACACCTTCCGATCTAACCAGTCCAGTAAATCAACGTTCGAATATCACAAACAGTTATGCTTCAGCCGCTTCACATTCTTTTCCGAGTAAGAACCAAGCAATTGTATTTAGTTGTATCGATAATGCTAAACTGCAGGATTATCTCATTCCTTTGGGCACAATCATCAACCCAAAAAATATTATTTTTTCATCTAGATTATCTCATAATAGAATCTGCATGTATTTGGCAAACAAGACCGTAGTAGATAACTTCATGACACAATATGGCTCTATAGAAGTACTAGGCGAAGTAGTAACAGCAAGAAGACTTGTCTCTCCAGCAGAAAGACTAGTCTTGTCTGGAGTCTGCCCATCAATTCCTCATCAAGTATTAGTTGAAGAATTAGAGAATATCGGTTTAAAGCTTATTTCTCCAATAACATTTCTGAAAATTAGCTCGACTCTTCCCGAATATAGTCACATATTGAGCTTTCGGAGGCAAGTTTATATAAGCCCTATAACATCACCAATTCCAGATTCTATTCTAATAAATTTCGACCAAACACCTTACCGCATATTTTTGTCACAAGGTACACTCACCTGCTTTATTTGCAAAAATACAGGGCACATATCATCCCAATGCAAAAACAGTTCGGTAACGGAATCAACTCATATTAAGTCAAACAATGAAGTACCAAATCAAACAGCTTCAACAAGTATACTACACAAGGTACCAAACACCCAGCAGTCATCAAGTTATCCATCATCAAATCCAAGCATATCACCTACACCTACAAATCTCCATGACAAAGAAATTACTAACGCTCCTACTCATAACAACACTTTCAATCAACCTCATTCAGTAGCAATACCGTTTTCACAAACTTCGGAAGCAATATCCTCCAATCTATCAGCTCCTTTTTCATTAGATACAACTGCAGAAAATTCTAATAAAACTGATACAACAAGACAATTTTCTGAAACAACCATTTCAACCAATCTTACAAATAAAATTTCAAGCTCGAGTTCTGTCACTACCAAGGAGTTTGCTCCAGTACTTCCAAATGTAATAAAGCCACAGCATCTAAATGAAAACTCTAATAACAATTCCGAAAACACAAGTTCTTCCATAAAACGCAGTATTGGTGAGATCGTCACGCCTCCTTCAGACTCAGTAATTTCATCAGAAAATCTGTTTGCAAAACCTAAATCCTCTAAACCAAAAAAACCGCGCTCATATAAAGTCCCATCTACACGGGAAACTCTCAAAAATTTCATTGATAATCATACCCCACCATTCGTTTTAAATTAACACCAATTGTCCTTACTGATTGATAATGTCCAAGGCTCCTCCGACACTATAAGCGTCGTCAAAGAATTTACAACTGATATCTGTGGTTTACTTCATCTTTTACAAAGCAGCTATCAATATGCAAATGATAGATCTACAAAAAGCAAGTTTACAAAACTTTAAAAGAAACTATACAACCATTTAGAGAAAGAGATTTCTGACTTAGATAGTGACTCTTCTCTAGACAATTGTTCAGTATCATCTAACTCCGAATCTGTTAACAACATTCAACTCGATACTTCAATGGAACATTGATGGATTTTTTCATCGTCTCCCTATGCTACAGCTTCTTTAATCTAAATATTTTCCAGATATTATTATTTCTTATGAACATGGAAGAAGCGTCCAATTTTTATGGGTTCCTCAAACGTTGGAATAACAAGAAATGAAGAAACTGACAGGACTGCACGAGAGGCAATTTTAAGTGATTTGTCACAGCCGATAGACAAGTGTGTTTTTAGTGACTTAGAAGCTTATTTTAAAAATAAAGTGTGGTGTTTGTGGCAAAATGAGTGGTCTCAAACTAATTTCAATCTAAATAAAATCAAAAATAATGTGTCTCAGTGGTTTCCATCGTCGCTCAATAGACGAGAACAAATTGCGGTTGAGCGTTTACGCCTAGGACATACCAGATTAACGTACTCCTACCTTTTTACAAAGAAAAATCCACCTATATGGGTTCAGTGTAACGTCCGATTAACAGTCGAACATCTTTTAACAATTTGTAGTAAATATGACCAAGAAAGACAGCGCTACAGGATCCCAAACGTTCTACTAAAGGCTCTAGGTCAAAACTGTTCCTGTAACAATATAGTGAATAATCTTAGATCCATAAACATTTTGTACAATCTGTAGCAATTTTGTTCCGTCGCTAATAACCTTTTGGTGGATGCGACATCTTTTTCTAATAAAAAAAAAATAATAATAATAATATTAGTATTTATCACGATACACAAATACATTTATCCGTAAAATAGTTTCGAAACACAATTCAGATTTCTGCGTTAATCTGTGCTTTCTAAAAATTGTAAAGCAAAACAGACGTTGATGAAGGTGTTAAAAGAGACATGGGGAATTTAAAATTTGCATTCCACGACATGTCTTTTCAACTAAGCAGAAATCCTTAGCGAATTGGTTTCTTTTACTCGTACAAAGTAGATCCGAATAAAATGAAAAAGACAGCAAATATTTGATTTCACGCAAGCAGTGATCAGTATCTTAATTCTTCTCATAGCGCCATCTCCTTTCCAACGTTGGCTATCCAAATGGCAATTGTAGTTTTGAAAACTGCTGCGCGAAAAATTTGGTAAAAAAACATCTCCTCAGGTCTTTCAGCCACGAGTTCTGGCGTCTTCCTACTGATCATTTGTCCTGTACATTTCCTTCCATTCTTTTCCTAGTATTGCATTTTCCTCTCTTTGATTATTCTTAGAATTTTCTTTGTTTGCACATGCGACGAAGTATCTCAACATTAGTTACTCTTTGGACCCATGGAACTCTCAACATTCGTCTGTATGCATACATCTCAAAGGCATCTATTCTTTTTTCTATTTCAGGAGTTTACCTGTTCTATTATTTGACCCTTGGCATACACATGTACGTTTATCGGTGTCTTTAAAAATACTAAAGTTTTAGATTTGGAAACGTTTAGATGTAAACCAAAGATTTCGCTGTGGTGAACTACCGCATTTATTATATTTTGTAGTTCTTATGCATTGCTTGCTATTAAGATGGTATTAACAGCATATCTGATGTTGTCTATGCTGATTCCGTTAATTTTAATTCTGCCTTGGACCTCGTCTAGTGCTTCTCTGAATTTATACTCCGAATACGAATTCAACAGTAGCGGTGATAAGACGCAACCCTGTCTCACTCCTCGTCGGATTTGTATATCTTTGAATGTTGTGTGCTCTATTTTAATTGTTGCCGTTTGGATGATGCCAGTATAGTTCTGAGATAATTCGCAAGTCTTGTTCGTCAACTCTAGTTGTTCACAGAATTTCGATCATCTTTTGATGGTTAACGCAGTAAAATACTTTTTGATGGGCAATAAAACATGCATATACATCTAAATTCATGTCTCTGCATCGTTGCGTTAACACATTTAAAGCAAAAAGAGCCTCTCGTGCTCCCAATCCGTTCCGAAATCCGAATTGAGTGTCACTTATCTGGAACTCGCACTTCTTGTAAATTCGTATTGTTCTAAAGCTATTTTCTTGTGGCATTTTACAGTAATTACTATTTAAATGGGAATAAGCCACAATTCAAGTCCACAAGGAATCTACGTTCGTGTAGCTGGCTGTATACCATATATTAAAAAAATTATTAAAAATCCTTTATAAAAGGTATATATGTAAAAACCCAAACGGGCTATGTTATACAAAATGTTTTCGGAATCCATATTCCATCATCAGTGTCTAGGTATACATGAATGTAGCCACTAAATATGTGAGTAAAAACCCGTTAAAAATTATTTGATTACAATTAGTTTACATAATGTGTTATTTATTAAAATATTATTTATTAAAATCGAACAGTAACTTTAACATTCTATTATTAAATAACAAATAATGTAGACTAATTGTAATCAAATAATTTTTAACGGGTTTTTATCCACATATTTAGTGGCTACATTCATGTATACCTAGACATTGATGATGGAATATGGATTTCCACTTCCCAGAACGATTTCCGAAGTGGAAATTGAAACGTCAATAAACGTATTTTAACCTTGAATTGTGGCTTATTCCCATTTAAATAGTAATTACTGTAAAATGCCACAACGAAAATAGAAATAGCGAAAATTCGTGTATGGACAATTCTGAGAAAAGTTTTAAGGACATGAGACATAATATATCATTCGATAATTATCGGATTGTGAGAAATTCGATTTTTTTTTGAAAAGCTACGAATGTTGATTTTAGCCAGTCTGTTGGTATTTTACCTATGTCATATATCTAATTAAACACTGCTGTTATTAAGTTTAGGCTTTTACTTTCGTTATCTGCAATTAGTTTTAGTATTTCGACATTAATATTGTCTGGACCGGTGGCTTTTCCATCGTTCTGAGATTTTACTGCGTGAATCTCTTCTTCTTTGGTTATTTCTGGATCTTTTTCATTTATTAGATTATCTGTGGAGGGTGGAGAACAAGGTCTATCGTCCTCAAAAATAGTTTGTAAGTATTCTTTTATCTCTCTAATTTGTCTTCTATACCCGTAATTTCGTTTGATAATATTTCGTTATTATCATTTTTTAATATTGTTGCTTGTCTCTTTTTGTGTCTACCTGTCATTTCTTTTACTTTTTATGAATATTAAAGGTGTCATATTTTTCCTGAAGTTGTTCGATTTCTAGGCATTTTGTTCACATCCAGTTTTCTTTCGGCTCCCTACACTTTTTTCTAATGATTTTATGGATTGATTCGCTTGTATTCTATTGGGCTTGTTTTATTTTTTCGTCTTACGTCCATGAGGTCCATTATCTCTTGCGTTATCCACTCTTATTTTTTGTTGTGTTTTATGAATCCGATATCTTCTTCTTCTATCTTTCTTATTTTTGTTTTTAGAGCAGTCCATGTTACTTCAATCAGGGGCGGCTGGTCCTATGAGGCAGGTGAGGCAGTGCCTCACCAGTATCAATCGACTATTTATGTTCTTTAACTACAATTTAACTTTTTGGAATTTTCTAAATAACTTTATTTTTATTATGATAAAAAATTAAAATATGTACACCCCTGATGTCTTATCTTCGTATATTTCTTCATAATCTACGGGCCGGACAAGGGACAAGCTTAAACCACAAAATATTAAATAAACAACGGCTCCATTCTCCGCGCCAGCAGCTAGTATATCTTCTGTGCATCTCATTCTCTCTTTAAAAATTATAGCCGAGGCAAGCCTCACGACATTGCTCTGTCTGGCATATTAGACATCATATTGTGTAGCGAAATTCAACATGATTTATTTATTTTCCGTCCACTATTTCACCGAACAGGAGAGGCATGCCGCTCTCGTTTGGTGTAGTTATTTTAATTAGCAGCGTTACCGTTAGGGTACAAAGGTACCCAATTCGCTACATTTTTTCCCTCGGGGTATAAAAGTACATTTTAAATAAAACATAGATTTTTATTTGAAAATTGTAACAACATTGGAGTATTTTCCTTTAGTAGATGGTACTATACATATTGTTCTATTGTTTTCCGATTTAACAAAAAATATTTTTTTTCTATGCATTTACCAGATTGGCAACATTGGTACATTTTGGAACATTTCTGCAAAATTGTTGTAGTAAGTAGTAGTTAAATTACTTCCTGTTGACCTGTTGGTGCGGCAGGATCATGTTTGACGTATCTCGTGTTGTTTTTCATTAAAAAAACAGTAAGATTACATGTTATATAATAAGTGCAATTCTAATTAAGTTTTTTTAATAATTTTGGTGGGTTTGTTTTTGTCTGCAGGATTTTCGGTTTTAGTGAAAAATAGATTTAGCACCGAGCACTTCGTCAAAACTTTCCCAGGTAAATGTAAATATTCGTAATACTTGTGATCTCGTAAATTTTTTAGTCAATCAGCAGAATTTTTCAAGTCATTCATATGAAGATAAATTATATGTAGTTAAAGTAGTAAAACGACCTATTCCAGATTTAAGTAAACATTTTGTTTCTATCGGTGGCGTCGGAAAACCAAATCGGGGATTTCAAAATGCATGGTACGAAAAGTTTGACTGGCTTACGGGTAGTATAACATTAAATAAATTGTTTTGTTGGCCATGCATTTTATTTGTCACAGCTAATACTAGCGACAAAGTTTGGTTCAAAAGTGGTTATACTGATTTGAAAAATTTGTCTCGGAGTCTATTGTTACACAATAAAAGTTCTCAGCATATTACATCGAATTGCAAGCTTACTCTTATGAGAAAACAAAAGCAAAATATCACAATAAGCAAAAATATATATGAGTAATATGGCAAAAATCTCAATTGAAAAATCATTTTTAAAATCACAGGATGAGAACGTTTTTATAAACGATGTAATAGATCATTTTGCAGAACAGAAGTCTCGCAGAATTTCTTTAATTTATAAAAAACTTTAAATTTTAGAACTCAGTTTTCCTTTTAGAATTTATATTTTTTGAAGTTTTTCTAAAATAATTATAATTTTTAAACGTCGTGAAATAAAAAACCAAAAAACAAAATTTAACCCTTTGTTTAAGTTTATTTAACGTAAACGGCCTCACGTTATGATGTCACAAAATCGACCTTCCGGCTAACATCTTACGACGAGAACGATCAATGGAGATATGCTAGACCGAAGCTTCAACTGAAGGAATATGTGAGAGCGTGAAGAAGATGGCACTAGATTAGCAGTCGCCATTTATAACACTTACTAACAAATCTCCCAGATATAAAATACCTACTAACCTCCAAAAAATATAAAAATCAAAAAAAAAAATTTATAAAAAATATAAAAATTCAAAAAAAAATATAAAATAATAAAAAATTCACAAAAAAATTATAAAAATAAAAAAAGGCCACGGGAGAGGCCACCTAGATCCTTGAGGCTACAACTTGGCCGCTAACCAAGGTGCAGGCTCGAGGATTACAGCTCCCTCGTTTTTCGTTCGCTTTTATCTCACGATATGAGATTTCATGATAAACGGGAGTAAGTCGCTTAACGACATATTGGGTATGATTTAAGTTACATTTATGAGCACTCTATTACACATGGTGCTCATAAATACAGCTCAATCGCGGACATTTTCAAAAAGCAATCAGCCCTTATGTTACACCTTCAGTGCACATAAGGGAGGGTGGAGGAGGGCTTGGGAGAGCTTTGAGGTGAGGATGACTTTTGTTGATCCGCGCGCGTATCGTCAGAAGTCCTTCTCACGCCAAGTCATTGTTTGCTGGCGCGAGCAATGCCTCCTTAGCCGGGTATGACTGGAGCAAAGAGAAGCTAACCATAATAATAATAATTTTCCTTAAGTGTAGTGTGCCTCACCATCTTGTACTATCACAAGCCGCCCCTGACTTCAATGTCTGTCTGTATCAAGTTTTCGATCGTTTTTATTTCTTCCTCACGCTTGATATTTCTTTTTTCTGTTAAGGGTTCTTCAGTTGTGAGATTTCTATTTTTCTTGTCACTGTTTTCTTTTTGACTTTGAGAAATCTTTTTAATCTAAAATCTATTTTAATAGAGTGTCCTAAATCTATTAGTGAAAGACAAAAACACTTACTACCTAACAGTATAAAAGCAGTTTTAGAAGCACATCGTACATTTACAAATATGTTTAATTACTTATTACAAATTATAAAATATGACATTCTTACCTGATTCTGAACCTAATAATGAATCAAAAATACTGTTTAGATTTAAGCATCTATGTATTAACTATAGATCAGCTACTAACCCAAAGTGGTTGATGCTATTATCAATAAAATAAAAAGAAAATGAAAAACAAACACAAACAGTTGTACTGTTGAAATATGTAAAAATCTAACAAAATTTATATTAGGAAAAAAGCCTTGGAAATAATTATTTGTAAAAAATTAGAAAACGTTTAATTGTTTTAAAATATGCAATTTTATATATATATATATATATATATATATATATATATATATATATATATATATATATATAGTAAACTCTTAAATATTGGGGAAATCTGCAAAAAAAAACTCTAATGTGTATCAATTATTTCACCTAACGTTTTCGCCAAAGAGAATTTGGCTTCTTCAGGGCTGAAAGAGAATAAATTATAATTAGCTACCATATATTATCTAATAAAAAACATTTACCTTACCGTGAAATTTTAGAAATGTCGAGTTATGATGTTAAAAAACATAGTGGTGTTTTTTTTGTTACTATATGCAAAAAATTTATTTGTGAACGTTGGAAATGTATGGTAGCTTTGAACTTAAAACGCAAAGGTTTACCCAAGGACAATCGAAAAACCCAATGTAACTACATTTAAAGGAAGTAATTCTTTGAATTGTCGGCAATAACTAAATTTTTAATTGTTGTAAAGTTTGAATGTGAGCTTCTGTTTTCATAGAACGCAAGCGCCGAAACAATTACAAGTAGTTCTTTTGATATGAATGTCGTTAAGGTTCATTGGTAAAACCGATGAAGTTAGATCTCAGTCTGGGGAGATATTAGTTTAGAATTTCTAATTGAAATTCTTTTTTTTTAATTAGTAAATTGTTCATGTATTATTGTAATAATATCTTATTGAGATGTATCTAAGAAAAGCAAGGAAATGTTATCTTTTTTTGTTAATGAAAATTATTATTAAAGTAGGTTAGTTGTTAATAGATATATCAGTCAAGTTGGTTATCTGTGATGTTGTATTGTTCTTGGTATCTGATTTAAGTAAGAAGTGGTATATATCGCTTAGATTCTTAATGTCACTCTTAACATTGATGGAAAAATCGTTAAGGAAAATATAAGACATTTCAATGAACTCTCTTTTAGATTTATTGCTCTCACGGTGGAGAATTGTAGTGTTCGTATAGTCCATGTGATGACCAGTGGAATGGACATGTTTGGCTAATGCACAGCGGTCAGGGTGAAGTCGAGAATCACTTTTGTGTAGTGTAATACGTGATTTCAATAATTGAGATGTTTGGCCGATGTAGGAATTGTTGCAAGAGAGACATGGAATGTTGTAGACAATATTACTAAGCGTATCTATGGGAGTCTTATCTTTTATCTTCGAATAAAGATTATTAATTGTTAGGGCTGATCTCAAAGAAATAATTCAGATAAGTAGAATAATAAACAACAAACATTTCGAAGAATGAAAGTCTTTTATCTTTGGATTACCTATATTGAACAAAACGTAAGATATGCATCATAAATTATTTTCTTTATTAAAATACAGTGATTAGGACAATAGAATAGATTTTAGAAAGATATGTTTTTGTTAGTTCATAAGAATTGGTAGAAAAAGATTAGTTTGTGAATAAGTTTTAGGAAATTTTATAATTGTAGGTAAAAATTTGTTTGTGTTATCGAAATGAAGGAATGGGAGATGTATGACGCGTTTTGATTGGATGAGAGTGAAAAAGGTGGGATGGTTGGTTTGAGAATGAGACTTTAGTTAGTTTTTGAAGAAAAAAAGATAGTCAGTTGGTTTCCAAGGGTGCAAGGCGAACGGCCGTTGTTCACGGGTAGTTTCCCAAAGGTAGGAAGCAGTAGCAGTGAAAGTTCGTGAGTTTTCGTGTAGTTAGTGTATCTGACAGGAGCTGATCCTGTAAAAGATTGTAAGTCATATTTTTCTACTTATATTCCAAAAGTCACTGTTCAGGCCAACGAGAGATTCAGTTTATTGAGAGGAAAAGAGGCTAGCATAATTTGACCCATTCGTGCATTTGAAGGAGATCATTAAGGACGATAAACTTGCAACAATTTATTGTAAGATTGCTGATTACCTAGGAAGCTGCTAAGAATAGATAGTATAGGCTACAAGGAACAAGGATTTGGACCACTCATCATCAGAGAGAGATAGTTTTGTTTTTCTGCAGTTTTTCTTTTATTGATAACACACTTTTTACAATTACTTTAGAAAAGATATAAATATTTGATTAGGAGATTTAGAATAATAATTGGGATTTTGAGATTTTAACTAATATTGTTTGTACCATTAATTTTGAAGGTTCACGTACGTAGAACAACATTTTGAGAATTATTATATGAGATATTGTTTATTGAAAACATTTGAGTGTGAATTTTATTTCATTATTTTTATTTCAATATATAGTGTTATATCATATGTTTTTTTTATTATTCCGGTATTTTTTGGACCTTACTTTTCACATGTAAAGCATAGATATTCGAAGAACGAATATAACCTGAGATAAGAGAATTAAAAAGTGTGATAGAATCATAATCATATCATTTAAATAATTTTAATTAATTAATTAATTAATTAGCTAATTAATTGCTTGGCGCACTAAGATTTTGAATATATATATATATATATTATATATTATATATATATATATATATATATATATGTATATATATGTATATATATGTATATATATATATGTATATATATATATATATGAATATATATATATATATATATATTATATATATATATTATATATATATATATATATATATATATATATCCTTGTAACGAAATAATTTTAAAAGCAGCGAGTCATAAAATAATTAAACACGCAAATAAATTAACTTATCAATCTGATATATAATTGTTTTCATGTTTGACAGTATTTTAACGAACTCTTAGTATTACAAATGTTTTTTTTTTATTTTGAAAAACAAACAACACATGACATCAATATTTTACTAAACTTAAATAAGCGCAATAAAAGTGCTATCTAATTGCAGAATTGTGCTGTCTGATTGCACCAATCCTATTTTGATCACCTGGGTGTGGGTTCAATTCAATATTTGCTATACAAATAGATTGCTGGATACGGGTCAAATACCAGACCATTAGCTAAAATCAACATTTATCACAATTCTGAACACAGCAAAATTCTAAACAATACTGTTTTTAGACTCCTTAGTGTAATGAGCTGCGTTCTTAACCCTTAATTTGAAACATTGGTCTAACGGACCACAGCGAAAGGATAGTCTGCTAATGGCGGCAACAGTATAGATCGCATGAACTGTCCTTTTAAATACCTTTTTAATTCGCTCCGAGGGTTAACAAAGTGTCAAAGCAAAATCGACTGACCTGCTCATGGTGGCGATTGCTTGAAATTTTATCAGGACGCTTTTGTGCATAGTACAATGAACATATTCATTGTACCATGGATGTTTATCATTGGTTGATCATGTATGTATAACCTCACTTTCGTAGATTATGTTAATAAATCTTTATTAACGACAAAAAATATTTTTGTTGAACTATAAATGTCACTATAAATAGATAACTAATTAATTCTAAAAATTGTATCCGGATATTAACTTAAATAAAATATTTAAGTTTAACAAAATAATCCCATAAGACTCAATACTAAAACGTCCTCACAAATCTGACAGCGTGTCACGTGACTGTAAATAGAGGGGAAACCCACGGAGCGAATAGTGTAGAACTGTAGAACAAGCATAGTTCTGCAGTATCGTAGCGATCGCTTTAGTGTTTACGTCGTAGTAACAGTAGTTTTCAAAACGTGTAGGTCCAGCAAGCTAGGTGTTTCGAATTGCAGTATTTTTATAATAGGTCTAGGAGGCCACTTGTAAAGGCGCGTACACACCTACAAACGCATGCGGTGAGCAGCCACGAATACACATACGTGTGCAAATGTAGACGGCGCTTTCGTAACCTCTCGCCGCATGCGTTGCTTCTCGCGAATGACTTGATCACACATGCTGCGAGCCCGAGTGGTGTCGGTTTTTTCGCACACATCAAAGAAACATACGTGTGCGTTCGCGCTCAGTTTAGACGGATAGCGTGGGGATTTGTTGCATTTGCAAGACAAGTTCGGATTTATTGAGTTTTATTCATTTTATTGATTTATGTGTAAAATGGAGTGACCAAATGAACAATGTTTGTAATTAATAGATTTGTATGAAGACAACCCTATATTATGTTATCAGTAAACGTTACTTAACAGGTATGGCTTTTCTTAAGACTGTGTCGCTTTTCCTTATTACGTATGTCATCTACTCACATACGTGTAAAATTTTGAATTTGTCCAGTATTAGGTTCTAACGCCAAATCCACTAGTAAATCGTACTTCATTTGTAGGGTTCTTCTTTTAAAAAAATGCCACCATCGCCTATTTTTCCTTTGTTTCTTCTTTTTTAATGAACTAATAACCACAAACGCCGCACTAACCATATGCAGTTCCTCAGACATTTTTTCACGAATGGATGGAGCGCCTTGAGCACGCATACATATGCAGTGATTTCTAATTTCAACGGATGCTCTGAGCGCGAATGGTTTGAGTACGCACGCATATGCATGTCTTCTCACCGCATGCGTGTGCTAGTCTGTACGCACCTTAACGGATTGTGTACTGATAAACAATAGGGTATATATTATTTTTTTATAATTAACATAATCTAAATCTGGCTGACCCAGATTTTGAAAAGATTACACAAAGATTACTACTTGTCGACGATCAAGATTTATATTTATCAGAGCAAGGGAGTAACGAGGACATGAGAGATGTTACATATGATTCGGATGATGATCCTATGTAATTCGGCAAAGTGAACCCTCTAGTAGCGAAGAATCGAATTGAGATTACGAACTTTTGGAATTAGATGAACCGTCGAATGATTTACAATCCAAAACGACTTTTTAAAAGAAGAAGGGGATGTGGACATATTCAAAGGAAAAAATGGTTTTCAGTGGCAGGGAACGGAGCCTTCGAGAAAAACAAGGACTGCTACGGTAAGCAGGACTCTGGGAAATAGCCCTTCTAAATCAGATATTTGGAAATTGTTAATTACTGATGAAATGTTGGAACAAATTGTAACATGCACAAACCAAAAAATTATTATAATGAGAGAAAAGTTATCTGATTCGACTAATATATCAAACTACAGAAGTACAAATATAGTTGAGGTGAAGGCTTTGCTTCGGCTTTTTATGCTATCTTTAATTATAAAATCTTCTCATGAAGATATGCTTTAACTGTTTTTTAAAGATGTTTTGGGTCGGCCAATATTGAGAATGACGATGTCTTTGAAAGATTTGAAATACTTTTGTCGTTTCTTAGATTTGACAATAGCATGGGCCGCGAAAAGCGGAAGAAAACTGATAAAACAGCGGCTATTCCAAATATTTTTAATAATTTTAACCTGTAGCAGGTTAAAATTATAAAAAATAGTTGTCAGCAGTAATATTTCTAACCGAAATATTACTGCTGACAACTATTTTTCTTCAATAGAGTTAGTCACAGAGTTGTAAAAACGCTACCTCACGTATGTAGGTACAGTAAAAAAATAAGCGAGAAGTTCCTTTGGAATTCCAGGCTAATAAAAGTAGGGACATTGGTACAACACTCTATGGTTTCTCATATGACATAACCTTGATATCATATATACCGAAAAAAATAGAGCTGTTCTTTTGTTATGCTCTATGCATCACAGCAAAGACAATAAATTAGGAAAACCAGAAAGAATTCGATACTATAACAGTACAAAATCGGGAGTTGATGTTTTAGACATGAAGTGTGCCAATTATAGTACAAACCGCCGGACAAAGCGTTGGCCCTTGGCCGTATTTTATACACTTATAAATATAAGTTCAGTCGACAGTTACATCCTTTCTTTATCTTTGTTATAAAGATATTAAATTACTTGCACGTTTTAAATTTATAAAAGATTTGGCCTTTGAACTAATTCAGCCTCATCTAAGACAAATACTTGAAACAAATCTTCCCCGAGACCAAGCAAATAAAATTTTTTTTGGGAATAAATCCCGAAGTGCCTATCAAAAATATCGACGACAATATTCTAGATGCTAAGTTTCCCAAAAGAAAATTGTGTAGCATTTGTCCATCATCATAAATGAGGAATACAAATTATAAATGTGTGTGTTGCTCAAATGCTATTTGTTTGGAGTGTTGTAGTAGAAAGGTTTGCGTTACCTGTCTTCAAAATTAGTAGGTAGCTGTAGTATATTTTTTATTTTATCTAGAAATGTATATCGCACCCTCAGTAATATAAGGGATCAACTCAAAATTTTGGTAAATTGAGATTTTAGATGCTATGGGCACAAAATTAAATTCTCTACCGGTTAGCGCTGACAGAGAGAGAAATAGGACATTAGTTGCTCGGTAAATATATTTGTGCCTCTCTCTTACTCTCCCCGCCAACCTATTGTTTTTACTGCTACAAGGTAACAATCAGTAACGTGTCCATAGTCGTCAAAGGCGGACTGTTCAAACGTCGTGCGATTCCTGTTTGTGCCCTTCTATGACAAAATTCTGGTGAGTTTGTATGTTAACATTTTTTATTATATAGAACAATTTTTAGTTTAGCCTTTATATTATGTAAAATGTAATTAATAATTGGGTTTAATTCATAATAGCTCGCTATATTGCCAAAAAGTAGAGATGTTATACGGAATCATATCTTATTGGTTCATTATAGTACGTAAATTGTTTTATTGTTGATGGCGAATTTTGTAATTGGCCCTTATTTACATGAAAATTTTAACTATTTTTTTAATTAATCCGATTTGCGGCGAGTTCGTTCCTCAGCCAGGTACGTCTAAAGCCAATATTTCCATGCCATCCTGATCGAGATGCGATGAGTTGCCATCAGTTAGATCAAGAACAGTAGGTAGTTACATAATGTCTCCAATACATTCAGAAGAAAGGGAGGTAGGCCTCAGTGATGACGATCCCACTTACAAACAAGAACATTTTCGTCGACGTCCACGGATCACAGTAACTCTAACTTCGATTGGTACAAACAATGTAACTATGACAAATGATAACATTCAAAGACAATCAAGAAAACGTAAAGCAGATCCAACCAAATTGATACAAAACACGCAAAAAATGAAACGAAACTTGGGTCAAAGCTATGTAGCTATACATTCGAAGAAATTGGTTCCTGCGCGTAATATGAAACCACCTTGTGGCCAAAAATGTAGATTAAAATGCAGTGAGCGAATCGATGATTCCAAAAGGTTGAAATTATTTAGTGCATTTTGGGCATTAGGGGATAGACAATTACAAAGAATGTATGTTTTGTCTAATAGCGCACAGATTACACCTAGGTACAAGTATACCAATGCCGAAAAACCACGAAATCCAAACCATGCATTTTATTTTACCGTAGACAACGAAAGAGTTAGGGTATGCAAAAGCTTTTTTATTAATACTATTGATATTTCTCATAAGATGATTCGAAATGTACATGAAGATAGTAGAAAAACTGGGGGCTTCATAAAGGATGACCAACGCGGCAAACACAATAGTCATAAAAGTGTAAGTGATGAGCTTATAAATGACATCACCAACTTCATCAACTCTATACCCCGCATTGAGTCACATTATCTAAGAGCATCTACCTCTAGAGAGTACATCAGTAGTGGTAAAAGTATTGCAGAGCTCTTTAGAGATTTTGAAGTACTGCAAGAGGAAAGGTCTCGCCCGGCTGGACTATATCACACGTTTTATGAAATTTTTAACACAAAATTTAACCTTGGCTTTTATCAACCAAAAAAAGATCAATGCGATCTTTGCCTGCAGTTCCAAAATTCTACTGAACCACTAAAACAGAATCTTAGGGATCAATATCATACGCATTTGGAAAAAAAGAAGTTATGCAGGGAGGAAAAAAAGAATGACAGAAAGAACATTGATGAGTGCAATATTTGTGTATGTTACGATGTACAAGAAATTATGCAAAGTCCTAACGGTGAAACATCACCATTCTATTACAAATCTAAATTAAATAGTTGCAATTTCACTATGACGGAATTATAAAAAATACACGAAAACGATGTGTCAACAATGGACATCTCTAAAGGCTATGAAAATGTCCATTGTTATTTTTGGGACGAGACTCAAGCGAAAAGAGGCGCTACAGAGATAGGGAGCTGTGTTTTCCATTATTTACAGATGGTGTCTGATAAAGTTGGTGACAGGGAAGTAAATATAACATTTTTTCCGATAACTGTTGTGGGCAAAACAAAAATAAATATCTTACATGCTTATACTTATACGCTGTTGCCAATCTAAAAATTTGTCGTCGATAACTCACAAATATCTCATAAAAGGGCACACTCAGAACGAAGCTGATAACGTGCATAGTTTGATACAAAAGCAGATAGCTAGAGATAGGAAAACTGGCCCAATATTCTCTCCTGTTCAATACATCTCAGCAATCAAAAGAGCAAGGAAAATGGGTGCTTCATTTATAGTTCACAGTTTAACTTACAATGTTTTTTACGATCTTCAGAAATTACAAGAAAATTGGGGCTATAATTTTAATACAGATGAACAGAAAAATAATCTTGTATGGAATAGTATTAAAGTACTGAAATTTACCAAAGAAGACCCATTTTCGTTTTATTACAAGTGCTCATATAAGGATGAGTTTAAAAAAGTTAATGTTCGTGATAAGAGGAAGAGAATGCCAAATATTAAAGAAATAACCATGCAGAAAGCTTACCTCCAGGCACTTCCACTTAGTTGTGCTAAAAAGAATGATCTTAAGGATCTTATTAATAAACAATTGATAGATCCATACTATGCGTCTTATTATAACAACATGTCTTAATATTACTAAAGTTTTGAGACTGAATTTTATTTTTGAAGACTTTATTTTTTAGAATGAATTTTTTTGTTATGTGCAGTTTTCGAAGTTTAGAATGGAGGAATGAATGTTTTTTTGTTATGTATAATTTTTTAAGTTTACTGTGGAGATATTGTGATATACAATTAAGTATTAAGTAAACGACAATGTAAAAATTGAGGAGTTCCTACTTGTAAGTTTTATTTGGAATTAAAACTCATAAATGTGACAATATTAAAGCTATCTTATTATGTTTAACTCTTGTTTTGAATTTTTTTTAGATTATTGTTATATTTTGCACTGATTAATAAAGTATTACTATTATTTTACCTGATATTTTATTTATAAAACAGAAACATTAAATTCAAACATCGGTTGGGATTGGTGATATAGAGTACCATTTACGATTAAAAATTAAACAGTGGCAGGGACACTAATAATATAAGGGATCAAACTTAAATAGTTCCTTATTTCTGTTATGGTTTTTTTATACTATACGGGACTAACTCGAAAGTAGTTTTTTCCATTCCTTGTAATTAATAGAATTTATTTATATTATTATTTTTTCCTCATTGCAATTTTTAGTGCAGTTATCAAATAACAGATCTGCCAAATTTCATATTTATAACTTAAATAATAAGCATTTTATTTGAAAAAATAGCTGTAATGTCGGATACCAGAATCTTTAAATGCGATTTCCCACAAATCTACTTTTTTGAATTGTGCCTCTATATTACTGAGGGTGCGATATGTTTGTTCACTTAATTCCGCCGAATAATATTGTTTTCTATATTACACATTTTGTTTTATGTAAGTATTATATATGAATAAAATTTTTTTGCTCGTTTATACATAATTAATATAACACCAATTGTAAACAAGATGGAGGCCAGAATAAACCATGGGTTAATAACTTCTATTTTTATTTCACACCATTTATAAAGACAGGATTGTCCATGAAAATAAGAGGAACAGTAATATACCTTAATATTTCTATCTGCTATTCGACCCGTTCCCCACTCGGATAGTTTACTAGTTCCTACCCCACCAAAAAACGGTAAAGTCGAAGCAGAAAACAAAGAAGATGGAGATGAAATGGAAGACGGATATAACCAGCCTTTCACATCGAGAAATTCTGATTTTGCGGAAATATATGATTGAATTGCACCACAAACCACAAAAAGAGGGACAAGAGAGATTACAAAATATCAGAAAAACTGCAAGAGACTTTGTGTTAGAGACAGCATTTTTACATATTGTTTTGCCATACAGTTACATAAAAACCAGTATAAAAAAATGATTAAGGTTGGCAAAGACAATTAAATAAATACATTTTATGCAAATATGTATTTTATATGTAAATATAATTATTATTAAAACAAATTACTTAAATAAAAGATCCTATTTACATATAACATTAATAAAGTTGAAAGTGAAAAGAAACGTGGCTTAGAGGTTAGGTAGGTTATGTCAAAAAGAATATTATAAGAAAGTTATACAAAATTATTAACTACGAACATATGTAAAACAATTAATATTAATGAATACTCTTCCCAAGAGAGCTGTAAGAAAAGAACTAGGTTTATGAGCTATACACCACTTTAAATAAGACACAGAAAAATACTTTCCCACTTCTGTTATTTTGAAATGAAACTGACGTCACAATAATCGGAAGTCAGTAGTTGCCAACATAGAAACACCTTTGAATCCACTTGGAGTAGATAAGGGGAGTATACAAAGAGTAAATGTAAAAAGAATTGAAATCAGTAATAATTAAAAATAAAGAAAAATGATTAAATAGAATAGAATATTTAGTTGATAGAAAAGTTGAGCGCCAACTTGGAGACCTCTCATAAAGAAAATACCATCTACTCCACCCGTCAATCAAAATGTTCGCGCCAACTCCTAAAATCCCGCGCTAATTCCCAAGCTGGCCCACATGCTAACCATCACCCAAGTCACCATCGACGGTATAGATGACCCGTGCTTCATTACCAGCACTAACAATGCATTGATTACGGATCAGTGTAGTAGTGTCTGGGGGTTCGGGAGACTCAGACCTCGAAAGCCCCGAAGAAGACAAATCAAAGAGGATATTGAAAGCTCGGCGCACTGATAATCAACTGTTGAGTTTAATATTGATTTGTGTAATACTATTAATCTTAGCTCTAGGTTTAATGGTACCAACCGCGGAATATATATATATATTATATATATATATATATAATATATATATATATATATATTATATATATATATATATATATATATATATATATATATTCGACTAGTCTACCCCACCACAAACCACTCAAAAATTTATATTGTCAATTTATAGATTAAATATACAATAAATCAACTATATCGTTTCAAGAACAAAATATTGTAGCGTTTACGCTACTGATTAGTGCAATAGAGTTGAAAATTGTATTAATAAAACCCCACACGAAACTTCTTGTGACCCGCCCGTGATCGATTTTTAAATCGACATTTTTCCACACACGAGCAGGAGTCGCTTTGAAAGGATGATTGGTCGAGTTTGTGCGAAAGCCGTTAGTTTCTGGTCAGAACTCAGCGCAGACACGTCAATCAGTGAAATTTTCTCACGTTCAAAGTGACGGAATTGGAGCAAGGAAGATAATCTGGGGGAAGAATAAAATAATAATAATAATAATAATAATAATTCCAAGGAGACTCGCTAAGTCCCTTGTGGTTCTGTCTAGCGATGAACCCACTATCCCAACTATTGAACTCCACTGACTCAGGTTTTAGCATTAAAAACAACAACACTGTAGTGGCGAAGCTTAATCATCTGTTGTATATGGATGATTTGAAACTAATGGCTTCCACTCGAACTCACTTAGATCAAATGCTAAAAACTGTAGAAACTTTTTCAAATGATATTAGTATGCACTTTGGGTTAGACAAATGTCGTGTACTAAATATAGTCAAGGGAAAGGTTCAGCCCGGGGGATTCGACATGCAAAATGGCCAAAACATCGAGGCTATGGGCGAAAATGACATGTATAAATATCTAGGAGTAAAGCAAGCGCGGAAAATTGATCATAAACAAATGAAAATCGAATTAACATCAGAGTTCATACGAAGAGTAAAACAGCTACTCCGCTCACATCTTAATAGTAAAAATTTGTTTAAGGCATTAAACACCTACGCATTTTCCGCGCTTAGCTACTCATTTGGCATTATTAAGTGGACTAAAACGGATATAGAAAGTCTTCAGAGAAAAGTACGAACACACCTCACAAAGGCACAAAAACACCATCCTCGAAGTGCAGTAGAAAGAACGACATTACCACGGTATTTAGGAGGACGAGGACTTATTGATATAAGCGAACAATTAGATAAACAGATTAATAATTTAAGAACTTATTTTCAGGTGCAGGCGGAGACATCTACTCTTCATCGCGCGATTTGCGCAGTAGATGACACAACACCGATCAACCTGAGGGAACAAGAAATGCGCATAAAACATCTTACTAAGAACGAAAAAATGCGCATCTGGATGGGTAAACCTCTGCACGGGCGACATCCGAATGAAGTCAGTCAAGACTATGTCGACAATATAGCGTCGAACTATTGGCTGACATCAGGAAAGATGTTCCCTGAAACAGAAGGTTCATTACTCGCCATTCAGGATCAGGTTATACCAACCAAAAATTACCTGAAATATATTGTCAAAGACCCTCAGGTCCAAAACGACAAATGCCGATATGGATGTCAAGCCCAAGAAACGATCCAACATCTTACCGGAGACTGCCAGGCATTTGCTGCAACTGAATATAAGGAACGGCATGACTCAGTAGGGAAGATCCTCCATCAAGAGATAGCTATTAAACTGGGACTTCTACAAACAAACCATCTCCCATATTATCAATACGTTCCAGAGAGTATGCTTGAGAATAACAACTACAAGCTATACTGGGATCGTACTGTGCTCACAGACCAAACTGTAGCACATAATAGACCAGATCTCGTGCTAGTTAATAAACTAACAAGACAAACAACTCTAATCGATGTGGCGATACCTAACAACAATAACCTGCGTGTTAAGTACAACGAAAAGATCGCCAAGTACAGAGATCTGGAAATACAAATAAGAAGACAATGGAGAATGGAAAGTACCCAGACGATACCGATTATTCTTTCTACCACTGGAGTCATTCCGAAGAACCTCCTAGAAAACATAAAAAAGCTGGGTCTAAATGAACATCTATATAAGGTAATGCAGAAAGATGTGCTACTTTCGACGTCTAGATGCGTGCGAAAATTTTTAGGAGATACACCGACGTACCAAGTCACCTAGGACTCGATAACATGGAAAGAGTCCCACCAGAGCTCAATCCTTTTGATACCGTAGGTATCTGGGATGAGTGAATTTTCCCCTTAGAGGGAGTGTGAGCCGTATGGCTAAATCTGGATAATAATAATAATAATAATAATAATAATAATATAAGTAATAAATAATAAAGAAATACAAATCAGGAGACAATGGAGAATGGAAAGTACCCAGACACTACCTATTGTTCTATCTACTACTGGTGTTATTCCCAAAAACCTCCTAGCGAACATAAAACAGCTGGGTCTAAATGAACATCTTTATAAGGCCATGCAGAAAGCTGTACTCCTCGCGACGTCCAGATGTGTACGAAAATTTCTGGGAGATACTTCAATATACCAAGTCACCTAGGGCTCGATAACATGAAAAGAGTCCCACCAGAGCTCAATCCTTTTGATACCGTAGGTATCTGGGATGAGTGAATTTTCCCCTTAGAGGGAGTGTAAGCCGTATGGCTAAATCTGGGATAATAATAATAAATTAATAAACTCCATTATCATGGGTGTGCATTTTATACCTACTGCCAGGTGTCAGTTTTTGTTCCACGACAGGTATTCCTGTTACCCTCTGGTATCTGCGCTACGGATACCCAGAAAGCATTCCCCATTCTGTGCTTACAGACCAACCAGTGACCCATAATAGACCGGATCTCATACTAGTTAATAAACTTACTAGACAAACAACACTTATTGATGTGGCGATACCCAACACCAATAATTTAGGTGTTAAATACAACGAAAAGATCGCCAAGTACAGAGATCTAGAAATACAAATCAGGAGACAATGGAGAATGGAAAGTACCCAGACACTACCTATTGTTTTATCTACTACTGGTGTTATTACCAAAAACCTCATAGCGAACATAAAACAGCTGGGTCTAAATGAACATCTTTATAAGGCCATTCAGAAAGCTGTACTCCTCGCGACCTCCAGATGTGTAAGAAAATTCTTGGGAGATACTCCAACATACCAAGTCACCTAGGGCTCAATAACACGGAAAGAGTCCCACCAGAGCTCAATCCTTTTGATACCGTAGGTATCTGGGATGAGTGAATTTTCCCCTTAGGGGGAGTGTGAGCCGTATGGCTAAATCTGGGATAATAATAATAATAATTTAAGAACTTATTTTCAGGTGCAGGCGGAGACATCTACTCTTCATCGCGCGATTTGCGCAGTAGATGACTCAACACCGATCAACCTGAGGGAACAAGAAATGCGCATAAACGCAAATAATCTGCGTGTTAAGTACAACGAAAAGATCGCCAAGTACAGAGATCTGGAAATACAAATAAGAAGACAATGGAGAATGGAAAGTACCCAGACGATACCGATTATTCTTTCTACCACTGGAGTCATTGCGAAGAACCTCCTAGAAAACATAAAAAAGCTGGGTCTAAATGAACATCTATATAAGGGCATGCAGAAAGCTGTGCTACTTTCGACGTCTAGATGTGTGCGAAAATTTTTAGGAGATACACCGACGTACCAAGTCACCTAGGACTCGATAACATGGAAAGAGTCCCACCAGAGCTTAATCCTTTTGATACCGTAGGTATCTGGGATGAGTGAATTTTCCCCTTAGAGGGAGTGTGAGCGGTATGGCTAAATCTGGATAATAATAATAATTAATTTTTAAAATCAAGATTCATTTATAAGAGTTCTACATAAAAAGGAAGATTTTTTGGCGTGCTGCGGCTCCATGTAAGTAAATCATTTCATAAGTATTATCTCTTTATCATATAATCAAATTTATCATTGCAGTTTAGTATTTCTTTAGAGATTTATTTTTGAGTTCCGAAATAATTTAAATTTAAAATTTCCTTGATTCACTCGCAAAGAACATAAGGTCATTTTTTTATATAGTCAAACTTAAATTCGGTTTTAGTCCACGTCGTATCATTAGGGTTTTTTGTTTTCTTTTTTCTCTCTAACTTTTTTTGGTGGAATATAATAGGCTCTACAATTATTGAACAGCCTTCTGTATTCTGCGCATGTTCATTTCATGGCACAAGCCTGTCATGTCTACGAAGTAACTTCAGAAATTTTGACATGTTGACCTAACCTAATGTTTTGATGTTTTGTTTTGGTGCAGTTAGTCCATGCTGCTACACCTATTAAATTACATAGAAATTAAATCTGATAATTCTTTTAGATTCCGTCACTTGAGAGTATTCACTTAAGAATATTCCCTCAAGGATATTCGTTTGTAACAGAATTTCGTAAATAGTTAGCACCTCTCGTGGATTTTGCCGTCACTCCGAGCAGATAGACCAGTGACTGGTTTTGTGCCCAGACTCCCCTGGGATTTGTCCTTTACAGCAACAAACTGGTTTAGCCGTGCCAAGAGGAGATTTCCTATGGACTTATAGTGCTGTAAAGATAAGTTGTTTGAATGTCTAACCTTTTTGTTAGTTTCTATTTAGTAGAGTACACTTTTCATATGCATATGATCAGGTGAATACATTTTTGATATAATATAATTCTAAAATATTGGGGAGGGAAAATACATTTCATGTTTTTATTAGGTTTTTTTTAAATGAGATATAAAGAGTCTGACCAAACTCGCTTTTTGATATAATACTTTTTTTAATACAATCTATCTATCTATACAGCCCTTAAAATCCATCCTTGGATATAGGCCTCCTCCTCCTTCTTCCATGCCTCTCTATCTTGGGCAATTTGCATCCATTTTGACCCGGCGTGTTTCTTCAGGTCATCTGACCATCGCATTTGTGGCCTTCCCCTTTTACGTTTGTGATTCCATGGTCTCCAATGTATAATTGTTTTAGTCCATCTTTCATCTTTCTGCCTTAGGGTGTGTCCGGCGAACTTCCATTTAAGCTTTGCTACTTGGGTTGAGACATCTTTCACTTTTGTTTTATTACGGATCCATTCGTTTCTTTTTTTGTCTGATAGTTTAATGTTCAGCATTTGTCTTTCCATGGATCTTTCTGTCTTTGCTATTTTTTCCATATTTTCCTTTGTAAACGTCCATGTCTGAGAGCCATATGTGAGGACAGGGAGTATACATTGATTGAAGACTCTGGTTTTTAAGTATTGGGGGTATTTTGAATTCTTTAGAATATAAGACAGTTTTCCGAATGATGCCCAGGCCAATCTTATTCTTCTCTTTATTTCTTCGGTCTGATTTTCTTTATTTAATTTAGTAATTTGGCCTAGATATATATACTCTTTTACTTGTTCTATTTTTGTTTGTGCCACTGTAATCGTAAGTTCTTCTGGTTGATTAGTCATGGTTTTTGTTTTACTATAATTCATTTTGAGTCCAATTTTTGTCGATTCTCTATCTAGTTCTTCCATCATTCTTTGTAATTCTTCACTTTTTTCTGTTATTAATACAATATCATCAGCATATCGTAAATGATTCAGATTTTGCCCGTTTATATTAATTCCCAAGTCATCCCAGTGTAGTCGTTTAAAAACATCTTCTAGCGCTTGGTTAAATAACTTGGGCGATATGGTATCTCCTTGTCTTACTCCTCGGTTTATTTTAATGGGCTCCGTTTGTTTCATTAGCTTAATAGTTGTTGTTGCCTTGTTGTATATATTTGTAATTAAGTCGGTATATCGGTAGTCTATTCTGCTGTTTTGTAGGGAATTCTGTACTGCCCAGTGTTCCACACTATCAAATGCCTTCTCAAAGTCAATAAATGCCATGTATAGCGGGATATGATATTCGTTAGTTTTTTCGATTAAAATCTTCATCGTTAAAAGGTGGTCACTTGTACTGAAGCTCTTTCTAAATCCGGCTTGTTCTCTTGCCTGGTATCCATCTAATTTAGTTGTTAATCTATTTGTTAATATTTTGGTTAATAGTTTGTACATCACATTTAATAAAGTTATGGGTCTGTAATTCTTTAGATCCTTTTTATCTCCTTTCTTAAATAGTAACACTGTTATTGCTTCGTTCCAACTGTTGGGTATTTGTTTTGTCATTAAAATTTTATTCATAAGTATGTACAAAACTTCTCTAGTTGTTTTCCCACCATGTTTTAGCATTTCTACAGTCACCCCGTCTTTTCCTGGCGATTTATTGTTCTTCATCTCTTTGAGTGCTCTTCTTATCTCGTTCTTACTGATCTCTGGTTGTAAGTCGGAATTAACATTTTTTATTTTTATTTGTAGTTGCTTAAGGATTTCTTGGGTTGGTTTCTGTTTTGTATTGTAGAGGTTTTTATAATATTCTTGTGTTATCTGTATAATTTCTTCTACATTATTGGTCTCTGTACCTTCTTTGTTCTTTATACTATTAATTTGTATGGTTCCAAGCTGTGGTTTTAAGCACTTCATGTTTTTATTTTGTTCAATTGCTTTTTCTATTTTTAATACAATACATTTTGATATAATACAATTTTGATATTGGGGAGGGAAATAAATTTCATGTGATTTTTAAAACATTATATAAGGAATATGTAACAACTCACTTTTTATCTATGATGTAAATGGTACTAGATTTATCAATTTTAATATCTTTTCCATACTGTCACTTGTATCTCATTCTAGTAGAACTAAGTTAAATTAAATTACCAACTTTTAGTGTTAAGACTTTGGCTACCATACGGACTATTCTAGGTTTTTACTAATATTTCACACTTTATTTGGCCAGTGGTAGTGACTATTCACTTGTTGAGGGGCTATTAGGTCCTATTGTATCTTTACTCCACCCACTACCACTGTTATTTAGTTTTGCATTATATGTAAATTGTTAATACATATATATCTATATACACGTTTTTATAAATATATTGATTGTTACTATTTTGAGTTTTATTTCAGTTTCTACTAACCAGTATATAATATAGCAAGACAAGATTAGTATTTAGTATTTTGTATTTCAGGTTATTATCTCCAGTATCATTTGTTTCCAGTCATTTGTTACTTCAAAATCTCAACTATCGTTGAGTTGGAGCCCTTCTTCCTCTCTTTTTATCGTCCTTTTCTATAAATTTATTCCCAGTGACCGTCTTTAGTTGTATCACGTTTCATATTAATAGGTCTCATTTCATTTCTTGTCCCATTAGCTCATTATCCTTGCTATCTGCTTTGTATCTTTAAAGCCACAATTCAGTGCATTGAAGCTAGCCCGAACACTTACTTGAGATTTAGTGTCTCTTTGGCCATTTAACTTTGTTCCTCTGAGCTTAGCCATATTTTTAGTAGTTTCATCACCTCTCTTCCAGTTCTTCTGAAATTTGGAAGTTCTACACTTCCTAAAATCCAATACTCCCAGAGTAGTGAGGTTTCAATATGATTAAAAGATCAGTTGGTAGATTTCTTTCCTAGGTGGCGATAGGAGTTATCGTACCGGACAAACCGTGTGAGTTATTATCCTAACTTTTTATTTAGATAGATTTCTATAATAAAATTAATAGTGATTAGATGACTATAGCACAATATGCCCCATAGAATCAATTGTAATATAATTAAAAGTGTCACGTATAGTCATTGACTATGACTATGCTTTTTTCTTAAGCTAGGAGAAATGACATAATGATATTTATGTTCAAAAATGTTTTAAATCTACTGAACATCTTACTCACGTTTATTACAAAAGTCTTGACAAACTGAATCAATACTTTACTTTACTTTTTCGTTTCCGGAAAATTATAGTTTCTGAGCTTAGTAATGGTCTGCAAGGCTAATTGGCTCCCCGTTAATAAGTCATTGGGAGTGCATATATGCGGGCAGTTTAAGCAGGCTAGTAGGTGTTCCATGTTCTGTATTGCTCCGCAGTCACACTTGTCGTAATTTCCGTTCAGCAGACCCCATTTTATAAGTTTTGACTTTCTCGGTGCTGGTTTTTAAACGGTTCAGCATTCGCCATGTTGACTAGTCCCTAATCGCTTAAAATCCCCCTTTGTGGAATTTCTGTTAGTGGATAACAGGATAGTTCGTACAGCAGGGCGCTAAGGATACGAATTTTTTGATTCCAGTCTGCCAGGATACGGTTCGTCCCTAAAAGGGGAGTGGCGGTTGTCGAAGGTTTTTCGAATCTTTCAATGAATTCGTGGGCCGTTCTACAAGAGTTAGGATCCGAGAAGCCTGAAGTTTTATACAGTTTTTTTTAAGGTTTTGGTCTCATATAGATGGTAATGAAGTTTAATTCAGATTAACATTTACTTTCTTGGCATGCACAGATCTCTTCTATACCGGGCATGCATTGCTAAGTTTCTCTTAAAGGTTGTTGGACATACCCCCTCTTTCGTTTTTTTTTACAAAGGAACCTGTATATTAATGAGTGGTCTAGTGTGACTTCGAGATATTGGCTTTTCAGTGTATTTTAGCAAGATGATATTTTAGGTAGTGCTAAGTTTCCTTTTGGACAGTTGGAAATGAAAACGAAACGGCAGACCTGAGTTTTGGTTGGATTTTTTTTTGTAATCATTGGACTAAATTTAGGGCAGCTTTCCATTTTTTTTTCACCTCTTCAATGCTTAAACCTTTAGAATCATTTATTTTGCAGTAGTGATTCCACTATTTTGACGAGTTGGTAGTACATAAGAATGGAGTAGATTTTCTGCAGCAAATTTCTGTGGCTGACGGTGTCGTACGTGGCGCTTAGGTGGACGAGAGCTAGGCCTGTTATCACTTTAAATCCGTTTTCTATTTGTTTCGTCAGAGCTAAAATTTGGCTGGTGCAGGTCCTTCCAGGTCTGAAACCAGCTTTCTGTGGTATCAGTTTTTAGTCTAACGTGTTAATTGTGTCTAATCTAAAGTATGTTAATATAGCCATGCTTTTGCTTTCGTCCCTAGTTTTGGTATTTGAATGTCGTTATTGAACAGGCAGAGGTTCCAGCTTTTTGCTATGGTGCCAAAATACGACTCCTTCGGATTTCCCATTTTTAAGTGAATTTAGTTCTTTATGCAGTTCTTTTTTTCTTATTTAGTATATTATTCCTATTTTTTAAATATGAATTATCCTGAAATACTTCCCACTCAAGAGAGCGACGCCAACACAAACAAAAATCAAAGTCAAAGGACTAAATACGGAATCGACGGAATACTTATACAGAAAATAATATCAGGGAAGATCGTTGGGAATGAAATATTAGAAAACGATAACATCGAGGAAAGCTGGAAAAAACATAAAAATAATATAATTAACGCAGCAACAGAATCACTTGGAGAAACGAAAGTAACGAGCACTAACATATCAAAAGAGAAAACACCATGGTTTAGAGAGGAAGTGAACACAAAATGTAAAGAAAAGAAGACAGCCTTTTTACAATACAGAACACAACAAACGCAACAGGCATACAACCACTATAAACTATAAATGAATCAGAAATGAAACGAATACTTTAGATACACAAATAAAAAAGGAACACTGGCAGAGTTTCTCAAAACAGATGGAATACGATTTCTACGGAACACAAAAAGAAATATGAAGAATGATCAGAGGACAAAGAAAAGAAATAAACGAACTAATGAAAACGAAACGCATTCAGAAGGACACATTGGTAAACTACTTTCGATCCCTGTTTGTTAAAGATGGCGATGATGAATCACCAACACCAGAGGTGGCGACAAGCGAAGAAATAAATATTAAGGAGGAAGAGGTAAAGGAAGCATTAAGGAAATTAAAAAATAGAAAATCACCAGGAGAGGACAGAAAACCGAACGAACTCCTAAAGTACGGAAGATGAGATATGACCAAACAACTATTAAAACTAATTAAAAAAATAATAGAACAATACAGAATTCCTCAAGAATAGATATCAAGCATCCTAATACCTCTCTTTAACGATAGAGGCAAATTGGACCCGAAAAATTACAAAGGAATTAATTTATTAAACACAACACTAAAATTAACAGCCAAAGTGATTATAAAGAAATTGAATGAAATTATAACACTAGCAAAATAACAACAAGACTTTAGGTTGGGAAGATCATGTACCGACGCTATATTTATAATGAGACAAGTGCAAGAGAAATCATTAGAATACAACAAACCGGCATATCTATGGTTCGTGGACCTTACAAAGGCATTTGACCAGGTCAAATTAAAAGATGTTATCCACTTACTGTATAATTCTTTTTCTCTGAATATTTTATTTCCCAACCATCTCATTTCCTGAAGTGCAATTATACGATATACACTGCGACGCATAATTTTAAAATTCTTATTTTGAGTTGTAATGAAAAAAAATTTGTTTGTTCTTTTTTGCTTTATTATTGTTTTTGAACATCTTAAATAAAAAACTTTTCTTTTTTTACAAAAAATGTGTTTAAATTACCAATATAACATCATAAATATAAACATCTAAACGTACAAGTCATCTAAACAAACAAAGGACAAGACAGGACAAGATTATAAATTAATGACGAAATTGAAATTTTTGAAATTGAAGAACATACTAGTGCCGTGTACTAATATTAAATATTGCCTCCTCTGACATTTATTACTGCTTGTCAACGATATCCATACTGAGAATAATCGTTCTGATTTCTTCTTGAGATCAATTTGATTCCAAATTTTAACCAACCGCAAAAACAGTTCATCTAATGTGTTTTGTGCATTAGGTAGTTATCGTAGTAGTCTGCCTATGATGTCCCAAACATGTTCTATTGGGTTGAGATCAGGACTTCTCGCAGGCCAATCCATGGCAGAGATTCCAACCTGCATAAGCATGAAATTATCCCCAATAAATGGTGCAAATGTAACAACATGCTCTTCTAAAATGTCTGTTCTATGCCTCTGCGATCTATTCTATATCTTGAATATCTAGGCCACATATTGAGACACGATAAGTACCGTCTGCTACAATTGATTGTCCAGGGAAAAATAGACAGTAAGCGAGGGCCAGGCAGGAGAAGATACTCGTGGCTCCAAAATCTGCGGAAGTGGTTCGGGTTCACATCGGTCGAACTATTCAGAAGCGCCGCAAACAAGATCAAAATTGCCATGTTAATAGCCAACGTTCGCAACGGACAGGGCACTTGAAGAAGAAGAAGATCTGTTCTAACTAATTCCGTACGAGCCTCTAAATTAATTCCACCCCACACCATTACCGAGTCACCGCAATACTGTACAGTCCCTACGGTGTTACACTATGCTTAGCGTTTCACAGACCTTCTATACACTCGGTGTCTCCTGTCGTTAGAAAAAATACAGTATCTGGATTCATTCTTCTCTTCTTTATGTACCATGTCCTTTCAGAACGTTGGTTACCATCATAGCTATCTTAATTTTATTCACTGCTACCCTAAATAGCATGCTTGTATCAACACCATACCAATCTCGCAAGTTCTTTAACCATGAGGTTCTTCTTCGTCCTGGACTGCGTTTGCCTGGTGTTTTTACTTGCATGATATTTTGTAGCAACCTATATTTGGGACCTCTCATTACATGTCCGAAATACTCCAGCTTTCTCTGCTTGATGCTTTTTATGATCTCAGTAGTCTCGCTGAGACGTTCTAGTATTGTGCAGTTTCGAATCTTCTCCACCCAGGAAAGTTTTAGAATTCTTCTATAGCACCACATTTCGAAAGCCTCAAGGCGATTTAGATCGATTTTATTCACAGTCCAGGACTCGACAGCATAAAGTAAGACCGAGAACACGTAGCAGCGAAGTAGGCGGATCCTTAATGCCAGTTTTAGGTCTCTGTTATATAACATCTTGGGCATCCTTCGAAAAGCAGCTCTAGCCTGCTCTATCCTGGATCTAATTTCGCCGTGACTTTCTGCGTTACAATTTAATTGCTGTCCAAGGTAAACGATTTTATCAACTTGCTCAAGTTTAATATTATTTACATATATAGACGGTTTTATATGCTGTTGTTTACTTATTACGAGTATTTTGGTTTTCCTTATGTTAAGATCAAGACCTGCCTCCCTACAACTCTCAACGACACCCTCAAGTAGTGTTTGCAGATCTTCTTGACTAGAAGCTAGGAATACTGTATCGTCCGCATATCGCAAATTATTGATGACTTCGTCATTTGCAAGTGTTCCTTCTTGCTTTTCAGAAAGTGCTTTTCTGAAAATTCTTTCGGAGTAAACGTTACAAAGCAGTAGTGACAAGAGGCATCCCTGCCAAACTCCTCTTTTAATATTGAGAGCCTGTGATTCCACACTATCTAATAAAACTAATGTTGTTTGATTCCAATATACATTTGCTATTATTCGATCATCTCTGCCGTCCAAGCCAATGTCTTTTAGAGCTTCGATCAAATTGGATTCATTGGTGAACAATATTCTTCCCCAATCGTCACGAGCAAAATGCAATCTTTGCCTTTTATGGTCTTTGGTGAATAATGGGCCAATTAGTGCCCTTTCAGGGTATAGGTCGTTTGTGGCAAGTCTTCTTCTAATCGTATTTTGGCTGATTCTAAAGTTATAACGATCCAAAAATTCGTTTTGTAGAGAAGTACTGGTAACAAACCTTTGTCTCGGAGTACGCAGTGTAAAAAACCGGTCTGGATTAGGAGTTATAACCCTTCTACTGCCTTCACCAGGTCTGCTCGAGTTACTTCCAGAACGTGTTAACACTCTTGAAATGGTTGACTGGGTTACGTGAAAACGTTCAGCGAGTTCTACTTGAGTGTATCCTTTTTCGCGAAGAGTAACGATTCTAAAACAGTCACTTTCTAAAAAATTTCGATTTTCTTGCTGCTGGTGGTTCATTTCAAAGAAAACACACTAAATAAACTTGAAAAACCCCTTTAGCACAACGTAATCCAACCCAACTAAATTCGAAATCAAATTAAGCACAATTACCATGTTTCTAACTTTTTTTTTGCAAAAAATGAAAAAACATCAGCGTTTTTTACCATCCATTCGATAAATTTTACAATATACCAGAGGTAACAATAATATATTAGCACAAAAATCGAAACATTAAAATTATTTGATTTACCAGGGTTTTTTAAAATTATGCGTTAATTTTGGAGTGCAGTGTATTATAGCTGCCATCCAACAAAACACAAACTAGGAACGGGATTCATAGTCAATAAAAGAGTAAAGCACCTTATAATAGACTTCCAATCACCCAACGAAAGATTATGCACACTAAGAATCAGAGGTAAATTCTTTAAATATTCAATACTAACTGCCCTTGCACCAACTGAGGAGAAGCCGGATGAAGAAAAAGAACAATTTTATCAACAACTGGAAAATATCATACAACATTGTCCTAGAAATGACGTAAATGTCTTAATAGGAGATTTTAATGCAAAAATAGGTAAGGAGAGTGAATACATGCCAACCATTGGAATTCACAGTTTACATGAAGAGTCAAACAACAACGAAACTAGACTAATATACTTAGCCTCCTCAATGAACATGATGATTGCCAGCACATGCTTCAGACACAAAGATATACATAAGGGAACATGGAGAAGTCCAGATGGGAATACAGTAAACCAAATCGACCATGTGGAGGTTGACGCAAGACACTTCAGCGACGTGATAGACGTAAGTGCAAGACGCGTGGCGAACATAGACACGGACCATTACTTACTACAAGCTAAACTAAGAGCTATACTCTCCAATGCAAAGAAAGAAAATGGAGTTAAAGAGGAAAGGTTTAAAGTAGAAGCGTTGAAGAACCCTGAGATAGCTAAGAGATTCAAGAAAAGTCTCGAAAGCAAACTGGAAGGCTGCACGAATAACATAGTTAAATATATTAACAACCATTGGATGCAGTATATGGCCATATTGGAAGAAGAACTGAATTTATCGGAAAGCAAAAATGTAAAAAATTAAGGTCAGATTGGTACGATGAGGAATGCACACAAGCAACGCAAAGAAAAAATCAGGCATATAGAAGACTCTATGGGTGAAGAACGAGATAAACAGAGGAAGAGTATAGGCAGCTGAGAAGAGAAGAAAAACAAATACTTAAAAAAAGAAGAAAGAGCATATAGAGAGCCAACTAAAAGAACTACAGAGCTATAAGGCACAAGCAGAAACCCGAAATCTTTACAAGAGGATTAACCAGAACAGAAAAGAATTCAAACCAAGATTATCAATCGTTAAAAATAGAACAGGGAGATAATTGGTGATCAGGACCAGATACTAGAAAGATGGGCAGAAAACTTCGAGGAAAGGTTAAACATAAGAGGTGACACAGGGCTCCACGAATCAGAAATCCAACTCAAGGACATTGACGATGAAAGAGAGAAAAATAACATCCCAACAGAGATAGAAGTCAAATAAGCTATACAAAAATTGAAAGAAAACAAAGCTCCTGGGCAGATAGCATTCCTTCAGAACTTTTAAAGTATGGAAAAGACCTGACATACTCTATACGTAGACTGGAAGAATTGATCTGGAAGCAAATAAAGTTGCCAGAAGACTGGAATGTAGGTATAATTGTACCTATCCACAAGAAAGGAGATCAAACAATATGTAACAACTACAGAGGAATAACCCTCTTAAACGTACCACACAAAATATTGGCATATATTCTTTACCAACCACTATTGGGAAATTGTGAAGACATAATAGGTAAATGTCAGTGTGGGTTTCGTAAAGAAAGATCAACGATCGATTTAATATTCCTTCAGAAGTAAGCTCTGGAAAAAACATATGAGTATGCCATTAATACTCATCACCTGTTTGTTGATTTTAGATGTGCCCATGATAGTGTTGAAAGAAACGCATTGTAAAAGGCCATGATAGAATTCAGCATACCAGTACACTTAGTAAAATTGGTGAAAGCGACCCTCTCAAGAGTCGAGTGTAAAGTTGGAGTGCAGAAAGGAGTTTCCAGAAAGTTTCAGTCTCAGATAGGACTTAGACAGCTATCATGTCTTCTATTTAATATTGCACTAGGGAAAGTGATATTAGTGACGAACTATTATTAATCGCAGCGTACAATTACTAGGGTACGCCGATGACATCGACATTATTGCAAGAAGAAAGGCGGACGTGGTCGAATCATTCAATGCGCTTGAATCAGCAACAAAAAGAATAGGACTAGAAGTTAACACTAGTAAGACGAAGTATATGAAAGTATCAAATTATATACAAGTAGCACAACTTGAAGATCTAACAATCGGAACATATACTTTCGAAGGAGTAAGAGAGTTTATATACGTAGGCTCACAAATTAATCAGAATAATGCAGTAAGTGCAGAAATTAACAGACGGGCATGTCTGGCAAATAGAGCCTATTATGGAATAAAAAAATTTTAACAACAAGCCTAGTTACAAAAAGAACGAAACTAGTGATATAGAGAAAAATATACGGAAACATGGACTATGACAAGAGCGATGAAGAACGTTTAAGATGCTTTGAGCATAAATCCTCCGGCATATCTATGGAGGAGCACATGAGGGCGGATTATGGCGCAGACGCTATAATTTCAAATTTTACCACCTGTATGGCAAACCTGATATTATTAGGTTCATCAAAATCAACCGGCTGAAGCGAGAAGAAGAGGCAGACCCAGAGCACGATTTAAGGATCAGGTGGAGGAAGACTTGAGAATGGTGGAAGTACGAAACTGAAAAGTCAAGGCGAAGAGATAATGGAGACTTATCCTTGAGCAGGCCAAGACCTACCATGGATTGTGGAGCCAATGACGATGATGATCCACTTACTGTATGCAAGAGAGATACCTCTAGGAATAATCAAAACGATCGAAAATATCTACCAAAACAATACAATAAAAGTAAAAGTAGAAGAAGAACTAACCGACCCTATTAAAGCTGGCAATGGGATAAAACAGGGAGATTTAGTTAGCCCTAGTTTGTTTAACCTGATTATTGATGAAATAATAAAAAAAGTAAGAAAAAAAAGGATACCAAATGGGAGAAAAACAACTTAAATTAATCTGCTATGCAGACGACGCAATACTAATCTCTCAAATGAAGATGATTTATAACGTATGCTGCACCAATTTTATATAACCGCCAGAAAATTTAACATGATAATTTCCCCAACAAAGTCAAAATGCCTGGTTACAACAGAAAATTTACTAAGATGTAAGTTGGAGCTGGAAGGTCAGATAATAGAACAAGTGATGGAGTTTAAATATCTAGGCATCACATTAACTAGCTACGGAAAGCTCGAAACCAAAGTGGAAGATCAAGTGAATAGAGAAAACAGAGCCACAGGCTGCCTAAATGAAACAATATGAAGAAATAAATATCGGGAAAGAAGTGTAAGGCAGAATTTACAAAACAGTCATCAGACACAGAGAGGACAAAAAGGATATTAGAAACATCAAAGATGAAAACATTTAGAAAAATTGATGGTAAGACACTATGGGACAGAGTTAGAAGTACAGATATACGACATGGATGCAAAGTGGAGAACATCAAGAACTGGATAAGAAATAGAAGAGTAGAATGGAACGATCATATAAGCTGAATGACAACAAATAGAGTAGTAAAGACAGCAAGAGACGGTTCCCCAATAGGAAGACGATCAGTAGGAAGACGATGGAATGACAACTTACTGGAGACATATTGAAAAACAGACAGAGTCATGTCTGTATAAAAAGAAGAAAAAGGAAAAGAAGCAGATGTAGTTCCTTTATGGTGAAAGGTATGTCACAGTACCTTTTTCGGTTGTTGGCAAGCAGTTAATCCCTGTTTTTTGTGTGTGGTGTTATGTTTGTGTGTATAATCATGAACAATTGATAGGTATTCTGCGAAAGACAGGTATTGACGACAAGGACAAGGACACCTATACTGGGGTCAAACAGCAAGAGCAAAAATTGGCAACGAACTCACTGAAAGCGTGCAGATCAAAAGAGGTGTCCGTCAGGGGTGTATATTATCCCCACTCCTATTCAATATGTATTCCGAGGAAATATTTAACAAGTGTATGGAAAATGCAAATGAGGGCATTAAAATAAACGGCGAGTTAACGAACAATATAAGATACGCCGACGACACGGTGATCCTTGCCAGTACCATATACGAATTACAACAAGTAATGGAAAGACTTTATTCAGTTAGTAAGGAATACGGCCTGAGCCTCAACTTCAAGAAGACAAAGTGGATGCTGATAAGCAAAAAGCAACAACCTGCTCGACAATTACGGATAAGTAACATATTAATTGACCATGTAGAATCTTATGTGTACCTTGGCACCAACGTAAATGCAAAATGGGAACAGACCATAGAAATTAAGGCGAGAATAGAACGAGCTAGAGCAGCATTTAGCAATATGAAAAAGCTCCTCATAAGCAAGGATTTGTCTCTTCCCCTAAAACTACGTATAGTTAAATGCTACATTTTTCCGATCTTGCTGTATGGCTTGGAGGCCTGGACGCTGACGGAGACGCTAACATGAAAACTAGAAGCATTCGAAATGTGGGTGTACCGACGCATTCTTGGACGCATTCGTATATCCTAGACCGAACATGTCACCAACATAGAGGTACTCCAAAGAATCGGAAAGGAGAAAGAAATCGTGAATACAATTAAACAAAGAAAGCTTGAATATCTAGGCCACATATTGAGACACGATAAGTACCGTCTGCTACAATTGATTGTCCAGGAACAAATAGACAGTAAACGCGGGCCAGGCAGGAGAAGACACTCGTGGCTCCAAAATCTGCGGAAGTGGTTCGGGCTCACATCGGTCGAACTATTCAGAAGCGCCGCAAACAAGATCAAAATTGCCATGTTAATAGCCAACATTCGCAACGGACAGGGCACTTGAAGAAGAAGGTGTTATGTTTGTCGTTAAGGAGTAGTTAATGGGTTGGTGGGTTGGGAGTAACGTTCGAAGGCGTTTTTTGCTCACTATAGTTTTCCTATTAGGTTGCAAGCAATTTTACTGCTGTGAAACATATCCATATGCTCTAGGCTTTCTATCCATTTCTTCTGTCGAGCTTCGCTTAATGATGTCATAAGGGTCTTTTCATAAAAAATATTGTTTCCTCGCTAAATAGATCCCTGTTGAATAGTTGTTCATACAAAAGTAATAGTATAAGGAAAATTAAGGAGAAATAAGGACCTGGTAGAAAACAACATTCTTGGCTAAGAGTTGTATGTTTGATTAAAGACGCCTAGCTTAGTACATGGCACCCAAAGAAGAAAGTGAGACAAGATACACAATGTAATTATACCGTTAAGGATAATATTACGTATAACTAAAATTAAAAACTACACTTAATGCTTTACAAAAAATTGGATAAAATTTTAACAAACGTTGCTGGTGGAAAACTGTTTTTATTCGCTTACACAATTTCTTAATTAGTAAGTTAACTATTGAGAAATTTATAGTGTTTTATATTTTTTTATTGCCATTTACACATATTTATTGTTATAAACATTCTGTTAACGAACCACATAATTTTAAATTAGTTTTGGCAATATTCTAAAGATATTTCTATATTATAGAAAAGTATATTTTTATGTATGTTGTATGCCGGCTTCAAACACGTTTTATTTTTATTTTGAGACACTCTGTATAATAAAAATATTCTGTTGAGAAATATTTTACATACCCTCAAGTAAATATATAGGAATTACTACGAGACTGATTACGCTATTTGTTTCAAAATGAAGTTAAAAGTGAACTTTTTTTGTGTACTTTCATTATATCTTTTTGGAAAAGTTTTAAATCAAGATAATAGTGAAAATGTAAGTTTACAGAAACTTCTATAAGAACTAAAAAATAGTTTAATAGCGCCCAATTTCTTAGATTATGTATATATATATATATATATATATATATATATATATATATATATATATATATATATATATACACTATAGATTTCTTGCTGACATTGCTTTTGAAATTCCTTGCATCCATGTTGTTGGTGGTCGTCCTCGTTTTCTTTTCTCTGGTGGTACTTATTCTAATATTTTCTTTGTGAAGTCTTTCTTCCTCCATACGTCTAAAATGTCCGTACCATGTCAGTTTTTATTTTTCGATGTCTTCTATAATTGAGCTTTGTACATTTATTTGATTCCTTATGTCCTCATTTCTCACATGTTCTAATCGAGACTTTTCCGCTGCTCTCCTCCAAAAATCCATTTCTACTGCCAATAGGTTACCTTTAAGTTTTTGTGATAACTGCCATACTTCTGAGGCATAGACGATTACTGGTTTCAATATGATGTTATATATTCTTTTTTTCGTTTCCGGTCTTATATTTTTCTGCCATAGTACTGAATTCAATGCACCTATAACTCGTTTCCCTTTGGTTATTCTGCATTTTATGGCTTAATCCGTTCTTCCTGTCTTTGTTAGTTTTACCCCTAAATTTATACATTGATCGCATTTCTTAATTTTCCCGTCTTCTAAGTCGAGGTCATCTGCAGTATTATCTCCTCCTATGCAAAGATATTGCGTTTTTTGTAAATTTACTTCGAGGTCCCATTTTTTGTACTCTTCCATTTGTTTTCTAGCCATATACTCCAGGTCTTCCTTGTCTTAGGAAATAACTACCTGGTTATCTGCATAGTGCAACGTGTATAATATGTTATCCCCAATAGACAGCGCCATCCCTTTACACTTCTTTTTCCAGTGCCTGAGATATATATATATATATATATATATATATATATATATATATATATATATATATATATATATATATAGTAAACTCTTAAATATTGGGGAAATCTGCAAGAAAAACTCTAATGTGTATCAATTGTTTCGCCTAACGTTTTCGCCAAAGAGAATTAATTTGGCTTCTTCAGGGCTGAAAGAGAATAAATTATAATTAGCTACCATATATTATCTAATGAAAAACATTTACCTTACCGTAAATTTTAAAAATGTCGAGTTATGATGTTAAAAAACTTTAGCTAGTAACAACATAGTGGTGTTTTTTTGTTACTATGTGCGAAAAAGTTATTTTTGTTAACGTTGGAAATGTATGGTAGCTTTGAACTTAAAACGCAAAGGTTTACCCTAGGTTAATCGAAAAACCCAATGTAACTACATTTAAAGGAAGTAATTCTTTGAATTGTCGGCAATAACTAAATTTTTGATTGTTATAAAGTTTGAATGTGAGGTTCTGTTTTCATAGAAAGCAAGCGCTGACAATTACAAGTAGTTTTTTTGAATATTTATGTCGTTAAGGTTCATTGGTAAAACCGATGAAGTTAGATCCCAGTCTGGGGAGATATTAGTTTAGAATTTTCTTAATTGAAATTCTTTTTTAATTAGTATATTGTTCATGTATTATTATAATAATATCTTATTGAGATGTATCTAAGAAAAGCAAGGGAATGTTATCTTTTTTAGTTAATGAAAATTATTATTAAAGTAGGTTAGTTGTTAATAGATATATCGGTCAAGTTAGTTATCTGTGATGTTGTATTGTTCTTGGTATCTGATTTAAGTAAGAAGTGGTATATATCGCTTAGATTCTTAATGTCACTCTTAACATTGATGGAAAAATCGTTAAGGAAAATATAAGACATTTCAATGAACTCTCTTTTAGATTTATTGTTCTCACATTGTGAGAGAATTGTAGTGTTCGTATAGTCCATGTAATGACCAGTGGAATGGACATGTTTGGCTAATGCACAGCGGTCAGGGTGAAGTCGAGAATCACTTTTGTGTAGTGTAATACGTATTATAAGGATATGTTGCTGGATAGCATGCTGGAATATCAAATAATGGAGAAACAGGGAACAAGAAATAATTATGGAACTGCATAATATTCAAATTACATATTGGTATACAGCAGTGGCGCACCCAGAATTTGCCTGAGAGGGGGTTTTGAAATTTTTTTATGCTACCTCCATTTTGGGTCCCTAAAATTTGGGTTTTAGTATAATTTAAAGTAGATAGCAGTGCCAAGGTATCAGGTATCTATTATCCTGCCTACCAACTAAAACCACCCTCTCTTACTTGTGCGCAGTTGACTGTCGCACGAACAGTACTCCAAAAGTGGGGTGGCAGCTGTAAGGCTGACGACATTTTTGGAACACTCCCTTCTCTTATCTAGATCTATTGTCCCTCTGAAGCTATTTTCTTGTGGCATTTCAAAGTAATTACTATTTTAATTAGAATAAGCCACAATTGAAGGTTAAAATAAGTTTATTTACGTTTGATATTAATCCAACTTCTAAATACAATATATTTTGGAGACGGCGCTCACCGTATTTCCGTTCTCTTCAGCCAATCCCCCCGATCCAAGGCATGCTCCTCCTTCAAACCTCTCGATTTCATCCAAACTATTTTGAACCTCTTCTTTCTATTCTGTCAATGACTGTTTCTGTAGCATTCATATTATTTCTTATAGATTAGTTGGTTTTCCTTTCCTGCCTTGAGGTTCTGGCACTTCTTCTTAAATAATCCATTTCAACTGCCAACAATCTTCTCTTCAGGTCTGTATTAATTGGCCATACTTCTGAGCCATAACAAAGAACTGATTCAACCATGGTTTGCCCTATTCTTTTTTTGTTCCTTTTGGAAATGTTGCGATCCCACCATAAGGAGTTCAGACAACTTACAATTTTACGTTCCTGATTAATTCGGTGTTTAATTTCGGTTTCACCTAAGCCGTTGTTATCAATGAGTGCACCAAAATATTTAAATTTTTCCACTTGTTTGATTTACACGTCTTCGTCTATCACACTTTAAACCTTACATCTGAATTGATAACTAAATATTCTGTTTTCGTCATGCTGACTTAAAAACCCCATTTTACATATTCTCTGTATAGACGCTTTATCATAAATTCTAGATCATAAGAATCTTAAGCTAGGACGACTTGGTCATCTGGGAAGTTCAGGGAGAACACTACGTCATTTCCTGTTGAGATTCCCATTCTCTAGCAGTGGTTTTTCCAATTTTGGAGGACTGCCTCAATATATGAATTAAACAGTAAGTGTGACCAGTGTGACAAAGCATCAGGTCCAGATATGATAACGGCAGAAATGCTTAAAGCCACAGAAGAAACCGGCGTAAAGTTACTTCATCTACTCTGTAACCAAATATGGTATTCCAAACAATGGCCCGAAGACTGGACAAAATCTACAATAACGACCATACATAAAAAAGGCAGCTTCCATAAATGCGACAATTATAGAACTATCTCTCTTATATCCCATGCCAGCAAGATAATGCTACATATAATCAATGAGAGACTGAAAACATTCCTCCAAAGAGAAATTCCACAAGAGCAAACTGGGTTTACCAAAGGTAGAGGCACTCGACACTGAGGTAGAGGCACTGGACACAATGAACGTCTCCAAGACGGATGATGGAACAATGCCATCGGAAAGTGGCGTCCATACAATGCAAAGAGATCAAGAGGCAGACCACAAATGACGTGGAAAGATGACATCAGGAAACAAGGAGGTCCCACATGGCAGAGAACAACTCAAATTAGGGAAAGATGGAGAGAACTGGGGGAGACCTATATCCAACAATGGAAGGATAGAGAATAGGTTAAAAAAAAAAGACGCACTCGAGAACACCTGCTGAATATAAGACAGATAATCAAAAAATCTAGGGAATTCAACATCCCACTATACATCTGTTTTATAGATTACCGTAAAGCGTTCGACAGGGTCAAGTGGAGACACTTATGACGAATACTAAAAGAAGTAGGCGTACCACAACATCTAATTACGCTTACAACTGAACTATATAAACACACTACTGGATCAGTTAAAGTACTTGACACACTTTCGAACGAGTTTCATCCAGAACGGGGTGTCAGACAAGGATGTATACTATCTCCACAATTATTCAACATATATGGGAAGTATATTATGCGACGAGTACTTGAAGGATGGGAAAAGGGCATCTCAATAAATGGTCATAAACTAAACAACCTACGTTTCGCAGAAGACACAGCCCTTCTTGCAAATAGTCAAGCAGAGCTGATGGAACCTATACGACTGATCGAAAACGAAAGTCAAATATTTGGTCTGCAATTAAACATATCAAAGACAAAGATCATGATAGTGGATAGACTACACAACAATCATCCACACATAACCACAATTGATCGGTTCGAGGTTGTGAGCTCATACTTATATCTGGGATCACTAATCACAAACACAGGGTCATTACAAGAAGAGAATAAACGTAGATGTGATCTAGCAAAAGTTGCCACAGCAAAAATGAGCAAAATATGGAAGGACTGTCAAATTTCAAGAGCGATAAAGATGAGGTTGATCAACTGCTTAATATTCCCAATACTGACCTACGGATGTGAATCTTGGACTCTGAGACAATCGGAGAGAAAAAAGATGGACACCACTGAACTGTTCTATTGGAGACAAATGTTACGAATTCCTTGGACCGACCGTAGAACAAATAATTCAATTTTAAGAGAGCTAAAAGTTAGCCAACGACTCTCTAGTAAAGTCCATTTCCAACAATTAAAATATTTTGGGCATGTTATGAGAGCAAACACAGAAAACATGGCAAGACTCATAATACAAGGAAAGGTAGAAGGGCGAAGATCACGAGGAAGATCCCCAATAAGATGGATAGATCAAATTACAGGAATATGCCAAAGACCTATGCATGAATTAAAAGAAATGACCAGAGACAGAGATCTCTGGTGACGGACAATACACGACATCACGTCGACCACTACACTCCCCCTGGGGGGTCAGGATTGAAGAGAGAGAGTGTTATCCCTGTATAGTTCTGTAATTATTCCTAGAATGTATGGATTAATGTAGAGTTGTTGTAAAGCTTGCCACAATTTAAGTCTTGGAACTGTATTATACGACGTTTTCTAGGTCGATGAAGACTAGATATATTTTGGTACCAACCGCTATTTTTTTTTTCTATTAATTGGTGGAGTATCAACAAGTTATCAATGCAAGAGCCAAGATCAAAGATTCAAATGTCAATAAACTTATTTTAACCTTCAATTGCGGCTTATTTCCATTAAAATAGTAAGTAGATCTTATCTTTGTCGTTGGTCTGGTTGGTGTTTCTCTTCTTCTTTATTTGTAATGACTGTGGATGTAATTGTGAACGCTATTTCATCCCTCCGTACTTCCCGATCTTCACAATCATATCTCTTACAGTCACAGGTATAGTCAATATACCTAATTCTTTATACATTCTGTTTTTCTCCACTGTACATTTATTACACTCCAGCCTTGTGTAAGTAACAATGTCGGAATATTCGCAGTTTAGGCATTTATCTTTATCTGCCTTTTTGAACCTATGAAGATACGCCCTTAAACAGACAATCTACCCAGTCCCTTAGGCTTAGGATTAGCATCTTAGTCCATTGGGCAACATCTTGCTTGTTGTTCCACTCTTCTTGTCATGTTTTAAGTGATCTTTCCCTTTCTTCTTTTTTAATCAATTTATCTATCTAATTAGCCTTCTTCGGTCCATCTTTGGACATAGGCCTCCCCAATCCTTTGCCCTTCTTCTCTGTCTCTCGCTACAGTCATCTATCTAGAGCCCAAGTGCTTCTTGATATATCATCTGCCTATCTCATTTGGGGCATTCCTCTGCTTCGTTTATATTCCCACGGTCTCTAACTTATAAGAATTTTGTTCCATCGGTCTTCTTTTTGTCTTATATTGTGTCCGGCAAATCTCCATTTCAATTTTGCAACTTCTTGTCTAACATCCCTCACTTTTGTTTTCTCTCTTATCCACTCGTTTCTCTTCTTATCCATTAGTCTTATGTGCAACATTTGTCTTTCCATTGCTCTTTAGGTTTTTATGATTTTGTCCATGTTTGCTTTTGTAGATGTCCACTTTCGACAACCATAAGTAAGAACAGGGAGTACGCATTGATTATATACTTTGGTCTTAAGATGCTGTGGATATCTTTTGTTTTTAAGAATGTAGCTGAGTTTGCCAAATGCCGCCCATGTCAGTCTAACTCGTCTCTTGATCTCTGCTGTTTGGTTTTCTTTGTTAAGTTTTATAGTTTGACCAAGATATATAATCCTTCTTTTTTAATAACTGTTGTCAAATGCGCTCTTCTCTCATAGAGATGTCTCTTTTCTACTGCTAATACCTGCAGAGGAACACAGCCCGTGATAGTCCACAAGGCCGCCGCAGATACAGTCCTGTAGGCGCATGCTACTCGCAACAGACTCATTCTGTCTACTTTTGTCATAAGCCTAATATTAGGTTTTTATATCTAAATAAAATGAAACATATTATTAAATATTGTGTATTAATTATTGTGCATACAATAACTATTATGTTCTACATATTTAAAGTGGTAATGTAATTATTAAATTAGCGTTTTGGACTTTTTGTATTGTGTGTAAAAGACAAGTTAAATTTTCCTACTATTTTCTTTATATATTTTTTAATTTATATGCTCTGGGGGGAGGGGGGTTAACCTCCAAAAGCCCAATGGGTGCGTCACAGGTATACAGCAGGAAAAAAAGGAAAATATATATAGCAGAAGTTGGGATACGCCTTCACAAGAAATTTAATATCAGTATATGTTCCAGATATAAGTAAGAACGAAGAAGAAACTAACGCCTTCTATAATACATTGCAAGATTAGTTGAATACAGTTAATATACATGAAAAAGTCATATTATTAGGCGACTTAAACGCAAGAATAGGGAACAAAGTATTAGAAGCAATAAAACAACATTTCAACGAACAGACAATAAATCGAAATGGAGAAGCACTAATTAATTTCTGCGCCCAGCACACATTGAAAATAAAACAAATTTTCTCCACATAAACCACAATAAAAATATACTTTGAAAAACATTCAATAATATAAATCAACTATAAATTATATAATAACGAGCAAGCAAATACACCTTAAACAGGTATTAGATATCAAAACATTAACATCATCTAATAACGTAGAATCAGACCACATTATGTTTTAGGAAAAATCTTAATAAAAATACCACTTCTTATTCTTCTTATTTATTATTTTTTATTATTCTTTATTCTTATTTTCCTGTCCGTTTCGAACGTTTGCTACTATACGAAATAGCTGTGTTAAGGTCTTTCTATACCATGCTCTCAGGTTAGCAAGGCAGGATATTCTTCTTTATCCTGGGGCCCTTTTGCCTTCAATTTTACCTTGCAAAATGAATTAAAGTAGCTCGTATCTGCCTTAATTTCTCATTATATGTCCCAAGTACTGCAGTTTACAGCCCTTTAGGATATTGACCAAATTCGCGGTTGTGTTCATTCTCCGCTTCTTCATTGATGACTTTGTCTGTCCATGGTTTCTTCAGGATCCTTTTGTATAACCATAGCTCAAAAGCCTGAAGTTTTGAGTGTCCGCCTTCAATGTCCACGTTTTTACTCCGTACAGAAGCACTGAATACCACTTAAGAAGCCTTATTTTTGTATCTAGATGAAGTCATGGCTCTTGAACACAGAGCTCATAATCAAGAATGCACTTTTTGCCTTTCCGGTGTGACATTTGATCTCTTGGATATTGTCCCACGACTCATTGATTGTAGTTTCCAAGTAGTTGTATTGTGAGACACGTTCAATTCTCATTTGGTTTACATACAGATTTTCTCCAGTTATGATTTTCTTGCTGATGATTATTAGCATGGTTTTGCTGGTATTTATATCCAGTCCGTATGTTCTACTTGTTTCCGTTATTTTGTTCATTACGTTTTGCAGCCCTTCTATGGTATTGGAAAACACTATTGTATCATCTGCATACCGCAGGTCATTGAGCTTGACTCCATTTATTGACATGCCTTCATCAATATCTTTTAGAGCCTCTTCAAAAATGTCCTCCGAGTGCAGAATGAATATCAGTGGTGACATTATGCATCCCTGTCTCACTTCCCTTGAGATTTTGACCTGATCTGTATAAAAATACCACTACAGAAATAATTACTCCCAAAATAAAATATGAAGTGAAAATAAATATCGAGAAATCAGAAGACGAAACAATTCGATCGCTATATTAAAGATGATTAAAAGAAAATTTTTAAGGAAACAGCATATTAAAAGAAAATTAAGTAGATCAAAGATGGGAAACAATAAAAAAGAACAAAATAATCGCTGCTAAAGAAAGTATGGGAGCCTAAAAGGTTAATGTAAATGACCAAAGGAAGATCAAATAATGGTGAATGTAAGATCAAACACTTACTAGACATCTTTTATAAACGACGTGACTTTTAAATAAATAAAAGTACTTAGTAAGTGGTTAAATTATTTTTAATTTATTTTTTCCTAATATTTATTTACATCATTACTTACTGAACACTTACAAAAATCTGAATGCTGCTCTGAGACTGAGGTTTGTTGAATGTTACGTCTTGTCCCAACTATTGTACGGGGTAGAAACATGGACGTTAGAAGCGCAAATTGTTAAGAAGATTGAAGCCACATTGAACTTTGGATATACCGGAGAATGTTGGGAATTCCATGGACTGCCAGGGTCACCAATGAGGAAGTACTGAGAAGGATGAGTCGAGACAAAAAATTGTTGAGAACAATAAAAGTACGCAAGACTGCATATCTTGGACACATACTAAGGAATTATAACTATAGTCTTCTGCAGGTCATCATGCAGGGTAGAGTCGATGGCAAAAAGGGAATAGGTAGAAAGAGGAAGTCATGGCTGCGAAATATTCGAGACTGGACTGGACAAACATGACTGTAGACGAATTATTCTACGTTGCAAAAGACAAAGAATCTTTGAAAAATGTGGTCGCCAACCTCCGTTAGGGCCATACCTCAGTAGGACGCCATGGCGACGTAGCCAGCGACGTCGCCACGGCTACTCCTGGCCACCGTAGGTCGCCAAAACACGTCGCCAAGAACGCCGCCAGCGATCACCACAGTCGTTCTCGTTATATAGACAGAAATGGACGCGGAAGAAATCGCACTGTTGTATCATTTTTATGTACGTCGAAAAAATATTAAGCAGAAGAAGAAGGAAAAAATATGGGTACATCCTTTTATATCAAATCAAGGAGAAAGCGGTATTTTTGTCAAATTATATGAAGATTTAATGAAATATCCCGAAAAATTTTTCAATTACGTGAGAATGTCCGTGGCATCTTTATTGAATTATTGAGCTTATGTCGGGATGATCTGACTAAACAAGATACTGTGTTAAGAAAATCCGTGAGTTCAGAAGAAAAACTCTTTGTGACATTAAGGTAAGTAAACATTTATTTCTAGTCTTGTTACATTTTATACTATAACAAATTAAATAAAATTAAGTAGAAAATTTAAATTATTTATAAGTCATATATATCGAGAATTGATGATTCTTCGGAAAAGTTGGATACTGATGCGGATGACTGATAGAAAGAATGTGGTATTTCTGATCCTCCAGAACGAGAAGAATATCCAAAGTGATGGGTAGGATTATTCACTTGTGATTGGGACCACGAACTTTGCTGATATGGGTGTCCATAACTGCCCGAAGACTCAATATTACGGGTGGCATTGTCAAGCAAGGTCATCATTTGAATTCTCGTAACCATTTTTTTTGCTTGAGGTACTTTTTTTAGGGTACCTAACAAAGATAGCAAAAATAATCTATCTTCGTCCTCACTATTGGCCTCATGTTTTTCTCTTATTTCAATGCTTCTGTTCAGTGTTTCGAGGAATTTATCCTTCTCAGGTTCTGTAGTGGTATTTTTTATTTTTTTTCTTTTGGGGCATTGTACCACCTCCCTGTCTATTTCAATATTCTCCACAGATTCATCACCAGCCACGTGCTCTGGTTCCTTAATAGCTACCACAGGCTTTAAAAATTGTAGCTGCTGGAAGAACACATATTGACTTTTTCTTGATCCACCACCGGATCAAGACTTTAAATTTTTTGTCGACTAACTTTCCTTGTGTAACACCCTCGTATACTTTTCCACTTTTTCTGTAAAGCAACACCTGAAACACAAAAAAAATTATATATAATAAATATAGATGATAATATATTTATAATATACATAACAGATAACAATAAATTGACAAGATAATTTAATTAGAGAGCCTCGGAGAGCCCGTGAGGGACTGACCTCGTTGAATTGAAAATCGCCTATTTTTAGACACACAAGTAGCAATAAATAGGGATTTCCAGGTCAGGGACCAATAGGAAAAATGAGGGGCGGGGCGATGCGTCTCGAGCGCGTACTTGTCGTGCTTGAGGACAGTATGGCCTTTAATGGGGACGGCATAGGAAGAAGAAGAAGAAGAAGATTACTTACTTTATTTCTCTATTTTTTATATTCCTGTTTAAACGAGATTTTTTATGTTTATAAAGTTACAAAAAGTCTTCGAAACTATATAACGAAATTTAAGAATGTTCAAATATATTGCCTACCATAATAAAATATATAATAACACACAATGTTTTTTTATGTATCAGCTGTTTTTTCCATTTGTGTAAAATTTTAAAAAAGTGAAGAATGCAACTTTCCTACCTAGAGAATTGACCTACCCTACTGCCTTCATTATGCTAATTACCAATTTGGTACCATTTTTGATGTTAGAGGTAGTACTGGGAATATCACTTCAACTATTTTCGATCATAGTGGAAAGTAACGGTATTTAATAAAGGTCAGATTTCCGTTGTCATTGGAAAGCACATTACAATGAATTCGCACTCATAAAACCTAATAGCAATTGAAAACATCTGAATATTTACTTTACATTTTTGCTTTTATTTTTAGTTGAACAAAACTTACACAAAATTGAAAATTGAAGACGGTTATGTTAAAGGAACCAAAGGAACTACACGGGGTAAAGGAACACCTTATTACGCCTTTTTAGGAATTCCATATGCCAAACCACCTCTTGGAGATCTGAGATTTGAGGTAACTTTAAAAATAAACATTAAGCGTATCAGTTTATGTGTGTGTGGTTGGGATATTGAATGCGAAACCCATGGTTTCATTTGCCTAATTATATTTGACTTTAATTCTTAAGACAAAAATTAAAATAAAGTCCATTAATATTTGAAATTTATATTAGGTTTGTTTCTGCCGTGGTTTGCTTACCGTTTGCAAACTATGCACTCTGCGCAGACGTGAAATTAGACTGTTTTCTGACCGTTGTCAAAATTTATGCTGCACGAACGATTTGCTGATTATCGAAATTAAATTAATCTAACCTAACCTAATATTTTTGGTTAATATCGAGATTCATAATTTTTGTAATCAAACAAATAGATTTCTAATATGGAAGGTAAGTACTACTTTTTTTTCAAAACAATAACTTCGTCTAAAGTGAAAGTTTAACAAAATAATGAAACACATTTTTCTAAACGGCATTTAAAGGTTACATTTGTTTCAGATTTACAAGAGTTTATAATTGTAAACCAAAGTCCATCGACAAGTGTTTCAGTCAGTATATCTTGGACCCACAACCAGACACTGTCATTAATAGATTTTTATAAAAAATACAGAGATAGGGTAGGGAGTTTACAAATGAAATCCATGAAAATTATGTGGGCAAAGGTAGCAGAACAACTAAATAACTTACATAATCTTAATTTGAATGCATATCACTGCGAAAATAGATGGCGAGTAATTGAAAGAAATTATAAGAAATATATAGATGAGAGTAAAAAAACAGGAAGAGGCCGCAAAACATCTGAATATAGTAATGAACTAGATGAGATATTTGGGCAAAAAAGAAATGTTAATCATGAATTGCTGTTATCTAATGAAACAGTAGCACATCACATAGATGAAAAGCCTGAAGATGTAGCAACAACTAAAGCCAATGTTCTTAGTTCTACACCAAAATCACTTAAAAGAAAAAGAGAGAAACCAGTTAGCAAAAACAATATTCTCCAAAAGATATGTGAAGACAAAAAGGAATTTTATACAGAACTGCTAAAAATTCACAAAGAAAGATTAGAAGTGATCAAAGAAAAAAACCAAACAAAGAAACTGTTTTAAGAAGAGAAAGACTTTTAGAAATAAGAAAACAAAATAAACTGAGAGAGAAGACGAACGAAATACTTAGCAAATATTTAGTATCAAAAGAATCTTTACCTACTGAAATACTTTAATTTTTAGGAAAGTAAATTTAAGGTTAAGTTTGTAACAGGTTTTTTTTTAATAAAAAATCATCAGAGTTATATTTTTATTTTCTACAAATTGAATGTGTAACAAATAAAAAGAATATACATATATTAACTCTAAAACTTTAAATATGTTTTAAATACATCATACAATACATGTTTTACAGTCTATATCGAAGAGAATAAAATATTTCAGAATATTAAAAGTAGGTAACAAAGTCATGATTTCATTTCTTCTTTCCATTCCATTTCTGTCTGCATGATTCTCATCAATGTCCAAATTAAATGGTAAAATATTTTCATCAATATTTTCTGCCTCATATTCAAATTGGTCTTCGATTGTTATATTATGAAGAACACAACATGCTCTTATAAAATGTATTATATCTGGTACAGCTTTTAATTTTACATGATATAACTGACGGAATTTCTGCTTAAATAGACCAAAACAGTGTTCAACTACATATCTATTTTTGCTTAATTTCATGTTGTAATTTAACTGTCTTCGTGTTAAGTTACCTCTATCTTTAAAAGGAGTTAGGAGATTGGGCAAACATGGATAACCACTATCCCCTAAAATAAAATAATCTACACACTTTACAACTATAGTCTCAGCTAATGGTGAAGTTCTGAAAACTCTGCTGTCATGTACTGATCCTGGATAACCGACAAATAAGTCCCTTATTCTTCTTTGGTGGTCACAAACTACTTGCAACTAAAAATATATATAAAAATTCTAGTCAGTTTTTAAGTTTATAAGATATGTATTAGTATGTGATTACCTAAATAGAATAATAATGTTTTCTATTTAAGTATGAGTCTGGATCATTTGTTGGTTTGTCTATTTTAATGTGACACCCATCAATTACTCCAATAACACCTGGAAAATTGTTTTGCCTAAAGTTTCTCTCAATTTCTATTTTCTCTTCACCTGATAGCCATTTAATTACTTGAGGGGCCATATTGCTCAGAAAATATGTTAACTTTCTAATTAATTTAAAAAGAGTGCTGATAGCAATATCGAATCTATCAGTTACATCTCTGAATGATGCAGTCTGGTGACCAACGAACCATAAATATATTAATGTTTGTTCATATTCTCCAAGCTTTCCATTGCCTCCCGCTTGATAATGAAAATATTGCGAATTTCTGAAGTGGTTCGCAATATCTTCAGCAACCGCACGACTAACACAAAAGTGTTCAATAAATTCACAATCGTTGTAACTTGACACCGTTTCTTCAATATAATTCTTATTTTTAGGCCTTATACGTTCATCTAGAATTTGTAACAAATCTTCATCCGACGACAATTCTTCAATATCAAACACCTCTTCATCAGAAGAAGAACTTTCAGATGATTCCTGAAATATATTTTTTTTACTTCATAAGTTATTTAATCATAGTTATATCACGTATAATTACCATGTTGGATATTTAGTCCAAAAATTTATTCAATAAAGAATAATCAATGTAAATACACCAAACGTGGGAATTGAAAAATAACCAATAAATAATCAGTTCAATATAACTTAGTGAAAACTATTTACAATATATTTTATATTTACAGGTTAAAAATAAGCAACCGTATTTATTTATACTTAGTACGCCTGCGTCAAACTATTAGTTGGAAAATAATCTTCAAACCAGAATGACTATTTGAAAACGATTTGAAAACGGTCGACAAATCTGCAAGAACATCTGACCAAACAGTTGGAGTTTGAAATTAAACCTGGACGAACACAATTATTTTACTGCGCAAACTCGAGCGTTGTAAAATCGTTTCCAACTACTGCAGAAACAAACCTATTATTATTTTAAAAACAATATAACTAGTTGTGTTAATAAAACAGTGGTTTTATCAGTTTAGGTACATTGACATAAATACTACGGCGGTCCGATAAGTACTACTTAGCCTACAAAAAATAAATATTTTGAAAAATGGCTACACTTGAAAAAATATGGATACACTTTAGGTACTCAGTGATGCTCTAACTTATGTAACCCGTCTGAAAAATACGTTTTCTCGAGGTTTGCAAAGTAGGCTTCTGTGTCGGCGATGATCTCACTATTAGAGTTAAATTTCTGCTCGGTGAGTGCCTTTTTTAAGTTTGGAAACAAAAAGTCGCACGGGTCCAAATCTATAAAATACGGTGGATGGGGTAACACTCGGAACACTTCATAGTAGCCCAATTCGACCAATTTTGCAGTGGAGGTGAAGGAAGTATAAGCCGGTTTATTGTCATGGTAGAAGAGCACTTTTTCTTCTCCAAATATAGTCGTTTTTGCTGCTTTTTCCGTTTTTCTAAACTACAAGTCCGATTCGGCTAAAATTTTGACATTAGCCGTCTACGAAAATGTATTACACAATAGCAGATTTCTCTTGAGATAGTTTGGTAATCGGGCGGTGGCCGGCGAGGCTAAGTACGACCGATTTGTGGCCTTAGAGTTAGAAGGCTCTGATGGTTTCTAGGGCAACAACTAACAATAACCACGGAGAAAACTACAGCTACCTCTCTCTTGTCTCTCTTCTTATCTACTTTTCTCCTCCCTATGCTTCTCCCTTTAACTCTTACTCATCTTGCCAACTTTTCTCTTCGTCTTCTTTTCCAAAGGTTTTCTCCTCTTACCTAAGCTTCTTCTTTTTTGTTCTAAGCTGTTTCTCTGCTTTTATTTTTAATCACCATGCGGGGGGTCCGGACGTATCAACTTTTTCATCAAAATCATTAGATCTTGTATTTACGATAAACAATTACTAAATAAATTGATATAAGGTTGAATGATCAAATAAATGAACTTTGATCGAATAAAAGGCAGATATCACAGTTTATTAATTAAATCTTGCCTAAGTACTTTCGCTTCCTAGAGCATCTTCAGGGACATCTAAAATAAGCCAAGGAACGTTTCTTAACTGAAGAAAATTAATCATACACTACACTTTCCTTAAGTTTTGAAAAATACTTGTGAATATTATCGGTATAACATACAAAAATACTCATAAAGACCTACTTATTGATAATAGTATTAACGCTAAAAACAATATTCATTAAATAAAACAAAATATACAGTAAAGATCAAATACCTATACTATTCGCTATGTGCAAGTTCCGAAGAGCGACTTCTAGTGGCATAAATCGGGGAAGGTGTTAGCTATATTAATATTTTAGTCTTATATTTGCTGCAACTAAAATGACTAAACTTGTTTTAACTGTAAAATTTCGTAAGTATATTTTGTTCGTTTGGATTTCATTATTTGATATTTAATATTGAGGTTATAAGGTTCTTAAAAGATAAAAATTGCATGTAGTAAATAAAATTAATAATTAAATTAACAAACAGAGTCAAAGTACAAAGCGGAGTCAGACAGGGTGACTCGTTGAGCCCACTTCTCTTTAATTTAATAATGGACGAAATAATACAAGCAGTACGTAAAGATCATGGCTACAGAATGGGGAACATAATTTCAAATATTATGTTATGCAGACGAGCTCCAAAGATTAACACATACCTTCAATACAACAGCTAAGAAATACAATATGATAATATCAGCAGAAAAAAACCAAATGTATGACAACATCTAAATACTAAGGTGTAAAATCGAAATTGATGGGAAAATAATAAAGCAGGAAGCAAGGTTTAGATATCTGGGAATATATTTAACTAGTTACGGAGATGTTGAAAAAGAAGTACGACTACAAAGCTTAAAAGCAAGTAAAGCGGCGGGTTCTCTTAATGATATAATCTGGAAGAACAAACACATAAGACCAGACACAAAATCAAGAATCTATAAAACAGCAATTATACCTATATTAACATATAAAATCATCATCACATCTAAAACGAGACGACTGCTAGAAACAATAGAGTTAAAAATACTCCGACGAATATCAGGGAGAAGTCTGTTGGATAGAGAGAGAACCGAAAACATAAGAAGAGCATGTAATATAGAAGACATTAATGAATGGGTGACAAAACGAAGAAATAGTGGCAGACCAAGAAAAGATGGTGCGACAATTTAAACCATTTAGGAGGCTAATATTGAAGAATAAACAGACTTTAAAGCCTACATACTATAAGGAAGAAGAAGAAGATTTATTAAATTGCAGTATTACTATTAATATGGATGCAATAATAGAAACTGAATTCCAGAAAATAAATCCTAAAATATCTTTTCAACCAACAATCATATCCACTGTAAAATACAATTATTAATAGCATACCATATCAATATTTTGGGCGTATTAACGACCGAATTCATAATGACAACCGAAAGTAGGTAGACTTTAACAACTAATGTTTATTTTAACTGACTAAATTACCGTATAACGGTATATTTTATTAATCCAAACATTTCAAAGAAACATACATCACATTGGTTTAAATAATTAATTCTTTTCCTTTCAAATTTTTATGTGCCGTAATCTAAAATTGAAGAAATATTTTGTAACAATCGTAAAATAGTTTCGAAACACAATTCAGATTTCTGCTTTATAATCTGATCCTTCTAAAAATTGCAAGGCAAACAGACGTTGATAAAAGATGTTAAAAGAGACATGGGGAATCTAAAATTTGCATTCCACGACATGTCTTTTACAACTAAGCAGAAATCCTTAGCGAATTGTGCTTCTAGTACTCACACAGAGTAATTATCTGAATTATGTTTCGAAACTATTTTAAGATTGTTGTAATTAGATGTCGCTATTGCGTCCGTATTGCAGCCATGTTATTGTTGCTTCTTAAAAGGCAGAAAATATTGATTTTTCACGTTGAGAACCCCTATGAATAGCTCTTCTGACGAGACCTATTAGGTCGAAATACGTATCTAGAGATACATAGGATTTGTTTGCGTGAAATCAAATATTTGCTGCCTTTTCTCATTTTATTCGGATTTACTCTGTGTGAGTACTAGAAGCACAATTCGCTAAGGATTTCTGCTTAGTTGTAAAAGACATGTCGTGAAATGCAAATTTTAGATTCCCCATGTCTCTTTTAACATCTTTTATCAACGTCTGTTTGTCATGCAATTTTTAGAAGGCTCAGATTATAAAGCAGAAATCTGAATTGTGTTTCGAAACTATTTTACGATTGTTGTAATTAGATGTCGCTATTGCGTCCGTATTGAAGCCATGTTATTGTTGCTTCTTAAAAGGCAGAAAATATTGATTTTTCACGTTGAGAACCCCTATGAATAGCTCTTCTGACGAGACCTATTAGGTCGAAATACGTATCTAGAGATACATAGGATTTGTTTGCGTGAAATCAAATATTTGCTGCCTTTTCTCATTTTATTCGGATTTACTCTGTGTGAGTACTAGAAGCACAATTCGCTAAGGATTTCTGCTTAGTTGTAAAAGACATGTCGTGAAATGCAAATTTTAGATTCCCCATGTCTCTTTTAACATCTTTTATCAACGTCTGTTTGTCTTGCAATTTTTAGAAGGCTCAGAATATAAAGCATAAATCTGAATTGTGTTTCGAAACTATTTTACGATTGTTGTAAGTAGATGTCGCTATTGCGTCCGTATTGAAGCCATGTTATTGTTGCTTCTTAAAAGGCAGAAAATATTGATTTTTCACGTTGAGAACCCCTATGAATAGCTCTTCTGACGAGACCTATTAGGTCGAAATACGTATCAAGAGATACATAGGATTTGTTTGCGTGAAATTAAATATTTGCTGCCTTTTCTCAAAATATTTTGTATTTTTTTAAATAAAAAAAAATAAAATTGTAAACAAACTTAAACCAACATGATTATTTGAAGCCATAACTTTATATTATTAAAATTTACGTTTTAAAGTAAACTTTAATGTAATGTTCAACGTCAAACTCAATTCCCTCCATGTACTTGCACACAGCGAATAGATCTGTTAAGTTGACGTATTTTTTCTTTCTACACGTAATTTGACAGGTTACGTCAAAATAAGGCATCTTTAAATAAAATTGATCTGTATTTACAGTAAATAGATACTGTATTCACAGTACTAAAGGATGCACAACTGCACATGCGTATATGTCAAATAAAGTTCAACACTTGTATTAATAAGGGCGATTAACAATTGAGATATTTTAATGCGTGAGCGGAGCGAGCGCATAAATGTTCGATATTGTTAATCGCCATTTTAATTCACGTGTTCGTTACAAATATTTTCCGTCGACCTCACTTTTCAGAAATAAAGATATCTTAGTTTAAATTTTTTATTTACTTTATGATAAACAACAATGTTTTCAGCTTTTATTAACTTTATTCAAAGTTTAATTTTCCTTAGTGGTAGTTTTATTATAGTAAAAATTAATATTCGAAATAGTACAATAACTAAAATTAAAGAAAGGTATTGATAAATGATTATCTGCTGTATAGTATTTTGATAAATTTATATTTAAGTCTTCTTAGACCTCTGTAAATTCTGTGATAGAAGAAGAAGCGGTGGTGCTGAAGGAAGTACTTTGACAAGGTTTAGTGGTATTTTATCCCAAGAGTTTTTCAGCTGTTTCAAGTTTATTCTGCATATAATTACCTAAGTCTTCTAATAGCTGAAAATTCTGCACCACTGTCACACAGTACTGAGGCAGAGGGACGTCTAAAACAATGCCCAGTGTAGAGATGCGGGAGCTCTAATTTTAAAAATTTAGCAATAACAGAAGAAATTTTGGAAAACGTATTTATGCCAACTGGCTGCCTGGAACATTTTTATAAAAAATGAAAACTCGTTTATGCGGTGTGTGTGCCGTTCTTAAAGAAATAAAGTTTTTGATCGCATTGAGAATGGTATTTGCTTCGTTATCTACTACAGTAAATATTCTATTTGCGTGTGTTTTTGAAACTTTTATTGTGACAAGAAACTTTGACCACAAGTCTTGCACGTTATTTGTTTCTAATTTCAATAGTTTGTCCTTTTTTACCTCACCAGCCACTCCGAAAATCAATGCAACCTACAAAATGAAATATTATGAATAGACTTCGGCAAATATGCAAATAAAAATGTAGAAAATATGTGCATAAATATGCACGTGTTTACCCGAAAATATGCATATATTTTACAAAATATGCATACAAATAAATAAAAAAATCGTAAAATAGTAACAATTTTATTTAAAAAAAAAGTGTACATAACTAAATATTTCCTACTATTCATTAAGATTTACATTTATTTTAAGTAACTACATCATTTTTAAGTATGAATAAACTTATTTTGAATTATGGTAACAATAAATGACCAACTGGTGTTCAAAATTTTCTAACAAAAACTTGTGGCTTCTGTCTGAGTACATATATTTATATATGGAAAAACTTCGTTCAACATCAACTGATGTAACGGGAGCATTTTTCAAACTAACCAAAACATTTGGTTCTAAATTAATTGTTTCCGAAATATTTCCAGCTAGAACACTGACTACTTCAGAACGAATATGGTAACCTTTATTTTTTTCCATAGTAGCTTCAAATTTTTTTAAAATATCTTTTCCAATATTACCTCTAACGTTCCGACAACATGACGCAAATTCTTTTATTAATGCTGTACTTTCGAACAATGACAGTTTTGGTGATTCTAACTGAGTAATTGTTTTTTGAATAAAACTAAAATTGGATTTTATAAATGAAAGTTCTTGTTGAAGCAAGTTACTCTGAAAAGTTTGTTTAGAATCCAAAAGAGATTGGGAACTTTCATCTGTTAACTTATCAATTATGTTCTTTATTTTAACAAAATGATCTGCATAAAAATTAGCTGCTTCTAACCATGTTCCCCATCGCGTTAAAATAGGTTGTGGTGGAAGAGGAATGTTAGGTAGCATTTCTTTATAAAGTTGAATTCTTATAGGAGATTTAAGAAATACTTTTTTAAAAGAAATTTTAAAAGACACTGGATATCATGGTATTTACAAGAGGAAACTTTTTTCGTATTTCCTCTGCAACTCTGTTTAATCCATGCGCTACACAAGTAGCATGTATTAAATCTGGGAAAAATATTTTTAAATTTTGTCCTGCTTTCACCATATAAGGAGCAGCATCCGATAAAATAAGCAGTAATTTATTAGAAGGAATAGTTGTTGGAAGAAAAAAAGTTGCTAATGTTTCTTGTATAAAACGCGAAATTGTTAAAGCATTGGTTTTCTCAAGTTGCTGGCATGAAATAAGATGAGATTTTGGTAAGGTATCTTCTTTAAGAACACCAATCAATAAATGAGCAATATACTTTCCTGAGGAATCAGTGGTTTCGTCTACAGATATGTAAAAATAATTATCTGCAATTTCTTCCTTAATATTAATTAACACCGACGAGTATAGCCCCTTCACATTATTTCTTCTCAGAGACCGATCACTTGGAACATTAAGTTTGCAATATTTTTTTAGAAACGAACTAAAATTTACATTTGCTAATTTTGAAAGCGGTATGTTTGCAGACACTAATGCGCGACACAAGTCTTCATTAAAAGTTTCTTGCTCATCTAATTTTTTTGAAGTAGATTGGAAACATTTAGCCATTGAAGTTTGATGTTTTCCTCCTATTTTTCCTTTTTTTGCAATGTGTGAAGCAGTTCTCACATGTTGGTCTATCTGAAATTTCTTCTCACATGCTATCTATAAATAAAAATAAAAACCTTTATTTTAACCCAACCTTTAAAATATAAAAATATACAAGGTGTTTTTGGTTAATCAAATAACTGGTTTGGAAAAAAAAAACACTCGCTAAGTGTTTTAAATGCAGTATTAATCCACAAATTAGTTTTTGTTACTAACCATTAGTACATCATATAACTTATTTTAAAATTCAACAAAAGTTTTTTTTTTTGTTAATTCAATTACAATAAAAATAATTGTGTTTTAGAATAGCTGACTTCATAAAAAAAGGTAAAGGTGAAAAATTTTTCTAAATACACACCATTGTATTGTACCACGGACAATTTTTTCTCACTAAAGGAAGCTATTTTTCATTTAAAAACAACCTACGAGTACTAAATTTCAAGTAAATACGTTTATTGGTTTTAAAGTTATTGTTGTTATTAACTAAAAGAATTTAATTTTTTTTAATTTTAACACACTGTATCTCGAAAAGTAAATAAGTTTGACCCCTCATTAACTATATCGTTTTGTTCAATTTTTCGAGAAGTATCTACAGTCAAACGTTGTAAGGGTCATTTGGAAACACCCTATATGTATAAAATATTAGATATTTAATAGAAAATATTAGATACTTACAATTTTGCCACAGACTGAACAGTAGATTTTTCCCATATCCATAGACAGCTCTTTATAAGGTTTAATCCAAGTTGAAGCACTGGTTGTTTTAGGCATTATAAAATCACAATCTTCCTTTTTGTTACGCACAACGAGTGTTTACGCTTTGGATATCAAAACAAAAATGATTTACAAATCTGAGCATCAAATTAGAAATGTTTAGGTACCTAATTCAATAAACAGGGTGATTTTGGAAAATCCCTAAATTAGGAACAAAACTATTAGCCTTTTACCTGCTGTTAAGGTACAATAAATTGTAGATAGATTTGGGGATTAGATCATAAAATGCAAATTAGCGAACCCTTAGCGATTATCCAATAACTGAATGCCTCAGTGACCGAGACTTTCTAAGAATGTTGAGGGCTACTTAAATTGATCTTCTTTGAAATTGTAAATGTTTTGTACCTGTAGAGATTACGTACTTAGATCATTTCTTGATTAAAATGACTACAAAATTTTATACAAGAATTGAAATTAATTGGTATGTTTAAAAATTTTCAAATACAGTATAAAACTCTGAACTTTTATGCAATTTATGCAAACTTTTATACAAATATGCCAAAATATGAAATATTTGCATAAAATATGCACAATATGCAAAATATGCAATATGCATATTTGCCGAAGTCTAATTATGAAATACGGGTATTACATAAACATAAACTTAAGTTAGGAGCATCAGACATGAATTTCTGAACTTGTTCCTTTTTCAAGTGTTTTTGATTTCTTTGGTACATAACCTGTTCTTGTGTTCTTGATAAACATAATGAATTAATTATATTTAGATATATTAATGTTTGATTTTAAACTTAAGGTTGATTTTAGCATCGAATATTTGGGCCACAAACTTGCTATTAGTCCTTTTTCGGCAATGTTTGGAAAATATGTCAACAATACAGATTCGGAATATAGTATTATTTTTCTCTCGTCACACCATGCAATAAATTCAGCGTATGTTTTTTCGTACACAATACTCTGCTTTTTTCAGGCAGTAAACTAAAAAGTTATTTCATTTGCAGTTTTTGCCACTTTTGGTGGAGTTAAATTAAACTCTTCGTCAAATCCATCTCTTGATTTTTCAAATACACAGAATTAAAAAAAATAAAGTAAATAATGACATATAATGACAGATAGTACTAACAGCGGCTACTTCATTTTAAATTTTTTATTGGGAATATAAATAGGTATATGTTTGGTTGTCCACACCACAGGTCACTGCCAATCACAGAGCGTTTAATTAACTTATGCAAGCAATGTATGTTGTGTTGCCTATTATGATATCGTTCATTAATAGAAAATCATTCATTTATAGGGGTCATTAATCAATGATTTTAAGGGTGTTAAAATTGATCATAAATGGACTGTCGACGGGAAAAGATCTTTAAGATGACATAAAATAAGTCTACAATAACTCATTTATTTATTATGGTACACATTTTTGAAAATTATCTTTTAAACAAACCTCCTGATAATAACAAATAATAAAAAAAAAGAATTATCTAATTTGGTGTCGTTGTTTTAAAGTGATGCCCGTATAAACATGTAGGTGATTCATATTTTATTAATATTAATAGATTTCATCTACATTATAATACAATATTATATCTGATACCTTTTGGAACGCTTTCTTTACGTTGACCAAACAGAAAATCACCAGCTTTTGACACTCTATTTATAATTTAATAAAATGTTGTTGTTTTATTTTGTAACGACAGATTTTGCTTACCTCAAGGTAAGAACATAGGGGTAGAAGATTGGTTACAGAAACAACTGGGGGTAGAGATAGGGTAAACAAAATAATCGAAACTGATGCGTACGACACTCAGGGGGTTGTTGGAGAGCTGGGTCGTGGATAAGTTGAAATAAATGGGTCGGATTGGGATATCTACAAAATGAAAACAAAGGGATATTTACATAAATCTTCTGGAACAAAAACGAAACAAGATATGGCAGACAAGTTTACCTCTAGCTATTTCTATTCGGACGCCGCTTCGAAGAAAACTTCCTGCTGGAAACAAGAAAATTTTTTCTTCACTAAAATCAAGAATAAATACAAGGGTTAGGAGACTTTTCTAAATTAAAATAAAAAATGGATCAGAGAAACAAATCAAACGTTTATTTTTGTCTTAAACAAACAGTTATCCAAAATACAGATTTTACAAAAACATACTATATAACCATAACACAAAATTAACAAAAACGTACGTGTTATCTGTTTACTAAGGAGATTGGTACAAAAATTTTCGAAATGGTTCCTAGGTTATTTATTAATATGGCCAAATTAGAATGTTAAATTAAGGATATCCTTGTAAAAGAAAATATCTTAAAATTTAACTTATATATGAAATATCTTTTATATCTAATAATCAAATTAAAATTGTTTTACAACAAACACGGATTAGAGCGAAAATGTCATATGTCAACACAACATACAGACAGAATAAATTATGACATTACGACATAAAACGTTAATTATTACAAATTTTTTATAATGAAAGCAATTATTAAAAATAATGCCTATTTGACTTGGAAAAATTAATATATTGAATGTTACCTTATTTCACATATTGCACTTAACAAAAAAGACTTGTTACATCTCTGGAGTATCTATCTGGACCTATTCTCAAAACTGGAACAAAAGGAAACCATTTCCATACTCAGGTACGACAATCGAAGACGTGAATAAGATTCGGTGGAGGAAGCAAGCTGACAAACAAAACGAAAGCTGGTGGGAGACATCCTATATACTGCTTTTCAAAATTCCATTAGTTTCGGTGTACTGCACAAATCTTATGGTTGTTACTCTGTCCTAACATGCCATTTTCGCAAAGAATAAATCAAACCGTTCACCGGTCTTGAATTTAAGACATTACACAAAAAATCGGCAATGGATTCAAAATCCGCCAAACGTCTTATCTGCCTTCAGTTTTAAAATTTCAACGTAAATCCCAATTTCTTTTCACCTATCCGAAAAAAAAGCGCCTACAAATCTAAACAAACAATATCCCTTCTTGACCTCGTTCGTAACAACCAATGACGTATAATATATAGACTACGCAGTCCCCTATTCTCGCTATAGAATCGAGTGTCCGAAAGATCTCGGCTCAAGGTTGAAGGTATGTTTATCACAACAGCGGCGTGTTCATTTATATTTTAATGACAATAATTATTTTTTTAATTAAAATTAAATATTTATGATTTCTTTTTGTTCCCATCTATAAGAGAAATAATTATTTTGATAAAATAGTATGGCATTTTACTAAAATAGTAAGTAAATAACTCTCAACAATTTAAAATAAAATTTGCTTGTCACACAAAATGGAGAAAATGTTTTCATACGTCCATGATGTTTTCAAACACAAGATCAACTTCGTGATGCTTCGTAAGAAATCATGAACTTCGTGTATCTTCGTATCAAAACAATAAACAATAACAAAGGTATTCATGTTTTGGACACTTTTTAAAGGGTTCACCGAGTCTATATATTATACGTCATTGGTAACAACGAACCGACAACAAAAACATCTTTAAATATTTACTTTTAAATCGGTAGAAAGAACATCTACGAATTGGGGGATTTTGAATGTAAACAAATCGTTTTCAACGACAAAAACAACTATATTTTGCCCTATCTCGTCAAAAAAACTTGAAATATTCTACTTTTAAATAGTTAGAAAAAACACGCATTTTATTGATTATTTTAAACGTCCTCGTTTCCTAGTTTTAACTGGAATAATTTTCTACCTGACAATGTAACAGAGACAAAAACATATTGAAACAACTGAATACAAAACTTAAAACAGAATTTATACTACAGTGGAACCTGCTTAATTCGAACTTCTCTAATTCGAAATATTCTTTCATTCGAATTTTTATTCTGGTCCCTAGCATTTTCTATATAAGTAATGGTAAAAGGTCGTGAATAATTCGAATTATATTTTGGATAATTCGAACTCCTTTAATAACTAAAATGCCAATTTCATGCTGGAAATTTCCGCCAAAAAAATGGGGTAGTATTCCTTCCTGTCCTCACGCGCCACTTGTTTCAAGGCATTTCATTGTACATTGTACTCGTATCTGGCACCTAAATTCTCCCCTACCCAGCATGCCCCTTTAGTAAACTTCGAACATAGAAAACTTTGACGTTATCTGAAAAAATAGCGGTAATTAAAGAAGTAGAAAAGAGGAAAAAGAAAAAATCTGAGACTGTCAAGGAATTTGGAATTCCTTTAACACAATGATAAATTATACCTACTTCCTCAAGTAGGTGGGTATACCTACTTAAAGATTTAAGAAAAAAATCTCAAGAGTGAAAGTGAGTGAAAATCCAAATGTGTTTGATAATGGTTTAAACAAGCTAGGGATAAGGAGATTCCCGTTAGTGGTTCCCTTATAAGAAGCAAAGCTGAACATTTGTTGTTAAAATGAGGAAAAACAACTTTAATGCGAGTACAGAGTGGCTAGAGGGTCTCCAACGCAACAAAAAATTTATTCAAATCCATTTGTGGAGAAAGTGTGGCCGTTAATCAGCAAGAAGCCAACGAATGGAAAAAAGATTGGAGGAGATGATCCAGGATATAGAAGAAAGAGATATCTTCAATGTTGACGGGACGGGTCTTTTTTAAAAAGCACTCCTGCCAAAACACTGGCATTGAAAATTGAAAAATGTCACGGAAGAAAACTTCGTTTTTCACTTTCGTCACGTGACAAAGAAAGAGTCACTCACCTAATTGGTTCATGGACGGATCAGAAGTGCTGCCTCTATTGATGATTGGCAAGTCGGCTAATCCGCGTTGTTTTAAGAACGTCAAGTCAAAACCAGTTAAATACGTGAGTATCGCAAGAGCTTGGATGACTAGGGATCTTTTCGAGAAATGGCTGATAAAATTAGACAAAAAGTTCATAAAAGGAAAAAAAGTTAGTTTGTTTATTGACAACTGTACGGCCTACAACACTATCCCACTAATTAAAAATGTAAAAGTTACTTACTTCCTGCCAATATGACTTCAGTTCTCCAGCCTATGAACCAGGGCATCATAAAAAATCTTAAACATTTTAATAGACGTTTATGGTTGAAAACATATTGACGGAAGATTGCAACTCCCTTAAAATAAAGTCATTCTTCAAGTCTCTCAAATGTGTAAGAAAGCTTGGGAGAAAATAACACCCAAAACGATCAAACACTGTTCCAAAAAATCTGATTTCGTAAAAAAAGAGGAAAACGCAGAAACACTAACACTTTACACTAGACACTTTAACAGAAGAGCTGCTTTCAGTTGACGGCTGGGAGGACGTAATTTCTGATGCTGTCATATCTTATGAAGATGTGGATGACGATGTTGCAGTGCAGGGGAAACAACGAACCATATTGCTCAAATTGGACGGTACTTTCAAAGTAAAAATGACGTAAGTCACTCTATCTTTAGTTCACCTTAGAATACCTTAGAATCTATTGTCATTGCCAAGAAGCTAAATTCTAAAAATCAGCTGAAAATTTCGGATTTCTTTGGAAATAAATAAAGTCTGTCTTTTTTTGTTAATTGTAACAAATGTCCTTATTTTCAATAATTTTTTTAAGACAAAAAGTTTTCATTATTTTAATAGTATGTTCTCACTGGGCGATTTTTATCAGCCATGATTTGGCCGCAAATACTGATGAGAACACTGCTATAATGACAATAATTGACCATTTTTTATAACTTACAGATGTTTTAATTGGTATTCTTGGCCGAATTTTGTTAGCCAATTTTTTTCGATTGACAAAATTCGGGCATAAATAGGAACGAAAACATCAGAAAAAGTGTTGATTTGTATCGTTTGCATATGTTTTTCTAGGTATCACTGTTTTTTTGTAGATATATTTTTAATTCGAATTTTTGGATAATTCGGATTTTTCGATAATTCGAATTTTTTAAACGGTACCCTGAGATTCGAATTATCCAAGTTTCACTGTATTATATAGATTTTAAATATAAAACGTTACAATTTATTAAAGTATTATATTACTGTAATAATTTTAGGCTCCTCAAAAAAATGAAAAATGGGAAGGCGTTTGGGATGCAACTAAGGATGGATCAGAATGTGTGCAAAGACTATTACCCATTCAAGGTTCAGAGGATTGCTTATATATTAATGTTTATACGCCTGATGTAAGTACTATTGTGTAAGTCAAAATCAAAAACAAATTGTACTTTATTATTTTTAAATAAAAAGGAAAATAATGTTTAAACACTTTACGGAAATATAGACAAAAAAATGTCTTTCTGGGACGTTTAAAATTTTTATTTCTAGCTGACCGCTTTCGCCCTTAACTCATTTAATGCCGAAACTTTTGTCTTTCTTATATGGATAAGATATTTCATTTTTAAGCTTATTAAGGTTGGCACAAGTAAAGTATGAAAGGAATTTTGCAAAAATACGGTATATTTTTCAAAAAAGCGCGTCCTTTTAAAAGCTCGGTGGCATAATCATTGATTGTGAATAACAAATAATTAAAAGTACCAAAATTTGAAAACTACCATTTTTTTTATTCTAATTATTTCAATAAATTAAAATAAAAAAATCTTAAATATCTATTTTGTATGTAATGCGTCATTATATTTATTGCAGCAAAAATTATATTTTTGTAACAAGCAACACAACGAGTTTGAATGTCCTTATAGACAATAAGGTGGTCCATCCGATCGTATCTTGAGTAACTATGCAAATTGACTAAAGGTTTGCTGAGTCTTCTGTTTGTTGTCTTTTTAAAAGATTTAACAATGCCTACTGTAATTGTGCGACGATGCTGTAAATGATCCATTTTACCACCACCAATTCTATGCAGCTGCCAGGCAGTTTGTTCTACGAGATCCACTTTGTGGCTTATTATGGAAAAATACCAATTCTTTTCACAGAAGGCTACTCTGTAGTAGCTAATATTTTCATCTCCCCGATCGACGCCACCTATGTTTTCATTATACTGTTTGTTAATATTTGGTTAATCAACGAGCACCTTCTTTTTTCTTATTATGAAGAAATAGTTGTCAAAATATATATCATAGGGTAATTTTGAAGTTTTGCCTTCTAGGGCATCAACCTATTGTAAGACAACACTAGGTCCCAAACCAAGAAGTTTATATTTATCTTGAGCAGTGGTTGAAGATCTGTGATATTGATTAAATCACTCCACATAACCTAACCTAGTAGTCTATCTACTCGAATCTAAAACTTATATCTCCATCTAATTAGTTTACCACGAAGTAACTGTTTGGATCCATGTTTTCCATAATACGGAACCATTGATCCATCCAAGCTATGGTGTTCTTCTTGTGTTGTTAAATCGAGAAATTTTTTATTCATTAGATCAATCAGTAATCAATACATATATCGCCTAGAAACACTCATAGTTTGTTGTAATAGGTCCTTCTCGGTTATGTTAATTGGCGTACATATTTAAAAATTCAACAAGCATCTGAATAACTGTATCATTAAAATTAGGAAAAAGTATCTACCAGGAAAATGATGTTTTTTTGGATCTTCTAGTATACTCCAACTTGAAATCTTGCTTTGTATTTCTCTCTTCTTGGTCCATCGATAGTTTTTGCGGCGTTTGCTCTTTTGTTCTGTCCCATTAACTTTTACATGTTCATTTATATATAGAATATATATATATATATATATATATATATATATATATATATATATATATATATATATATATAGAATATAGAATATAGAACATATAGAATATTACATATTCTTTTTGGAGTGCGGCAAAGTCATGTCGTCTTCATTTTCATTGATATTGGATTTAGTATGGGTATTTGGATAATTTATGATTTTCTCTGCCTCTACTCGTAGTGGATTTCCTGACAAGTTACTTATTTCCACAGCCTCTTCATCACCCCTATCCTCGTCAGTCGCTTCCCCATCTTTGGGTAGGAAAATAAATACGTCATCAGGAAAATCATTATCTGACAGATTTTCTATCTCGTCCATTAACTTACCTAAGGTGAGAGGTTGTGTTTTGTACCTAAAAAAATATTTCTGGTTAGTATAGCGAGAAGCGCCACCGTTCTTTATAAGGAACACCGAACTTTGATGACCAATATACAAAAATAACAATAGTTTTTCTATTATATAATTTTTTAGATCACAATTTTTCGCAAAAAACTTAATCTTTTCGAGAACTGCATGAAAATAAACGACCTCACACATTTTTATGTTTCGAAATAAATCAAGAAGAAACCGTGGTCGACTTCTCGAGGATTGCAAAAACTCTTACAGAAATAAAAAGAGAATTCGATGAAAGGTTTTTGGAATCTGATCCGATAACAATCCAATGGGAGTTAACATCCAGAACCAATCGGCAGAATACTAATTAGAGCTGTGCGAACTACAGTCCGATTCGTTTTTTCAAGCAAAGAAAAATGAAGACATTAGTACATTTTGGAAGTTAGTCTCCAAATATTGTTTTCCTAAACTTCGTAACTTGACGTTGAAACTACATTCAATATTTGGTAGTACGTATATATGTGAAAGTACATTTTCTGCTTTGAAGCATATTAAATCTAGAACACGTAATAGCATGGAAAGCGATGTACTGACAGTATTGATTGAATCAATA